>OZ038396.1:31229034-31532453 GCA_964036045.1 Eutreptiella sp. 'Long Island Sound 2002'
CGTGAACCCAAAAGTATCAGGAAGTACAAGGAAACCCCACAATCCCCCTTTGTGAGCCTAGAAATCATTCCGGCACAGTGACCAAGGAGGGGGGGGGTGTTGGGAAAATGGGCTTCCGTGCCATCCCCCCCCCCCGCAAACCAATTTTCTTCCCGCCCAATCCTTCCCGCCTCTGTGGTCAGGCTGAGAGCTATATTGGTCTTGACAGCTTTGATTTTCAAATGGTATATGCGCAGCTAAATGCAACCACTGCGACTCCGCCCAGAGATTTCTATTTCCCTGTACATACGGTTGTACATTTGATTGTGGAGCACCCCAACCAAGAAGGGGACACATGAAGTTATGCGAGAACCACTGAACTAATGGCTGAAAGTGTCTGTGGCGGGGGCATTCAGTGGATTGATGCCGACCGTTGATCCCCTGCTTTCTGCTGCCTTTTACAAACTGTTGCCCCATGGCCAACGCTGACCCGTTGGTCAGCTCTTATGGATCTCATGTCAACAGCTGTCAGTCAGCTGGTCCAAGTCGGTGCACCACCCACACTCAGCAGTGGTGTGCTGTGGGGGTCCTACAACGAAGCACAGTGTGCTCCAGTTGGCGGGTTGGGGATGGCACTCACTGTTCAGGGTGCTGCTCTTTCAATCGTTTTGTAGGTCCTGGGAGAGCTGAATGACATGGTCACGCTCTTCAAGGACAAAGCCCAAGCCATAGGCTTGGCAGTCAAGCAGGACGTCAAGGCCATAGAGGACACTGAGTACCTGATGCAGAACAGCCTTGGAAAGCTGCAGGCGGAAAACAAGCGACTCAAGACGCAGACCGCGACCGGATGGAAGCAGCTGATCATCTTCAGCGCAATTCTTGCGCTGGCAGGGCTGATGTTTGTGTTCATGATATTCGTGATGGTCATGTTCCGAAAGCGGCGCTGAGAGTGCAGACACATTAACTGTGGCGTGGCACTAAGGTCTAACGAGCCATGGCACTGGGGGGCTGCGTCTTACCTCTCGCGTCAATGAGGTTGGGCTTTTCGTGATTTTGGGGGCTGAGTCTGAACGGGATGTAGCACTCTGTGTGTGGGGGGCGGGGGCATGGGTCTCAACGAGTCATGTTTGCAAAGGGTATGAGGGGACAATAGAATGTGGCCTAATGAAACCTGCTGACAACGACAAGGATCTTTGGAGGGGGGCGTAACCCGTGCACATTGCAGCATCTGCACGAACCTGAGTCGGCACCTATCCCTCGGTGCTAGGCCAAAGTGCTGCCAGGAGCCTGCTTTCGACAAAAGGGGGGCTTTCTACCATTTTGGTCGCGCACTGTTCCTTGATGAGACAAGGAATGTTCACCAAAATCCCAGATTTCCCGAAATTCTTTGGATTTCGTCGTAAAAAGTGTTGAAACTCTTTGTAAGGCCCCACTCTTGTTACTGTTGATGCGAAGTTCTTTGGCACGAGCCGCAGCGGAGGCCACACTTTTACCCACTTTGCCCCCACCTAGCCTAACCCACCCCATCCACTGTCAAGCAATGCTCTTGTTGACTCAATGTCTTCGACAAGACACTTTCACCAAAAAGTCCCTTGAAATGCGTCCCCCTCTTGGCTGGGGTGCTCCACTACCTCTGTGCATACTGGCGCTAATGACTACAGATGCACTGGGGCATGGGGTGGGGGAGCGTTGGGTTGTGATTAGACTCCAACATGGAATTGGTTGACGGGGGGGGGGTAAAGGGAGCGCCTCCCTCCACTACCGGTTGCACCCTCAATCCAAAAAATGGCAATTTTCTGAATCCCCAATTTGTGCCAGACACTTTGGTAACTGCTGCACACTGCCTCATAATGCTTTCATGTTCAGCATTTACCGCTTTTGTAAATGCCCCTGCACAGCCCCTTCAGAATTCTTTACTTCAAGCCATTCCTGGCTTCAGGATTGCAAGGTAGCGTGGAAAGGGAGGTCACCAACTCTTATCCCAGGCGCCTGAACCCTTACACACCAGGAAACCATTTGCTTTCTGGGCTCTGGTCCAAAAACATTGACAATCCCATTCAGTGGATGGAGGTGTCGCTCCCCTGTTCATTTCTTGGGTGATCGCTGACACTAGCAAGGAACGGCCTTTTTTGCCACTGATCCTGTGCAGAGTCTTCTTGGCAAGTTCCCATTGCTGCTGCTCGCTGAGTAATGAACACATTTTATGGTTAGGCAATGTGATTGCGAGTGGGCTATGTATCTGTGCTCTCTTTCATGGGATGCCAACGGATTGTGGGCATCAGACATGAATCAATGATCTGCTGCCATGGTCGCCCACTTCCCACTGGCGCCGACCAGCTTCACATGGGGTCTCCACTTGGCCTTATCATGGAGCACCGGCTTAGCCAACATGGACTGTTCCTTGCAGATCCCCCATTCTGGCCCCCTATTTTGCATTGTAACCCATCCTGCTGGGTGTCGTTGAGGTTATATTCACTTTCACATATTCACTTTCCACGGAACCTGGCTCTATGCCTCCGTCCAAGCCCACCCCGAAGTCCAATGTTTCTGCCTTGTCTAAAACCCCGTCTGAAAATGCTTGCCGGTCAGCAGTCCACGCAAGAGGTGGCAACGATTTTCTTTCCAGGCAAGCACTACCCCGGGGGGTAGGTCAACGGGCTGTTATCCTTTAACCCCCGTCCCCCACAGCACCAGCACAAGAGCTCCAGAGTGACCCATCTGCTTCAGCCTCCGCGCATGCGCTTCGCACAGTGGACTCGCCCCTGGGGGCCTCCACATAGGGAGCACGGGTAGACGGACCTGGGATGCCAGGCGTGGTAGGAGCACACCCCAACACCTCTTGATGCTTCATTGCTGCCAATTGATGAAAGGGCCTCTAACCTCTGGAGCCCAAGTTCTGGGTCAGCCAGTAGTGTACCAGCCGGCAGGGCTGCAGAACTTCAGCACTTGTAGTTTGGCTGTCAAGCAGTAGGAGGTAGCAGTTGAAGTTTGCACAGTGATTGAAAAGTCTTGGGTATCATAAACACACAACCCCTCCCTGTGTGGAAGCAATGGAGACTTGAAAGCCACTGCATAATTTCACCCCCGCACCTATGGTGAAGAGCCCAACATAGCATGCTCGTTGTTTTCACAGGGACACGGGAGAGCCTCCACTGAAGTTACTTGAGAGCTGACTTGCTGACCCATGCTGGCGCACCTCCTTAATATGCCCCCCACCCCACCCCCCACACACATGGCTCAGCTGATCTGTAGGATTTTAGGAGTATTGTCCCAGGGATTGAATCCTTTTGAAAGGCCACTAGCCCGGCCTTGCAGGGTGCATTAAGCCCCTCCAATTGGTGCTCTTCGTTTGGGGCATGCATTGTGCAAATTTGGGGTATGTCTAGGGACCACAAGGTCTAGTAGCAGACATTGCTGTGCTTGTTTGCTGCAAGTATGCTGTTCATGCATGTGGTGGTCTGGAATCTCATTTGCTGTTGTCCTCCAGGTCTGAAAGCTGCAAGATTTTCTTTAAGCACGAGCCTTTGTATAATGATGTTCATGGCTTCCACAGCACCAGAATTGAACACTTGTCTGCTTGGTTATGGATGTAGAGTGCGGTTTGTGATGTGTGGACTGGCTCTCGTGTTGTCAACCGTATGATCTATGGGACCAGGTCACTGGCAGTGCATGGACAGTAGAATCTGCCCCAGACACTGTATGGAAGAAGTTTTGTGTTGTTGTTTGGGAGTTCTGGTAGGGTGCTTCTTGGGATAGCCCACCAGGGTTTGGCCGTTGGTAGTTGGTACAGTGCGTGCACAGTGTAACAACTGCCCCGTTACAAGAAAGGCAGAAGGGGGGTTATGGATTGTATTTCCGGCAGTGGATTCAGAGGGTTGTGCTCACCATCTCTTCCGTGGCTAGACCTGGGATGAATAAGCTGTTATGGACTTGAACCAGGGGCATATCTTGTAGCAACCTGCGGATGCATAGCCCTAACAACGGGCTTCTCATAATTGATATCAGTCCGCCCCCTCTGTCCAAGAGATGCCCTTGTCCGAGGTACAGGAGGATGTGTCCACCCAGGACAATGTGTGACGGCTGGACAGATGGAACTTTGTGTGTGGCGGCTTCGCCGCATTGAGACCTGTCGTACTGTTGAGAACGTCAAAGTGATTCTGGAGGGTGACGGCCATCGTCGATCTATGGCCAAGGCACAGGAGGCATCATTCTGCTGCTGTTTGCCAAAGGATCGCGTTTCTCGGTCTCACACAATGGCCCCTTATTCTCCGAAGGATCCCGAGGAGGAGCAGGCGTGGGAGACGCTGCGTGAAAGCATCCGGGAGGCGGCTGCCCGGGGGGACACCACCTTCAATATCTCGCAGAACCCCGTAATCGTGCAGCTTCCAGAAGATATCAAGATGATGAAGAAGTCCCTGAAGACCCTCCATGCTGACAACAATTATGCACTGGCCAAGGTATGCCCCAGACCTGCTACTTGGGCATCAGCAAGCCATTTTGTAATCACCAGCCAATTGCACGCCGATCATGGAAAGAAACTTCTCGTTGAGTGGTTACGGCACCAAGGTACTGGGATGGAGCCCCAGTAAGGGCACAAGTGCGTGACCGGCGCTCAGATTGTGGGTTCTCACTGGAGGTTTGATATTGATGGTTGCTTCTGTGCATTTGGTGTGCCACAGGCAGTCCAGCATAAGGATCCCACATAGGAGTCCGCTGAAGGGGCGCTGGCTGTGGTTCTGTACCAACCCTCTAACATGAGGCTGTAGTGGCACACCAGAAAGTCTGCCAACAAGCCTTGGTCCGAACAAGGACCTCAAGACAAGCAAGACAACTCACGCCACATGCCCAGTGTGGAAATGCCACCTCCATTTGAATATCATGAGGGGGTGTCAAAACATGGGGAAATGCCATTGCAGGTTCTGATTCAGCGTGTCGAGGCGGTTCCAACAAGGGGTTTTGCATGATGCCCAAAACGTTTCCTACAGCACCACAGTTCACGCGCAGATATTATTTGTCTGCAGGAGGGAAGCGAGTTTCCAGGATGTACAGCAATGGAAATTGGCCTGGAAGCAGCATGGATGGAACCTCTGGCAGGGCTGGTCTGGTCGCTCTGCCATGCAAGGGTGCCCAGTAATTGGCATGCGGGAAGGTGGCGTGGTTTGCGCAGCGGTTGAGAACTAGTGCTGGAGGTGGAGGTGGAGCTGTTGCTAAGGCTTGGGTAAGAGGTGACAACACCGGTGGCGGGAGCATAATCAGCATCATGAGCAATAAGGAATCAACATCAGACCTTGCAGGAGTGCATGCTGGACAAAAGCATGAACAATCAGAGTCACAAGCAATATAAGTTTCCAGAACTTCCTAAACATGGCGGTCACGTCCAAGAACCGGACCCAGCACCCCACTCGTGCTTTTAAACTGACCAATTGGTACCAAGAACCAGTCTAGCACGAGCCCCTATTCCAAAATCTCTTCGGCCTCGGGGGACTTCAACAAACCCCCACTCACCTCCTGTGTGCAAACCATTTGCCTCTGTCCCAATGGAAGTGACATCCTCGGGCTATGCCATGTGCTGGTCCACACTACACCCCCCAAGGCGGTCATGTTCAGGGACCATGTGCAAAGCACTTCGAATCAGCAGTGATTGACGCTTGGCAGTTGGCCAAAAAAAAATACACTTCCACTGAGCTGTACTGCTCAGCATCTACGACCAACAGTCACATCAGACATTGAGCAGGTCTGTCACACCCATGGACCAGTCTATTTCTCTTAACCTTCATTGGATGGTCAGCAGCAGAGAACTATGGGTTGTTGCATTCACACGAACCTCACAGTTTGTGCAGTGGCTGAATTGGTTCATGACCTACGCCTTTTGGATGCGACGCGCCCCGAACACTTCCCCTGTCAGGGGAGCCTCAGGGCTGGCGGGGGGTTGGAATCAGCACTGGCACGCGCCGCCCCCAGGGGACCAGGATAATCTGGTGGCGAATTGGGGCATGTTGTCCGGACGGAATTAGTGGCGAAGACCCTTGCAAAGCGGGAGGCCGATGGGGGTTGGTATCACTGTGCTCTGGTTGTTCCGATGTGCGTTGACGTCTTCACAGTTGCCTCCTTCTCTCGGGGAGCTTACATCACTGACATGGCTGAACGTCAGCTACAACCAATTGACCTCGCTGCCCGGCGAGATCGGCCGCCTCACCCACCTGCAGCGCTTGCACTGCAACAACAACCTTCTGACTGCGCTGCCCCTTGAGATTTGGAATCTGAAGCAGCTTGAGGAGCTCCAAGCCGACACCAACAAACTGAAGGCTATCCCAACGGGCGTTCTGGAGATGAGCAAGCTGACAAAACTCTACATCAATAACAACCCCCTCATCAAGCCCGAGGACGTGACGCAGAACCTGGAGGTCTGACAACCCCTGTGCAAGCTCCAAAGCCGACCTGCAACCTGCCTCAACCCTCAACAGTCCTCTTCAAGCATCAAACCTTCGCAGTTCTGTATAGCCCTTTACAATCTCCACGACCCTCTGAAACACTCTGTCCTCCTGCTGTGGCCGTCCTGCTACCGACTATTTGTGCCGCCTCTGGTTTTTTCTGGCCTGCCCGTGTATGATCATTCACTGCATGCACAGCCGGCACTTCCGACAGATGGGCTAAGAACACAGTGGAATCTTCCGACCTTTCCAGTCAACTGCATCGGCCATCTTGGCCCTACAGCGCTGGCACACTGGTTGTGTACAACGGTAAGCCCCTACTTCTGTCACCCTGCACAGGTATCCATAGAAGCGCCATGTCACATCAGCCCTGTCAGCTACCACCCAGTTGACTCTGCTACCACCCAACAACGACAACAACAACACACACGCACACACACAGAGGTTCTGATTCCGCAGAAGAGGCAGAACCACCGTCACAAAGAGGCATCAGCGCTGTGAGCCAAATGGGACGGCTGCCTTCATGCTGCATTAGGGTGTACCTCATAAATAGTACACCGGCCCCCCAGCCCCTGGGGGACGGCAATGGGGGAGCAGGGGCAGCAGCTATCGCAGCGCAACGGGATGCCGATCCCCCCCTTACGGACAGTGAGGGAGGGTCAGGGGCTGCAGGCACAGCAGCACAGGTGGGCCCAGGTCCTCCCCCAGGGGGGGGTGCACCAGCCACAGCCGCAGGGGGGGGGGGGGGGCGGCGATCCCCTCCTCCCCCCCGCAGCGGCGGGAGCAGCGGGTGGGGTGAAAGAGAGGGGGTCAGCCGCAGCGCCCCATGCAAACACTGTGCGACGAGCACAGGGCCCCAGCATGCAAGTCATGCAAGGGGCACAGGGGGGTGCGGCACTGCTGCAGCCGCCATCATGAGGGGCATTCCAGGGTGATGGGAGGGGGGCAACGGTGTCTGCCGGTCCAGAGGGGGGGGGTGCAGCTGCGGCTGGGCGCTATGCCCTTTGTAGGGCCGGTGCGAGCGCCGGCTCCCTTGTCAGGGGGAGGGGGCGGGAGGACCAGCAGGGCTGGGGGCGGCTGTGCTGCCCCACAAAGGCTCGCAGGGCCCGGAGTAGGGCCATGGGAGGGCTTCCGAGGAGGGCACTTAGCCCGAAAGCAGACGTCCTTCCGCCGCGCCGCGACATACTGGGGGGCCAAGGGTGGGATAGGGCAGGCCATATGCAGGCTCTAACCCGCTAACCCCTAACCTTCCCGTCACAAGAGCGGGCAGGACATTAATAGCCGTCAACCTCATAGATAGTACAGGTACGGAGTGGAGCTCGCGGACGTCGGCTCCCGGGACGTGGCGCGGCTAGAGCTGGCCGCGGTCCGCGCTCTGTGGGGACCCAGGCGTACCTCACGGGCGAAGGAGGTGCTATGGGCGGTCTTGGTGCTGGGGCACCGGGTCTCACCAGTGTGGCGCCTCCAGTATTCGAGAGTACTGAGGCTGGCCCGCCACGCACGCACGCCACGAGCCGGACAGGTGCTGGTCCAGGCAATACTGGAGGGAACCGACCGCCCGCCGGACACAGGACTAGTGGGCAGGGCCCTGCAGTCGGTCCGGCAGCTGCGCCGGGAGGCCGTGCACGGCTGGTGGGTGTGGCGGGTGCCGGGGCAGCGCGAACAGCTGCACCTAGTCGTGGGGGACTGGGGCGAGGTATGCCACCGGGTGCGGGAGTCGCAGCGGTACACCGCTTTGGCGGCACTGGAACGGCGCCGACCAACCACCTTTGGGGGGCTAGGGGCGGAGGTTTGCAGGCTCGCCTGCACCTAGGGCATGACGGTGGCCATCTCGGAGACGGAGCGCTTGCTGCTACGAGCACTACAAATCGGGGCGACGTGGACCGGGGCATGGGTCCGGAAGCATCAAATTTCGGATTTAGCAGCCTGCCCCTACTGCGGGGGCCCCCCGGAGACGGAGGTCCACCTCCTATGGGACTGCCCGCGGTGGCAAACACAGCGGGCCACTTGGCTCCCGCTGGTGCGGGCCGAGGCAACGCAGTTGCCGGCACTGGCCCTCCCGTCAGCATGGCCGGTGTGCGTGCGCGCGACGGGTCTGTTGCCGGCAGCATTGGTCAGACCAGAGGAGGTGGATCGGGCGGGGCGGCTCATGTACCGCCTGTATGCGCGCGCTTGCGTCGCGTCCATGCGGTGCCCTTCGTGTGCCCGCTGGCAGCAGTGCTCGGCGCCCCGCTGCACGCAGGTGACACAGGGCGGGGCCCGGTGTCGTGCACACAAGGCCACCTGCGGCGGCGGTGCCACGCGGCCCACGCCCCCGCCTCCTGCCCCTTGCCGGTCGCACTGCACCCGCCGGCACGGCAAGCGCTGAAAGGGCCGCAAGGGCTGCAACCCTGGTCCTGTCGGGGGGAGGTAATCCAATAGGAACACATCCTGCTGCCCCACTCCCGGCCGCGCCAGGCGCCGCGTCCATAGCGCGCGGCAGTGCGCCTCCAGCTGGCGCATTTGGAACAGCATGGCTGTTCCCACTGCTCGCGCGCCGCCCTCCCCACACACCCGAAGCCCCCAGTGGCAAGAGGGATTTGGCCATCCACACCTCCTTGCCCTGCAGAAGGTCCCCTGCTTGCAAATGCGGCTGCAGCGCATCCAGGGCCATTTTCAGCACTTGGCCCCTCGTGCGTAGCGGCAACGTGACCCCCCGCAGCCGGTGGTCGCTGGGGGCCGGGAGAGCCCGCTCTGCGTGGGCCTCGAAGTCCAGGGCCAGCTCCACGTACGTCACGTGGCCCTGCCGTGGTAGCCACCGCAGTCGGCTAGCCCACTGCAGGAGCGCCATCGCGAAGGACGCCTCCCACGACCACCCCGGCGGCAGGCCGTCGCGCAATGCCAGCGGCGCCGTTGGCGGCGCCGGGGGATGTGGGCCCGCGCCCAGTTGTCCCCATGGGTAGCCCCGGCGCGCATCGGGAGGGCGTCTGCGCGCCGAGGGGCCCGCGCCCGGGTCTCGACGTGCCGCGACTTCCGCTCCCATGCGTGCCGAAAGCACCGCCAAATGCGCACTGCGGGCGTGGCTGCAGCCCGCACAGCCGGCCGGGGCCGGCTCTTTGGCGGCGTCCCAGGCCGAGCAGGGCTCGCCAAGCGCGCGCAAACGCCCCCGCTCGCGATCTCCCTCACCAGCGCGCGTGACGCGGCGAGCGCGCCCAGCAGAACACGAGTGCGCGCGCCGCCCGGAGGAGCCCTCAGCCCCCGCCCCCCCCCCAAGCGTCTCCAAGGGGGGGGGGGCACAACCTAAGCGGCTCCGGTATGTTAAACGAGCGGGGAGGGCTCAGGCAGCCCTTCCCGCCCTCCCCGCTCCTCCCAGGGGGAAGCGCCGGGCAAGGGGGGGCACACGGGAATGGGAGCAGGCGTCACGCGCGCCGGCAGGGCGCCCGGGCGGCCACACACGCGTGGGGGGGGTACAACCGCGTCCACATCCCCCCCTCCCTCCCGAGGGCATGCAGATATTTTCGGGGACATCTCCCGCCGGCTGACGGCGGCGCGGGCGGGGTCATCAGCCAAATGGGAGGGCATTGACCCCCCCCCCCCCCCGGGGTTGCGGACCCCCCCCCCCCCAAGGGGGGGGGGGCAGCAGCAGGGGACATCGGTCGACCCCCACCCCCATCCCCTGGGGGGCGGCAGGTAGGGGGCGGAGGCGGAGACCTCCGCAGCACAGGTGGAGCTGGACCTACCCTCCCCCCCCGGGGTTGTGCCGGGGCAACCAAGGCAGCTTCTCCCCCCCTCCCCCCCCTCCCCCCCACAGAAAAGGGCACAGCGGGTGGCGGAGAAACGAACAGAGCAGCCATGGCGGCCTATGCAGACCCTGTGTGATGAGCACAGGGCCCCAGCATGCAAGTCATGCAAGGGGCACAGGGGGGTGCGGCATTGCTGTAGCCACCACCACAAGGGGCATTCCAGGGTGCTGGGGGGGGGTCGACGGTGTCTGCCGGTTCGGGGGGGGGGGGGGGGGGCGCAGTAGCAACTGGGCACTATGCCCTTCGGAGGGCCGGTGCGAGCGCCGGCTCCCTCGTCCGGGGGAGGGGGCGGGGGTCCAGCAGGGCCGGGAGCAGCGGTGCTGCCGCGCAGGGGCACGCAGGAGCCGCAGCACGGCCACGGGAGGGCCTCATAGGAGGGCACATAACCCAAGGCGGACGTCCTTCCGCCGCGCCGCGACACACCGGGGGGCCAGGGGTGGGATAGGGTAGGCCACAGGCAGGCTCTAACCCGCTAACCCCTAACCCTTCCGTCGCAAGAGCGGCCAGGACATTAAAAGCCTTCAACCTCAAAAATAGTACACATCACACACGCACACACACACACACACACACACACACACACACACACACACACACACAGTGCGGACAGAGGTGCAGGAGTATGATAGCAATTGTATGATGTGGTTGAAATATTTGGGGTCACACACACACACACACACCCACACACACACACACACACACACACACACACACACAACAACAACAAAGACCAGAGTCTCCACAACCACCGTCCCCTCCCCCCCCCCCAGCTTCTGTCCCACAGGGGCCGGAGGACATAACAGCCGAGGATGACTCACCCCGTCAGCTTTTTCCGACAAGGCATGGGAGGTCAACCACATAGGCTTCATAGCCCTGAACCTACAGAGGTTCTCATTCCGCAGAAAGGGTGGACCCGCTGTTGCAAAGAGGTCTCAATTCACTGAACCAAATGGGGTGGTCCACCCTATGACTGCATATGGATCTCCCTCAGAAATAGTCCAGGACAATAATAGCCACATGACCCTCAGAAATAGTACAGTCCTTCCGCCGCGCCGCGACATACCGGGGGGCCAGGTTTGGGATAGGGCAGGCCACAGGCAGGCTCTAACCCGCTATCCCCTAACCCTCCCGTCACAAGAGCGGCCAGGACATTAAAAGTCGCCAACCCTCAGAAATAGTACAGATCACACACACACACACACACACACACACACACACACACACACACACACACACACACACACACACACACACAAGGTCTGCCAGGCGCACGGACTGCCGCCGTGCCCCTGCTGCTCCCTGATGCAGCGGGGTGTACGACACTGCTGCCAACGTGGTCACCACAAGGTTAATACCCCGCACAAAGGTCTGGGCAAAAGGACAGCGCCTGCCCCGGCAAGCGCCAACAAACGAACCCGGCTGCAGTCAGCAGCCCTAGCACACTTGCGGATGCAACTACGCTCACCACACCTACCACCAACACCGCCAGCCCCCAAGCGACGGAGACCCAAATCCCCGATCCCCCCCTCCCCCCCAGCCCCACGGCCGCAGGGGATGCAGGTGGATGATGACGACACGGTAGTGGTGAGGGCCCTGTTTTTCACGGGACACGGGCGCGCGTCATCGGAAGTTACTTAAGCCCGCCACACCACAGAGGTTCTGACTCCGTGGATAAACGCAAACACGAGCATATGCACAGCCCCACCCACGTGCCGGGTTAAATATGCCGATTGCACTACCGCCACATATGGGTCTCCCTCGTTAATAATGTACTGTACTATTAACGAAGGTTAATAGCCATCAACCCTCGTTCATGGTACAGTACACTCGCCCCCCCCCCCCCCCCCAAAGCGTCCCAAGGGGGGGGGGCACACAGCTTAAGCGGCTCCGGTATGTTAAATGAGCGGGGAGGGCTCAGGCAGCCCTTCCCGCTCTCCCCGCTCCTCCCAGCGGGAACCACTGGGCAAGGGGGGGCACGCGAAGTACAGGCGTCACGCGCGCCGGCAGGGCGCCCGGGCGGACACACGGCCCTGCATGCAGACTGAGATAGTTCTGTCGGTTTGCCACCTGTGTGTGTGTGTGTGTGTGTGTGCCAAGGAATCAATTCCATTCATGCTCATACTGCGAGCTTCAACCTGTTTGTGTGTGTGTGTGTGTGTGTGTGTGTGTGCACTGTACTATTAACAAGGGTTGATGGCTTTTAATGTCCTGGCCGCTCTTGCGACGGGAGGGTTAGGGGTTAGCGGGTTAGAGCCTGCCTGTGGCCTGCCCTATCCCACCCCTGGCCCCCCGGTGTGTCGCGGCGCGGTGGAAGGACGTCCGCCTTGGGTTATGTGCCCTCCTCTGAGGCCCTCCCGTGACCGCGCTGCTGCTCCTGCATGCCCCCGCGCGGCAGCACTGCCGCCCCCGGCCCAGCCGGACCGCCGCCCCCTCCCCTGACGAGGGTGCCGGTGCGCGCACCGGCCCTCCGAAGGGCATAGTGCCCAGTTGCTGATGCACCCCCCCCCTTGACCCGGCAGACACTGTTGGCCCCCCCAGCACCCTAGGATGCCCCTCGTGGTGGCGGCTACAGCAGTGCTGCACCCCCCTGTGCCCCTTGCATGACTTGCATGCCGGGGCCCGGTGCTCATCACACAGGGTCTGCATAGGGCGCCGTGGCCCCCACCCGCTGAGCCCTTTTTTGTGGGGGGGGAGGGAGGGAGAATCTGCCTTGGTTGCCCCGGCCCGGCCCCTTGTGGGGAGGGCGGGTCTTGTTCCACCTGTGCGGCGGAGGTCTCCGCCTCCGCCCCCTGCGCGCCGCCCCCCGAGGGATGGGGGTGGGGGTCGACCGATGTCCCGTGCTCCTGCCCCCCCCCCCTTGGGGGGGGGGGGTTCGCGGCCCCCCGGGGGGGGGGGGTCAATGCCCTCCCCTTTGGCTGATGACCCCGCCCGCGCCGCCGTCAGCCGGCGGGAGATGTCCCCGAAAATATCCGCCAACCCTCGGGAGGGGGGGGGGGGGGTGGGGACGCGGTTGTACCCACCCCACGCGTAGGGCAAGGAGAGAAATCAATGGCATCAAGAGGTGCCAGGACAAATCCCAGAGAACTGCCAAAGGCATGAACTGATTGCGTTAAAAACCACCCCCGCGGCGGGGCAATTGGCAGTTGGCACACACACATGTTGGATACAAGTGATGCAGACAATGTACAGTCGGTCGATGACTGATGCAAGGGCAAGTGGCAAGGGCCGCTCGAACTGCCTGACCCAGAGCCAGACTAGTGTGCATATCCCTGCCCTGCCTCGAATGATGTGCGGACCATGGAATCCAAGAACTGCCACTGGCATGAACCGAAGGCAATGAAAAACACCCCCCCTGGCCGGGCAATTGGCAAATGGCACACCCAAAATGTCAAGGGCCACTCGAACTGCCGGACCCAGAACCAGATTAGGTGCTGACCCTGGCTGACCAGAACTGAAACATCAAACAACTGCCGATGGCGTGAACTGAAGGTGTTGAAATGGCCCCCGAGCTGGGGCAATTGGCAGTTGGCATGCACAGGGGGCGGTGGGACAAGGGGACAGTGCAATGGTGATCTGTTTCACACTTGATAACTTTACTATGACTGCTTATCTACCTGTGCAAGTCTTTACAATACATCTTTCGTTCTGAGATGAACAAGCACACGAGGGGCTGGTTCGCAGTGCACCGCTCTCATCAAGAGGTCTCATAGAGCCACTCTACTGCACTGTTGTGCCATTCCCCTAAGAGTGGCCTCATGGAGAGTTGTAGAGGGTGCTGCTGTAACGGGGTGTGGGTGGATGGTTGTAGATGGTTCGGCATTCAGCATACCTGTTGCGATGTGTGCTACCTGGCCCGCTGAACGAGTCTACGGAACTCTCCAACATGCCCACAAACCCCCACGCCGCCGAAAAAACTCCACAACCCTCGATCCTGGGTGCCCGCCCGGCCCGGTCCGTGGACGTGACATCCGCCCCCACCCCCCGCTTGCCACATTCTGGACCGAAAGTTGGTAGTGGGCCACTGTCGAGCCGGTCCTGCCGGCCCCTCCAGGCCCTCTACAAGCCCCCACAGCCCTTTCGTCCCCTGCTACTTCCTCACTCCTTCCTCTCCCTCGTCAATCCTGTCGCAACCTGGTCCATCTCTTTACCAGCCCCAACACCCCTCTGCAGGACATTGTGCCCAAGCCCCCACCAGTCGGGGACTGCTCTCTGACCCGGCTGCGCTTCACCGAGTGCTTCGTGCACCTCTCCTTCCACAAGCTGTGCGACAACCCCGACGTGCCGGTTGTGCACTACTTGGCGGACGTGAAGTCCCTGGACCTTATGAAGACCACACTGCTCGAGAAGTACGGGGTGTCCTCGTAAGGCTGCGGCCCCTTGTGCCCCCCTCCTCTACCTAGGCCCCCAACTTCTTCGACCTGCCTACTCTCGCTCCCTGAGAAAATTACTGTCCATGTCATTATGATCTTTACCGTTGAATGCAGGCATGCTGCCTGTCAAGCCCCATTGGTTGTAGTGCCTCCTTGCACTCTGTTGTTTGCCCCAGGTGGCTGGGTGGCAGGGTGAGATTCTATGTTGCAGAGCTGCGGCCCATCATCCATGCAGCGGTTGACGGTCAACGCCAGCAGTTGACGGTTGGCCGACAGCAGTCGAGGATTCGCTGAAAGCGGCCGCTGGACGGTCCACGCTTTCTTTCTTGACGCCAATGCATGACGTCCCCAGCATTGTTCTTCTTTTACCAAGGACAGCCCTGCTTGGCCATCAGCAGTTTCCCCTGGCTGCCAACTTTTTGAAATTGCATTCAGTTGTGTTTGTGTGTGCATGTGTGTGTGTGTGTTTCGCCTGTCTGTAACGCACCTCCGGTGTACCGGTGTTCTCAATCCGCTGCGGTTGGGGCCAAACTCCGCCTCCGGACCCCCCATTTTGGTCTGCACTCAGATTTTGAGAGTGACTGCAGAACCCCCCAACACCAGCCAGGGCCGTGCTTCCTGGTCCCGGTAGGCTGGGCCCAAGGCGGCCATGGCACAGGTGTTGGACTAATCAACTTGTACACCGTTGGCATGAGTGTTTGAGTGTGATTCCCTTTCTCTCACTGTTGGACTGGTTTTGGTCCTGTTTGATATACCAAAGGCATATGCTTGAGGTCTGAGAATTGCAGCCTCAGCTGTGCCAGCTGAGCTCTAGTTGTCTTTGTGTGTGTTTGTTCTCTCTCTCTCTGTGTGTGTGTGTGTGTGTGTGTTGTGTGTGTGTGTGTTGTGTGTGTGTGTGTGTGTGTGTTTGTGTGTTGAAGGCGCTGTTGCCAAAATGCATGGCCGTAACAATGGGAACTGGTAGCTGGGGCTTGGGCCCTGAAACCTAACCCCAAACCTAACCCTTTGCTTGTGGGCTACAGAGTCCCTGCCCGCCCCCGGACCTGATCTAGCGGCCCGCTGTGCCTTCATGGCGGTCAGTCCAGGGTAGTGCAAGGCAACCCCCTGCCGCTCGGCCTGTTGGTGGAGCTGCAGCTTGCACAGCACCCAGGCCATGGTCCCCTAGGGCCTGCTCAGGCCTTCAGCAGGGTGGCCCTTCAGACATGCAAGGAATGTTGATGACCCGGCAGACGTAGTGCACCCCAAGGCCCTCTAGGTGCGCCAGGTCCATTTGGGCCTGCTGTATGGACAGAGTGGCCCCTGTAGCTGCCGGCTGCTCTGACAGCCTTGGGTCTCAGAGCTGTTGGTGGACCAGGTCCGCTCTTGGGCCCACATGGGTGTCCAGCTACTGGGCCCGATGGAATAAACCGCACGTGGTCTCGGCGTACATTTTGGCTCGGTGTACATACGGCCCGCCGGCTAGCTGGATCGGCCGGCCAAATGTACGGTCTAATGCATCAGCCCCCCCTTGTCAACCTTCCCCCCCCAAATTCAATATTTCGCCCCCACATTTTGCCTCATCACCTTGCCTTGTCCTTGTTAGGGATATGCGCTTAATGGTTAGGTTCCGAAAAGATGCGCTAAGTACGGTCCATGCTATAGCAAATGTCACGCTAAACAAGGCACCCGCTCATCCAACAAAGTTAGGCAAAATCCGGAATGATGGGGTTTGGCGGTCCACACACAAGGCGGTGCATACACAAGGTGGTGCACACAGAAGGCGGTCTGTGGCCATCGCACGAGTCTTGTTATTTAAGGGGGGTGTTGGGGCTGGCCCCTGCGTCGAGCGAAGCGAGCTGAAGTGAGGGGGTGTTTGGCGGCCCACACACAAGGCGGTGCATACACAAGGTGGTGCACACAGAAGGCGGTCTATGGCCACCGCAAGAGTCTTGTTATTTAAGGGAGGTGCGGGGGCTGGCCCCCATGTTGAGCGAAGCCAGCCGAAGTATGGGGGGTTTTGCGGTCCATAAACAAGTAGTAGCTGGGGGTGGGGCCGATGGATTAACCCGTACATTCGGCCGGCCGAATGTACGCCGAGCAGAAATGTACACGGAGACCCATGTACGGTTTATGGCGTCGAGCTCAGCTACTATGCCCAGTGGAACATCTATCACCGCCTGCTTACATACTGGTGGGTGGGGCTGCCACTTGGTGGCCTCTAGTGTGGCCTGCAAGGCCGTCATTGGGTGGATGGCCTTCTCCCTATGGTAGACCATTTCCTCCTTCGTGGTCTTTGCTCCCTAGCTGCCGATGACCTCTTGGATGGGGATGGACGTTGCCCGTGCGCTAGTCGTAGGGCCCGGATACCCTGCGCTTGTGGAGCCTGTTGGGACACATCTCGGAGCAGCCAGAGGGTGGTCTAGGCGGCAGAGCTACCCCAGGTGGTGGTATCCCAATGTGACCATGGTATCGTGGATGGCCGGGGGTGAACTGGGGGAGGGGGGTTGCATTTTGCTTGGGGCTGGGGCAGGTGTGACAATGTTAGTACGGTAGCCTAAGACTGATGGCTGGGCCCTTAGCTCTTAGCTCCACACCCAGCACCACCCTACGCGGATGGGAGTACAGAGAGAGAGAGAGAGTGTGTGTGTGTGTGTGTGTGGGCACTGCTGTGCATCGCACTTAGGCACGGGTGTATGTAGGTTCAAATCTTTCCCCAGTGGTTGTTTCTGGTGTGTGCCCAGTGTTTTTCAGTGTTTTGTGTCATAGCTGTGCGCATCACTGGTTGTTGATGTGGTGCAGGTGTGTGCCTATTTCTGTGCACCTGCACCTGCCTACCGTGCTTCTGCATGGATGTCACAGGCTGAAGGTGAAGTGCCTGGGAGTGGCGACCCATTCTTTGTGTTGACAGTGAGAGCCACAAATTTGAATACACTCATGCAAGGCAAACAATCGTGCAGTATTGGCTGAGCAGACTCTGTGATGATGCAGTGGCTGAGGTGGGATTCAGGGCAGAATTCCCCGCCCCCCCCCCCCCCCCTCCCGCCCCACCCCCTTCCTCTCCAACCCGCCAGTTCCTTTCGGGTCAGGTCAGTTCTGTTTGCGCTAGGTAGCATGTTCCAAATTTGTTTATTCTTGTGTTTGGTTGTGTTCGCAAGACCTGCTGAAAGCAGGCTGATTCACAGCTGCCTTGTTGCAGGTGCTTCAGAGCATGCTGAATGATCTATTGCCCTCCCTGTAAAACCGCGGGGGGGGACAGAAAATTGGTACAAGGAGAAGAGAGGATATTGGGAGTATGGAGCAGCCGGTGTGGCAGGATGTGAGAGCATGTGTGAGAGCTGGGAGGTGCTGTGCACAGGAGCTGGTGTCAGACAGGATGTGCAAGTTGGGTTGGCAGAGGTGTGGGGAGAGATGATGGCAGAGGATGTGGGAACAGGTTTAGGATAGGATGTGGGAGAGGATGTGGGAGAGGATGTGGGAGAGGATGTGGGAACAGGTTTAGGATAGGATGTGGGAGAGGATGTGGGAGGGGATGTGGGAACAGGTTTAGCATAGGATGTGGGAGGGGATGTGGGAGGGGTTAGGGAAGGTGTTGGGAACGGTGGATGTTGGAAAGGGATTAGGATAGGATGAGAGTTGATGTGGGGATGAAGGATGTGGGAGAGGATTTGGGAGGTGTTGGGAGAGGTGATGGCAGAGGATGTGAGAGAGGGGTTAGGATGTGGGGATGGAGGATGTGGGACCGGTTTGGTAAGGTAAGGTAAGGTAAGGTGTTGACAGGTTATGGCATGACATGTGGAAGAGGGGTTAGGAGAGGATGTAGGAGAGCATTTGGGGGTGGAGGATGTGGCAGAGAATGTGCAAGGGGTTGGGAGAGGTGTTGTCAGGAGAATTGGGACGAGAATTGGGACAGAGGGGGAGAGGGTGGGTGAGGAGGCCTGCCAAGTGTGATTCTACTCACACAATACAAAAACTGCACGTTGTCCACAATTGATGGGGACACCCGCATTACGAGTAAATTCTCCCGTGCGGCAGTACGCAAAAAAGAGTGTACACGCATGGGGCTCATGGGACTGCATCCCCCTCCTTGGTCCCCGTGCCAAAGTATCTTTTGCTGAAAGAGATAGAGTACTGGTGCTTGTCAGGAAAACCAAATTTGGTAACACCCCTAAGAAACCCAAGACGAGCTCATAATGACACAACGCCCTGTGGGGGTAGGTACGTCCAACATCACCCCCCCCCCCCTACTCAAAAGTGTGAATTGGTGTCTCATCTTTACAAAACTAATGGATAGGGGCATTTTCAGCAACCCATTGCTGTGGAAGCCACACAAGCCAGACCATTACAGAGTATGCCTGTTGTTGCGACATCACTTCACGATTGTCAAACATGTTCAAAATATCAAAGCACACGTCTGTAGGTCTTGACGGTTGCACAAGCAACCAGACACACTCACTACGCCTCCACCACATCAAGATGAGGATTTTTCGGAAGCATCCATCCTCCTCATGGTTGATTTTTTGTAGGTGGTTGCACGCGGCGGGCTTGTACCTCTGCTTCAAATATTGTGGCTTTCATTCCTTTGCCGGCGCAAAAATACCACCTTATGTCCTTTTTGGCATAATGAAGGGCCAAATAGAACAATAAGCACTGATGGATAGGAAGTCAAGATAGGTTTTCAACCTTCTCATAGCTAAGTCAAGTCAATGGTGTGAATGGAGGGAGGGCGGCACTTTAGCAATTCTCACCACTGGGCATTCCAATGCCAGAAACACACCGGTGTTGTGAAGCCATGCAAAGTTCAGCGGAAGTATGTCGAAGTGAACAGTGCCAAGTCCTTTTTCTTCAAACAACTTTTGCGCTTGGGTTACAGTGCTGCACATTGCCCATGTACAAGGCGAGGACGATGAGGCAACAGATACCAAGGTACCAAACGCCGCCCTGTCAGAGACGACAGGTTATAGTTCATGAATGTACTGCTTTGGGTTCGCCTCTAGGCCACTAAATGTCTCTTACTTTGGCTTGGGTCACCTAGTCAGGCGTGCATTCTCATGTGCCGTTTGCTCCCTACGCCCTCCGAATCCTACCGTCACTCTTCTCACACCCACTGTTTTCACTGTCACATTTCTCACTGTCATTGTCATCTGTGGGGGTAATCATTGCAATGTGTGCGCACGTCACGCGCACTGCGCTCTTTTAAGAACCCCCAAGCACACGTTTTCCAAATGCTCCTAAATTTAGGTCACCCAAACTACCCTAGCTAAAGACAAATGCAAGCTACTTTCCCTTCACATAAGACATCATGCAAAATGCGGAAAGCCACACACATATCCTTTTTTCTGTTCAGTCGTCAACTACGTACAAAACCAGAATGCTCACTCTGCCAGCTAGTACCAAAGTTTTGTATGTGTCTTCTTCATCCTCAACTAGACCGGGGGGCAAAGTGGCTTGCAAGAGGGAATCCACGTCAACCTCTGGTTTCCATTTGTGGTACAACCACACATCCTCATCAGCAGCTATGCATCGTCACATAGGGCATTCGACTATGGTCCAGCAAAAACTGAGGAGTCCGTCACTCCAACTCAAAGGCCCACACCAAAGTGCGTGATTTCATGGTGGAGATGAGCAAAAAAGTGTGAAACCGGGTGGAAATGGGTGAAAGTGGGTGAATATCCAAAAATGCTATATCCGCAATGTGGAAGAAGTATCAAAACCTAGGCTAGGGGCAACAATGATGCCCCTAGTATCACAAAGTATGGGTCTTCAATACAGCTAGACGGCCAAATAGTTCGTCAAGAAGCGCGATGAGTCACAATCATGGAAGACCACATCGTACACCTTCTGTTTATCGCAAATGGAATGCACTGTATGTATGTGGTGGAGCGGAGAGGTGGTGAACAGGCAAAGGCACTTGGACTGTGGAAAAATGGAAGGGAGGCGGGCATTTTTTTTGAACCCGCTGCATGAAAGAGGAAAGGAGCCAGGATTTTACACAATGTACACAATTTAATGTGGAAGAACCTTGCCCGAACCACTGAGACAAGCATGTCCAACATTGCACGACAGCATGGAGGTTTTTCAACATGCGGTTCATTGCACGGACCATTGTGTTGATGGATTCGCGGAAAAGGGAGTTTGCAGCAAGTGGTGTAGTATGGTAAGGCATGAGTTGGGGTTGCGGTAATCAAGTGTGCCCAAAGGTTCGTGGGAGTGCACTGTGCACTGTGCATGCGCTAGGTGAAAAGCCGGCTAGTTGCCATCGCCAGTAGCCATGGGTCCCATTCTTTTGAATTCTGCACTCCAAGTTGTTTTCAATTTGTCGTGCATGTTTCTGCATGCGGAGGGTTCAACGGTGTTCATAATAAGTGGCACTGTGCATGTAGTGTAGTGTGCGAAAATGCCCCGCGGGAGAACATGTTGCTTTTCTCTAGACCGATCTTTGGCGCAAGGGTGAAGCCATTTTGTATTAGATCCGCCTTATATGGGTTGCCCTCTTCATACTACAACGAGAATACGCCGGTTTTCAGCGCATAGTGGAGCCGGTTCAAGCCGTTTGGTCCTTCGTAATGTGTGGCACTCAAGCTGTGATCAATTAAGATATACCTACCATCAAGGTCAGCTATTGCCCCAATGCCCCAACATGAGGGTCCATCGTATTGCTCTTTTCCACTTTGCGGTTCAATGTTTCTTCAACTTAAGATTGCACTTCGCCCACTTGATTTTCGACTTTGGTTTGTGACATCTTTTTCTAGGCGCCCACGAAGTTTTGTTGATTCATTCAATACCAAAGCGGTTTATACATAGAACATATTGTCCCTATCCTGCCTTTGGCACCACAATGACAGCAAAACTTGATGGGGTCCGCTTCACAAATATGAAACATCTAGCTTATGGCCCGGTAGTACAAGGCGTTTTGTCTTTTGTGCCTGTGCTATGTGCACTCTTTACACAAGGTTTGCATAGTACTGAACCCAAGCCTCCTGGCAGTGCGTAGTACCGGTAATGAAGAGGCGCATTATGCATTTGCAAGAGATGTTTGCATGCCTTGCCTTCGTTTTAGTGCATTTATGTGTGTTTTCGTGCATCTTTATGTATAGGTTTGTAATATCGATGAAGAATATAGATTTGGATTCCGAGTTTGTAAGTGTGGGCTTCGTCGACACGAGTTTTATCAGCAAGAATTCCGAACAGCGCAACTCATTGCAAGAAGAAGAAGCCACACCATCCTCCACTCCCGCCGAGAGTGCTCTCGGTGGTTGGACACATTTTGAACGTGGCCACAGGGAAACACATTCTAAAAGACGTAGACGGGGAGGAGGAGGCTTCTCCGAGCTTGCAATGCGGTAGAAATTGGGATGTTGAAACAAACTAGGGTAGGGAGAAGTGGAAAGAAAGTCAAAAGCTAGAATGATTCGGGGAGTTAGGAAGCTTGGGGGCGGGGGCTGGAGTGAAGCATGGAGCTTTCCGACATTGTGTGAGTGTAGTGCAGTCTATATAGGCAAAAATGGGGCGGATGATTGCACAACTACCCAATTGGGTTCGGAACCGGTTTTACCAATTAATCGGAAAAACCGGTTATCGGCAATAATCCGAGGTTATTTTCAAAACAATTGGCACAACCGGTTATTTTGAAAACTGATTTCAACCAATTGATCGGAATGGTCCCAATTTCTTTTGGTTCTTGTCGGCAGTACATTTTGTCCAATTTTTGCACTAAACAAAGGCTTTGGTAGCAATAAGCGATGGCCCATGGTAAATTACAACTTGTAATGCAGTTTTGATCACCGTTTCCGACTTGTATGGGCTCTCTTCTGCCGACGGCAAGATTTTGGTTAGTAAAGGGCAATTAATCTGAAAAACCGGTTATTTTGAAAACTATTAATCGGCAAAACCGGTTATTTTTGTAAAAATAATCGTTTACTACCCAAATTTTCCTCGGTATGCATGCGTTGTACCCACAATGTGCTAGGGCGCCCCCATGCACTCACCCTATGGGAGTCGTTGTTGTTCAATCGTGGATTCACTTGATTCCAGAGTCCTTCTTTGGAACTTCCATTGCACTTTCATCCAATCCTGTTGAACCTGCATATTCTCAAAGTCGGAAAAAAAAGGATTGTAATGGTCGTAGGTAGGAGCACTTGGGTGATGCCTTGCCATGACCTAAGGTGACTAGGAGAGGGCACTTTTTCTGATGCAACACCTACTCCAGCAACCTATAGCTTGTACTCCGTGCATGAGTGGATGATGATAGGCTGTGTACCCTTCCTCCTTTGAAAACCGAGTGAATGTTGAAAATCTTAAGACTGCATGATGCTGCAGAAGTGGTGCATCCAAAGTTACTTGTGTGCCGAAAATAACTTATTACGACGCAAAAATATCCTAGGCGAATGATAAAAAAAGGACACATAATGCCGTACAATTTAAATATTCCCAAATATTAAGATAATTTTCTGCATCACATTACCGGTCATTTTATGTAAAGGTTCATGGGTACCAAAAATTGTGTTGCAATCAATGTGTTTGTGCCTTTTTTCTTCGTGCAGCACCCTGTGCACCATGTTCAATATGCAACATTGTGTCTTTGTAATTCTACACCGGATGGCTGTCCAAGCTTTACTGCAATCATCGGGGCACAAAAGCGGGGAAAACCAAAACTACAGGTCACCAACTTTCAAATGCTTCCTAGCCATGGTACAGAGGTTTCAACAGATTCCATGTGCAATCATCCAAAGGCCAATAGCTTAACACTAGGCTCCGAAACTCCACGTCTATCTCTCCCATACGAGGACACTGTATCTAGCCAGGTAAGTTGCACACTTTGGTGAAATTCGCGTCACTGACAACAAGGATGAATGGAATGCGAATAAACTTGACACGATATTAGTCTAAAGTTTGAGAAATTGCATGCACAAAGGATCTGTAACGGATTTAATTTGGAAGGCACCGTAAGCTACGAACGATGCCCATTGGTCTATTTAGCATCTCATCTTGCCTAGGCATCATGTCCATGCTAGGTTTTCCGTTTTGACCTCGTTGCTTCGCGTTCCTTTGGTTAAGCAGTATTCATAAGGTACGGAAGCTTGCATTGGTAGAGCTGAATTCCCAATGCTGACTTCCCTTAGAATGGAAGCCATGGAAGCCAAGTCATGGTTTCAGAATTTGGGTAGCGCGGCCTTCAACAGGTAGGTGTCATGCGACCTAGCGCGGCACCACTTCACAAAGGCGCCGAGCCAACACCTAGGTGTTGTACCCTTGCAAATTTGACGATATTTGTCCGCAAATAGAACAATATTTTGATTCCCTATCAATCTGCGCCCAACAAAAGAAAAACCGTAACTAGTCCGTGAAGTTTTCCAAAGATATTGAATTTCGGGGAACTTCAAATGAGGACTTATTGTGCGAAACTTGAAAAAGGGAGTGTAAAGAAGAGTTACCGGAGAACATAGGCGGAGGTTCTGCGGGTTATCTTGAACCAAATGTTCCCTTCTCTAGCTCAATGTACCCTACTAGATACTCTACTAAGGCAGAAGATGCCGCCAGGTGGCGGTGGACACAAAACACACAAAAAGGATGGCATGGGTGGGTGTAAAATTGTACTAAAAAGCCAAATATTTTTCACACGCTCCTCCTACAGGAACTGAGTTGGCGCGTGCTTTCAAACAAAAATAGGTGGCCGCCTTAGCTTTTCACTCCCCTCTCAAGTCCAACACCGGGGACCAAGTTGGCGACCACTCTGAAAGAAAAGCTACGGCCAAATGGCGAACAAACAAATATGTACACAAAAACTGAGGTGACTACTTGCACAACGGGTTCCTATTTCCAAATTGTGACTTAGAAAAGCCCGTGCCATCAGTGATCATCAATGGGCCTTTAATGGGGTGATGCAATTTTCGCAAATGTTGCCTTTTGGGTTGATTTGTGCCTTGTGTTATAGTTCAACTCTAAAGAGCTGAGTATGTGTTAGTGTATTGTACCCTCGCTTGTTGGGATCAAACACTCTTTGGGCTTTGGTTTATGTTCACTGAACCCGTCCTAATTTTTCACATACATGATGCAATCCTCTTTTTTCTCCCCTGTTAGTGGGAGTTTTTTTCTCCTGTTTTGTCTCCATTGAATGTGTGTTGCTACTCCGCTTTGACACTGTACACCACAGTCGGATTCATCATGTTTGCCATGTTTCACGTCCTCGTTGCGCTCGCAACTTGGGGAAAAGTTTCTGGTCACGAGGGTCGTCTCAAGCCGAGCCACCCGCCATGGGACTTTACCAACAAGAGGATACAGTGTGCTAGCTCAGTATGTCAAATGCATGTGGCGGGTGAAGGCCAAATTTAACAAATAGCCCCTTAGTGGTTGGCTTCAAGTCCCGGCACCCCTGGTTGGCCCGCCTTAGCCGATCTTAGGCAGGCATGGGTTGGCTGAATTTTTTTGAAAATTTGACTTTTTCCCAAAACCTTTTGTTGCCTCTGGGATGGGTTTGGGTGATCAAATGGTTGCAATACGGGCAGTCCAGCACCAATGGAGACCTATGTGGTGGCCACAAGGCCCACATAGCTATCGGCCTCTCAAAAGCTCCACAATTGCTGATTTGAAGATGTTTCATGGCACCTAAAACTTATCAAAATTGTGACTTTTTCCTATCACCTCTGTGGGTACCTGTACGGGTTTGTTGAAGCGCCCATCAGGACCTGCACTGTTTAGCCGGGTTTGGGGCCAATTGTGGCCGTTGTGTCTCCTGTCCGCATGCCCCCCTTGTCTGAGGTGCCCTGCTGAAAGCAATAAAATTCATTTCTAGGGGTTAGGGTCACTCGATTCCTTTTCCCCAACCCCCATGCCCCCCTGCAAATGGGGCACCCATTGGGCCAACAACAGAATACAAAAATGTTGGGACGCAAAGATCGCGTCCAAAAACTGATGTGCTGCTCAGGAGCTGGGGGACGAGCTGAGGCGCGGACAAGCTCCTGAGGAGCAGGGACGAGCTCCTCAGGAGCAGGAGCTGGGGATGCGTGTAGGGGCGGCACAGAGCACCACCCCGAGCCTATTTTCTGCCCTTCGCTTCATAAAGGCCCTTGCTTCCACGGTCATCAATATTCTCTTCTTCTCCCCTCCCCCAGTGGATGTGCCAAAAAAGAGGCAATACAAGCGATTAAGATCACTCACCCCTTGCAAAAGTGAGGAGGCCTAACCCTTGGGAGCACTACCACCTTTACACCTGTCTTGAGCTGTTACCTGCTGCCCAGCACACTTAATCGCAGAAAACTGGCACAAAAATATCTTTTTTTTGCACAGCAGTACTGCTCAGTCAGGGGAGCCCGTTTGGCACCCCTCGTCCTATTTTGCGGGGCTCAAGAGACCCCCGCCCCCCCACCAAGGGGGCCCCCTTTTTCATCTACCCCATTAATATTTGGCTGTGATTTGATGGGCACCTACTCTGTCCCAGCATTGATGGTGAGGAGGCATTTAAAGGTGGGCAAGATCACACCCTCGGCTTCAAATTGGAGCTCCAGTGCACACATAATTTCTCAAACGTTTTGCTTATATATCAAACTTCTTTTCAAACAGACAGCTCTGATATTATCCATGCAACAGTATGGTGGAATGGGCAGTGTGACAGGTGAGCGTGCGCCACAAAGCATGTAGAGGTGTATCCGCGGCTTCTTTCAACAACAGTTCACAACGTATGCACAAGAGCTGTGCGGCCTGTGCTGCACACGGCTTTCCCGTTGCGACTGCACACTGTTTACCTTGCAAAGTAGCCTCCAGGCACCAAGATGTCCTCTGTTGAGCATAAACCGAAGCACATATACTTCTATATATAGTCTATAATGTGACTCAACACAATGACGCGAGGTGGCAAAATGTTGGTTGGTGTTGGTGTCCGCGGTGCTTGGACTCACGTCCACCATGTTGTGCTGTGTTCGTGGTGTGCGGTTGTTCCGTGTTGGTTGGTGTTTGTGTCCACCACGATTCCACCCCTGTTTCTGACGTCCTCCCCACAGTGATGGGTACACAGACATGCGCACACGCATGCACGCACACGTGTGCCCACGGGAAAATCAGCACTGCCGGCACAACATTGAGCAAGCAAGCAACTTAATTTTCCCTTCAGGTCTTTGCCACACATACAGTGACCACAAAAACTATTGAACAACGCCGAGCGCCTTGTGAACACAGGCACTGAAAAAACCACACATGTGCCCCAAAAAGAATAACAATCCAAAGGAAAAGGAAACACTATCCCCGACATACGCCCAGAGCCCACCATTGATGCTCCTCTGACCGCAAGCTGACGTCGTCCCCAAAGGGAATGACAACCCACCACCGTCCCTCAATTTGATGGAGTCTTCATGGCACCTGCGTTCGGGTGGCACGGACCTGAGGCGCAGCGGTTCTATAGAACGCCGGGTTGCACACAGTGCATTGGCAGTGATTTTCGCATCACCATTGCCTCTGCTAGAGGGGCATGTCCGATGACGAGTCTGTGGCCACAGCGGCGTCTGTTGGCACTGTGGGGCTTGCGCATGAGGTGGGCTGTGGGCGCATTCAGAACGGACGAAACTTCACAGTACCGTTTGCCCCTCCACTGCAAGTGACAACATGCTTCTGTACATACTCCCAAGGGACCCTACGGCATGGCATGCTCCAGAACAAGGATCAAGAGAAGGTGCGCTGGGAGGGACAGAGTGACTTCAATGTTTACACAAATGCGGTGTGGCCATCACCTGCTGGCAGACAATGGCCAAAACCCGTCGGTACGACTGCACTCAGCACCGGGTAGGGGGCATTGCCAACCGTCAGGTACCTGCCCACCCCCGATCATCCGCCGTTTAAGTGCGGGCACCTGCACGTGCAGCGAGGGAGTTCGTGGCACAAAAAAAAGGGAGATGCATCAGCTACGCTGCTCGACGAACAGTGAGGAAAGCGGCAGATCAGTCTGCCACACCAAACTACAGCGACCAGTCCGAGAGCAAGGACCAGTGCGATCCCAGCACGAGTCTGGGGAAACATAGTGCCGCATTGTTGGCATGGAGTTGTGGTGCAGAGTTGCGGGAGAGGGCAGCAGTATAGAGTCGCGGCCTAGAATTGCAGTACACAGTCCCGGTACACAGTCAAAGTATGGATTTGCGGCCTAGAGTCGTGGTCTAGAATCGGGGCATAGGGGAGCGGTGTAGAGTTGCAATCTAGAGTCGTGTGGAATCTATTATCAGGGCAAACAGTCGCGGGATAGGGAAGCGGTGCAGGTTTGCGGTCTAGAGTTGCGGTGCACAGTCACCGTGTAGAGTCGCGGTATAACATCACTGCCACCTTCTTCCCCAAAACCGGGGCTGTTTAGGAATGCATCGGGATGGGGTTGGGGACGGGGCGGAGGGAGGAAAGGAACCTGCGTGGGACAGGGCGGGGGGGGGGGGGGGGCATGCACCACAACGGCTGGTCGGTTACGGCGTGACGTCAAACCTCAAACAGCAGGATCCAATCCAATCCGGTGGTGTCCCAGCCCTCGGCCTCCGCAGCGCTGCGGTGCAGCGCCACCTCTGCGTCCGTGCGCTGGGCATCCGCCACCCGGAACTGGGTGTTGGGTCCGAACAGCCACTCGGCCTCCCGCGGGTACTGGGACCAGGGGGCGATCCCTTTGGCGGACTTGACCTGTTTGATGATGAAGACGGTGCCCGTGGGCCGCTTGTGGGCCGCTTCTCGGCTGTTGGGGCTGGCAAACTCCAGCGCCACGTCCAGGCTCTCCGAGGAGCTGGAGAACGCCTGCCACGTGATTGTGCTGCCCGCGCGGTAGTGGTTGTCGCCCACTTTGCGGACGATGCCGCGGAATAGCGTCTCGATCGACGTCGAGAGGTTCACAGCGGATCGCAGCGCCCTGACGAACGCGTGAACTGGAATGGGGTGCCCCGCCAGCCAGGGGATGAAATACAAGAATGCGGAGTAGATTGCCGGATACTACTTCCGGTTTCACGCACTCGGGGGCGTTTTCAACCCCCGCCCCCCCCCGAGTCAGCAAACCTGGCGGCCAACGAGTCGGAGAGCGAGTCGGCGGCACGTTTTACCCGACTTGGAGGGCGGGATCAAAATTTTGGAGGTTCGCACAAAATAAAGTCTATTATGCGGTGTTGGCTGTGTAGTTATCATTCCATTTTGCATGGCGCTCCTCAATCAGTTCTACACCCGAAATTTTGGTTTTTGGCAACTTCGCCGAATTTCGCCGACTCGTTGGGCCCCTCGCCGACTCGGGGGGGGGGGGGGGGGTTGTGTTTTGGGCATGCGTGCCTCTCTGCCTGAAACAAAAAGGAAGCCTACAGAGTGTCCGGTAGGTCCGCACGTTTCGGCACGAAATGTGTCCACAACGTGCCACATCTACGTGCGTCTCACTAAGCCAGGCTCTGAAGCTCTTGGCGGGCGGCTCAGTTGAACAAAGCAAGTCCGCTGCAGGTCCCATCCACACGGTTTGCCATGTCTGCGGATTTGAGAACTGTTCGCGTGCGGCTGAAGAACACTTTTTGCGCCCACTGTGTTCTGCTGCACTGAACGGCTGCGGCATTTCGGATTCGGTCTTTGGGCGGTTGGTAGCCGGCGTTGAAAATTGGACCGTGGCAATTTCCCTGTCTTTTGCGCATTGCTTTGATTGCGTACGCACAGAGACCCCACCCCTCGTGCAGCCTACACCCGCCTTCATCCCTCATCCGCCCCGCGTGGGGGGCGTGCTTTGGACATTGCCCATCTTGGCGATGGGGCTCCGCAATACTCCGTGTACATGGCGTCAAGGAGACCCGTGGTATTGTTCATGTGACACTGCGCAACGACGTGCGGCTGGAATGCCTCGCCTCAAGTGCGGTGATCCCAATCATTGGCCACGGGTGTGCCTGCAGTACGCACAAGACTCAGCTACTGAGCCCCTCAAAGTGCGGTGTGCTACCATCAACTCCTCCAAGAGCGGTTGTACACAAGAGGCGGCCCTTGTCCATCTGCCTGCAGAATTTGACGGTGTCTGTGTGTGCACGTGGTTCGGGGTCACCACGCAACTGGGGGACTGCCATTGTCGGGCACCAACTCAAATCAAAAACAAAAAGGCCAAAACAGAACCTTTGGACTGAAAACCATTGCTGCTTTTCGTCTGTGCACCATTGGAAAAGGGGGGGGGGGCGTTGACCCGACGTCTGGGCCATTATGAAGATGTGAACAAGGGGGTGAGTGCGGCCACATTCTCCCCGCGCCGTAAAATCACAAGCTGTTCCCCGACGGGGCCTGACCCACGAACGTTTGCGAAATATGCAAATCCAACTCGCGTCCTCAGGGGCCCTGCATCAGCCTCCTGTTGGGCAATCGGGTTTGAACCAATCCACGGTCACGAGCGAGTCGTCCAGTCTTCGCCGTCCTCCACAAGTCCGCAGGCTACACAGCCGTATACAAGACGCAGCACCCCAGACGGGCCAGCAGCCGTGTAGGGGCTTGTGGACCCCTTACATTACAGCACGCACATGCACATGGCAGCGCAGCCATTATTTGCCGGGCCAAGCTCTACACAGGCTAAGCACAGCTGGTGCAACCCCCGCACTGCACATGCCCGCCTGCCCCTTCCTCCGGAACGTGCGGACTACAGCGGGACGCAAAACAACGCGGGCCATCAGGGGTCATGCGCATGGAGTGAGAAGGGGGTCGCCAACCAGGAAATGGGGGTTGAACCGCCCAAGGGGTTTGCCAAGTGCTGTGGAACTGCAAACATGGGCAGACGGGTACCGGGTCTGCACAACGCCACGCCCCGTTTTCGAATGGGACAAGCTCCTGCACCGGGCCCCCCACTGCCTGCTCGTCCCTGTCTGCCCTCCCCGCATGTCTGTGTCTCTCTGTGCCACCCCACCCCCACCCCCGCGCGCCGTACGCGGTGACGTGTGTCGTGTAGGTGACACCGTCAGCACAACACGCAGCACACGCAGGCCACAAGAGAGAAAGAGGAAGCTTGTCAAGAGCTGAACACTCGATCCGAGTTCGCAAACAGGTCGAAAAGGACCAGACGCTCAGACCCCCTCCCCCCCCATGCGTGCACTGCGGTGGCGGCTGTTCTCGCGGAGCGTCCAATTCCCTGCCACTCGTTCTGTGCCTCTGCCGGCCACTTTGCTGTCGGTTTCTCAACCCCTGGCCTGTGCCTCCCAACCGCTGCCGGCGGAGCCCCCCCCCCCCCCCCCTCCTACACCGACACACCGGTCCAAATGGTAGATGTAGTCCAGGCGCGGCTTGAACTCCACGGACCGCAGCACGCGGAGGCAGGCCTCGCGCATCGCGGCGTTGATTTCCTTGTACAACGGGCATTCCACGGTGTAGCTGTGCAACGCCTGCGCGTCGCGGTCGTTGATGTCGTGCGGGGCGCTGATCTCCCCGCGTTTCCGGGCCCACAGGTCCATCAGAGTCTGCCCGTCCACTTCTTCGTTGTCCTCGTCGGTACAACGGTACTTGTCAGCGAACCTTTCGCAGAACTCCGTCAGCGTTAGATCAGTCGTGTACCCGCCGGGGAAGTAGTTGATGTGGCCCGCGGTGGGCTCCATTATTCCGTTGGTGAAGAAGCGATCGGACCGGTCACCGCAGAGGGCGACCTGCGTCGAGACCTGAAACTGCAGGAAACGCAGCAGAAACGGGACAACCCCCACCGCAAGAGCCTGACCCGAGTCCAGCAAACCATTGGGATGGGGTATGGGCAATGTAAATCATGGCACTGCGCCCACCCTCCCGGCCACAATCTGTCCCCAGTGTGAGCCAGCCTGGGGTAACTATGCCGCCGCTAGGCTGTCGCCCTGCATCATACACGTAAAGCAAAAATTACCAGAGGTCAAAATTAGCAGAAGGAGCCCATTTTTTGGTTAATTTTGTTTGGTCATATTTTGGTATCATAGCAAAGGGGACGTCATCCTTCCCTGCCACGATGCAACACAAAGCACTCAGTCACCGCACAAGAAACAGGGGCCTGCAGGGGAACAAATGATAAAGATCTTGGGGCCCAGGAATCAGGGGGAAACCACAATTACCAAACCAACCTTAATTTTTTAAAAATATTTTTGGGGTAATATTTTTTGGGGGTAATATTTGCCTTTGGTAATTTTTGCTTCGACTGTACGGTGCCCCCCCCCCCCCTGTATGACATTCCGTCTGGTTGCCCCCCGCCCCCCCCCTGCTGCTGGCTTCTTCACCCCTGGGCCCTGTCCCTGCCGTCTGGTCGGCCCGTCTCAGTAAAGCCACAGACCATGTGCCCCTCAAACCCCGTGCCGTTGCCGACCCGCCCTGTACTCTGTGGGTGCACCAGTGGTAAATGTGGTTGCGCGCCGGCGGGGGTCCCGCCCCCACCAGGAATGCGTGAGCTCACCTTGTCCAGGGTCGTGTGCCGCCGTGAGTTCCCTTGGAGGGGTCTCTGAAATCCTTAGGAGGCATGGTTTGTAGCCGAGGGTACTTATGGCAAACCCACGCACCCACCCACACAAATCATGTGAATTCATGGCCCTGGCTGAGGGCACTGGCGAGCGGATACAAAGGGGTCATGGCTTGCCTGCAAACACCGACAGCCATGGCAGGTTGCACACTATGTGTGGTCGTCCTGTTGGGCTCCAACGTGCCAGAGGCACGTGGGCAGTGGCGCTCAGTCCGAGACACGCTGCAAGAGGTCAGGGCCGAGCCACCAGACCACAGCACTCGACTTGCTTTATAGGTCGTGACACTAGTGAGGCTCGCCACAGGTCATCACACTCACCGCAGCTCGTGGTGGTGTGTGTGTCTGGGAGGTGCAGAGGGGGGCGGTTTGCACAATATCTACGGGCCTCTCCTTCATCCATGGTGTCAACCAGAGAGACCCCCAGCCCCGGCTCCTCCCCTAACCGCATGCTAATCCCATGCACCGAAACCACTTCGAGCAACACCTCCAGATCTTCATCGTCGTCTTTCCGTGTGCACCCGCCTCCACCCACGTGCCTCCGCCGCCGGGCCTGGTACGCGAAACCACTAGCGATGGCGATGCAAATCGCAACAGGGAAGCCGATGGTCAGCCCCAGAACCCAGGCACTTGCAGCCCTGCAGAAGCGAAATTGACGGGCTCAAGGAGGCTCGAGGCATTCGGGTGTAGCAACTGGCACCCTCCCTCGCAATGAGTGTTTTCACTGCCGATTCATTGGAATGTAAGAGCGAACGGCTTCCTTCGTGTGAGGTTTTCTGGATATCCTTCACACTTCCCCACGTGAAAACACTGGCTGGAGTAGAGCGGAGACGGTGGCGGTGGCGGGGGGGAGTACGGGAGAGAAGGGTCACAAATGGGCCATGTGTGGGTTTGTTACCTCGCCCCTCCCCCCTCGCCCCCCGGCCGCGCCGCGCCTGCGACCACGACCTTCACTGCGTCATGTCCAGAGTGTCCCCAGAGGGACCTGATGGGACAGTGCCATGGCCCCCGTGACATCCCCGTCCCTCGTCGTTCCGCACCGCCACATGGCACCGCACCGGGGCCAGGCAGCCGGTGCTGCTGCGCGCAACGGTTTCACTGAAACCGGGCCGTTGTTCGGTGGAGGTGCACCCCTGACCCCGGGGCGTGTGGGCGTCAAAGGGTTGCCGTGCGAGGGGGCACTGTTGGCACGCGCAATGCCACGATTTGGGTCCGCAAAAGCGGCGAACTGTGAGCCCCTGAACCCATCCCCACATCCCCTGTGAAATACCCCCCATGAAGGATGCCTCGTGGGGCGGCCCAGTCACTTTGGAAGGAAGGTACGGCCCCCAGTTCCACTGGAGGGAAGTTCTTCTCTGAGACAAGCCCCTCAACACGTGTGGCGGTGTCCGTGGGATAATGCCTCTGGGCTTACCAAGGAACGGAGCACAGAGGCCGGGGTGGTGGGCTCTCAGACATCCCCTCCCCCTCGCACAGACCGATGCTACACCGCTTGATGGAACCAGCCCTGGAACAGGTGCAGGAAATGAGGGGTGATCTTTGAAACGGGGGGTCTGCAGGCACCGATGAAAGGCGGTGCGCTGTTGCTGTGCGCTGGTGCTGTGCCCTGTATCTCTGCGTAAGCTGGCACCTCACGCAAGCCCTGACATGAATGTGATTGGGACCAGGTCGGAGCATTCAAAGCAACAACCGCACGCGCAGTGAAATACCAGTGGGAACGAGGACCCGGGCTTGGGCTGGGGCTTGGGCTCGGGCTTGGGCTGGGGCTTGGGCTGGGGCTTGGGCCGGACTGCATATCTGCACAAGAAAATACCAAGTGTTCTCGACGAAGGCGGGCTCATATCATTTTTGTGGTGACGCAGGCAGTCAGTCCACGTGGATGGGTCTGCATGGCCAAAGTTCCGATGGTCAACACGCGTACTCACGCCGGATCGGGTACCTGAAACAGGGCTGGGCCCCGGTTTGTGGGGAATGCCGCTCCATCCAACACAGTCAAGCGCAGGGCTCCGACTTTCCAAACGCCCCCCCCCCCCCTCCTCCCCTACGGAAATCACTTCTAAAGAAGGCCCCGATGTGAGTCTTTTTACAAAACTGTTTTACCGAGACACAACGGCGGACCACGACTGGTGGACTGCAGGCACCACTGCACGATGCGTTGTGTGCAGACACAACAGCAGAGAGCGACACCATGCGTATCCCAACACCAAAACAGCCGTCGTGTTGCAGGAGCATAACGCCTGCAAGCTTCACCATCGGCACTAGTGAGTGGGGCTGGGGCCAACGGCCTCGGCACATCGAGGGCAGGCCATGTGTTGCGCGATGTGCTGCGGTACGGCCCCTTCCGTGTGTCCGTGTGGGTTTTCTCATGCGGCAGTGCCCCTTGTTGTTGCACACGCGGTTTGGCAGCGAACCTCGGCGAGGAAAAAGGGGTAGAAATAGGACTCGGTCCGACCGGTGGAAGGCTAATCACGGGGGGGGCTTCGGGGGGAGGGAAGGCTGTGCTCGGGCTGGGGCGGGGGAGGACCCTCCTGGACTACGCTGCGCCAGGGACCACCCGCGGAGATCGCGCCGAGCCCAACCACACCGCTCGAGTCCCGATGATACCCCACTCAAGCCATTCTAAGCCACGTCGCGTGGGTAGCCCAAACAAACAGGGGCACCACCTCACGGGCCCTCGTCCATTCTTCTGGCGGCGACTACTATCCCTCGACCCGCAAATCGCTGCGCTGCTATGATCTTGGAGCGCTCCACATGGGCCTTGTTGGTTGTCCGGTGGTTCATCCTCCGGGAACGACAGTGACCGCGCCAGTAAGCCCCGCGGATGTAGGCAGCAGAAGGGAGTGCCACCCCCGAGGCCCCGGCCTTTGCTTCAGGCGGGGGGGGGGGGGATGCCCCCTATTCCGCAGGTCACGGTCCGCCCCAACTGTCTCCGTCTGCCCCCCCACTGCCCTGCAACCGGTTTGCAACCTCCTAAACGTGCGCCCCACCATCTGCGTTTCCACCGCCGCTAGTGCTTTGCGGCCCCGCCCGGGATCGCCCTTCAGCCCCCCTCCCCCCCCTGAAGCGCAGCCCTGCCCAAAACGACGATGGTCAGGTGGACCGGACCACAAAACGGCCCCACCAACACAAGGGCGACGCTTCCTTCTCCAGCCCTGATCGCCAGAATCCACCCAAATCAATGAGACCCCGCAACACTCCCCAGATCTGAGATGCTCAGCCTGTCCACTGCTTCCCTTATGTCAGCACAAGAGGCTGAGGTGCAGTGATCACACGCTGGGCACGCGTTGCCTGAGGAGCCGTCACTGCCAATTGGCCTGGCCGCAATCGGGAGCTACGCACCGACATCGCAGAGCTGCAACCCCAAATTATGACACCGGCACATTCGGCAGTAAACGGTCGGGGAGTACTGTCACACACGTGCACCGGACGCGCACCGTGCAGCGGCTCCTTCGTAGAGCCTCCTTATCGGTGCTGTTGGCGGGGTGTCGGCGGAGGGGGCAAATGGGGGGGGGGGGGGGACGGGTGGTGGTGATACCTGAGAGCTCAATGCAGATATCTGGAGGTTGAAAATCGGTGGCCTTTTCGCAGTCGCCAGGCCAACTGCAATTCAGTCCGGCGTAGCAGGCCGCATGGCCGTGCTGTGGACCACATTTGCCATCCAGTCGGGGCGCACTGGGGCACAGATCGGTGGCCGTTGCGCCTGGCAACGACATGCAGCAGATAGGCACAGAAAATGGGTCCCCGTAGTCACTCCGGCGGCAGGTGTCTTGCGCACAAATTTTGGCGGTACAGTGCCCATGATCTCCCACTATGGCAGGTCACGAACCTTCTGACCTCCGGTCTGTGCCCTGTTCCGGGGGCTTGTCTGTGGTATCAAGGTGCACCCCAGCAAATCTCAGTACCGGTGCTTAGATATCAGTGCGGCCCCCTCGGCGCCTGGCGAGGCTTGCTGCGTCCCAGGCCGCGACGGTGGCGCATTGCACCGCCACTTGGCCGGGTCTGTCCCCAGTGTGAGCCAGCCCGGGGTAACTATGCCACCGCTAGGCTGTCGTCCAGCATCATACGGTGACCCCCCCCCCCCCCCCGGCGGGTGAGCACACCACGTGACTGCCGGCCCCGATCCCTCTTCTTGCCGCACCGGAGGCGGGGGGGGGGGGGCAGGTTGTATGACCTACTCCTCTAACTCCCAGCCGCCCTCGGTGCTATAGCACCTTGGACCTTACAAGGCACGTCGCTCCTTGATTTGAAACGGCCCCTCTGGCGGTGGGAGTGAGACCTGACCATTCGGCGCAAATGTTTGCAGATTGATGTTCAGGGCTGTTTCCACAGTACCCCCACTGACTACAGTTGCGTCCCAGCAAACAGGTTGCGTTGCCATGCTCGGGGCCACACCGGCCATCGGGTCGCGGCGCGTTGGGGCACAGGTCGGTGGCTGTTGCTCCTGGCAATAGAATGCAGCAGATGCATGTGTAAAATGGAAAACATTGGCTTTTGGGCCAAAAATAGGAATCTCAGCCGCCTGCGACTGCCCACGACTGCCAGCATCCCCCGTACATGTGCATGTGTCATCCTGAAATTTTCTGTTGCCCGGGCCTCTGCCACAGGATGCGTATCAAATCAAAACGCATCCAACACGTTGAGGATCCTGCTGACCGTTGCTGACAAAGGGCTTAACATGCGAAATACCACTCATAAGCATCTGCACCCCACGAGACTGTGATGGACTCGGCCTGTCCCTTGGGTACATCAGCGTTTTGCAGTGGAGTGGGTGGTTGTGTGGCGGGGGGCGGGGGCGGTGGCAACGGCGGTGGCGGAGGTAGTGGTTGAGCGCAAACGTTTGCAGATCTATGAGCAGAAGTATTCCCGCAATATCCCCACTGACTACAGCCTGGACGTTGAAAGGCTCTTGCCCCCCTTCATATATGAGCGTGCCGCAAGTGCGCAGCCCAGCGAGAGGGGGTTCCGGCAATGCTGCCCCCGCCATCGTCCACCGCGCAGCCAGTGGACGGGGGACCCGGATGGGGCCGCACCCACAGAGCACCGCGCGGGAGGAGCGGGTGGAGGGACCGACACCTGGAAGGGGGCAGGCAGCGGCAAGGGCGAGGTCAAGGGCCAGGAGGAGGTGCCAGAGGGCAGGCAGTGCACTGGGGAGGGGGGGCATCAGGCACCCCCCAATGGCAGCGGTGCTCCGACCGCCAGGCGGTGCAGGCAGCCTATGAGGGTTCACATAGGCAGCGCGCGACTTGTTGCGCCACCCTCCCAGCCCCCCAGGCGCAGGTGCTCTAGCCGAGACTAGGGTCCGCAGCACTGGCCCCCGTCGGAGGCCATGGGAGGGCGTCGGGTGAGCACACCAAGTGACTGCCGGCCCCGATCCCTCTTCTCGCTGCACCGGAGGCTGGGGGGGGGGGGGGGGGCAGGTTGGATGACCTACTCCTCTAACTCCCAGCCGCCCTCGGTGCTATAGCACCTTGGACCTTACAAGGCACGTCGCTCCTTGATTTGAAACGGCCCCCCTGGCGGTGGGAGTGAGACCTGACCATTCGGCACAAATGTTTGCAGATTGATGTTCAGGGCTGTTTCCACAGTACCCCCACTGACTACAGTTGCGTCCCAGCAAACAGGTTGCGTTGCCATGCTCGGGGCCACACCGGCCATCGGGTCGCGGCGCGTTGGGGCACAGGTCGGTGGCTGTTGCTCCTGGCAATAGAATGCAGCAGATGCATATGGAAGAGTCCCCCAAATACGAGCACAGCGAAGCGAACATGCAGCACGAAATGACATCCGAGGAGGGCCGCTGAGGCGGCACGATGATCACGCGGAAGCCATGCCACGTCCCTCAAATGTACTTTGTTCTCGCAATGGGGGCCGAGGGGCATCATCAGTTCGCATTGACGGCGGGCAGGACCCGCCCCGACCATGCCATGCCATTCCTTTGACAGGCTGCTTTGAAGGGATGGAGTCTCCCATGGCAAGCGGGGGTCGGCATCGTTGTCGAACGTCGCCCTTGCGCTTACATGACCGGCATTTGCCTTCATTACACATGACATACGATCACTGCCGCACCGGAGAGAACAATGGCATCATCCCCTTGGGAAGCAGTAGTAGTGCAGTAGCGGCCTTGTCTCACGAGGACAATGTCAACGCCCTGCGCGCAATTTTTTGGGGTTGAAAATGCATTTGAACAAAAAGATCTCCGAAATAGGCTGATTCAAAAGGCATGAAGATGGAGGGGACACACCCCGTAGGCTGCAAGTGTTGTCGAATGAAAAAAAATTAGCATTTGGGCCAAAAATAGGAATCTCAGCCGCCTGCGACTGCCCACGACTGCCAGCATCCCCCGTACATGTGCATGTGTCATCCTGAAATTTTCTGTTGCCTGGGCCTCTGCCACAGGATGCGCATCAAATCAAAACGCATCCAACATGTTGAGGATCCTGCTGACCGTCGCTGACAAAGGGCTTAACATGCGAAATACCACCCACACGCATCTGCACCCCACGAGACTGTGATGGACCCGGCCTGTCCCTTGGGTACATCAGCGTTTCGCCTTGGAAGAGAGTGACCAGCGGGCGTATGTCTGATGGGCCGCTACCATAAACGTCGATGGGGGTGATGGTGGTCGCAGTGGAGTGGGTGGTTGTGTGGCGGGGGGCGGGGGCGGTGGCAACGGCGGTGGCGGTGGTAGTGGTGAGACCTGATGGTTGGGCGCAAACGTTTGCAGATCTATGGGCAGAAGTATTCCCGCAATATCCCCACTGACTACAGTAGTAGCCAGGGGCACAACTTGCGTTGCCATGCTTGGGGCCACATCGGTCATCTGGTTGCGGCGCGTTGGGGCACAGGTCGGTGGCTGTTGCCCCTGTAGATGGCTGGACTGCACCATCGTGCGGCAGTGAATGAACACCTGCACAAGAAAATTGCAAATATCATGCAAGAATGCAAATGGAAATCCGATACACAACTCCCCTTTGACCTCCTTGTTCTACGTGCCCCATTCTACTGAGAATGTGGATCTTCCAACATTTTCCTCTTCATCGAAGAGGTCTGGACGCGGAGGAGGACGAACAAGAGCGTCGAAACATGATGATAGTCATTGCACCAAATTGTTTGAGGATATGGACATGATCAGGCGCCGGCGCTACACTTAGGCAGATGGGGAAGAGACACTTTTACGGTCGCTTGACACGGCCTCGCTGCGTCCCTTTGCCACCTGCACTGTCACCACTGCTGTCACTACCACTAGCACTAGCACTACTACTATCGCTGTCATTGGCACTGGCACGACTGCTACTACTAACAACCTGATCCGCTTGGGTAGCTGATCCAGATCTATGTGCAGGCTCAGCTGCAACATCAGAGGTTGCACCCTTTTTGCACTGTTTCTCAAGTGCAGCTTCGATTGTTCAGGTGTCCGTGCCGTTTTGTGTCGTTGAGGAGGTAATCGAGCCTCCTGAACAATGACATTGTCCCAGGTCACAGCAGGGTCCTCTGCAGCCCCCTCTTCATGGTCCTTTGCCACCATTGATGGCGGCCAAAAAATTACTCCGGGGGGCAGAGGGATATCATCAATGGACTCAACCTGTAGGATGTGTCCAAAGCTTTGGCCAACACGAAAGGCAAAGTTGCGCTTTTCGCGTCATTGCATGGTCATTTGTGATGGGAAAATCTCACTGGGGACTTCCCACAATCTGTCTGAATTTACAATCAAGCCATTGGTATGTTTGTGGGTGTCCCGATGGTTGTTGGACCCAAAACCGCCCGCTTTGGTGAAATCATCATGGTCGCAGCATCAACAGCAAGGACCAAAGGAAGGGATGAGGACTGTTTCACAGCTTAAGGCTCAGCATCCAAAGCCTGAATGAGTCTTCTAAATGTCGCATGCGTGCGGGTTTTCTCTCCTGCATGGTTGTAGTGGATAGTAGGATGCACCAGGGCTTTCATTCGGTGGCATCCGTCTGATGTCCCTTTCCAAATAATTTGACTACACCACCTCACCCAGCCACAAATTAATTAGTCCACCAATAACCATTCATCTTTCACTGCCGCAAAACATGAAAAAAGTCCGGGGTATTAGTATGGTCATATCTCCCCTTTGCTCTGCAAAATACTTGAGCAGTGTTTCATCAAACCCCAACAGCAACCGTGGAGGTACAGTGCTGTACGCCGGTGGCATTGGGATTCCATGTTGCCCCGGTTACAGAAAAAAACATTCTAGACGTCAGCGATGGTGTCTGCAACAGTTGAAGGCTGGCGGTCAGTGTTCCCAGTGTGCCACGTCTAACCATATCACCGCTTGAAATCATGCGCTGAAGATTCATTGAAGTACGGATTTTCCAAAGCAGCAGATCTGCAGGTTGCTCTGATCACTTGTTGTGCCATACCCAAAGAATCCCTCCTCATCTATTTTGGCACCCTCAACCCATCTTATCGAAATACTTTGCCATGGCAGCACTTTCCTCAGTGGTCAGGTTTAATGGAGGGCCAATGGGGTTTGTGCGACCCTGTAGGGCAAAGCGATCCGCTCAATCCTGCAAAGTGCTGTGTGGGGAACAATTTGGACCGTGTTGCAGCTTGCAGCCCTTCATCTCCTTCTGCAAATAACGCAATGGTGCCTCCACACGCTTTTTGGCATCCCACACTGCCCATGGTTTCAATTTGTATGCCCACTATTTCACCTTTGTAGGATTTGATGGCAACGTGGATGTGAACTGTGTCAGCTTGCCACGTGCTGCTGACTTCTAGTCCCCAATTTTGTCCATGAAAATGTCCAAATCTGTTGCACAGCAAAAAGAAAGGAAAGAAGCTCTGAGATGCGAGCATACAAATCAAAACCATGGGCAGCATGAGGAGACACCGAATCCGAGATGCAGACACTGACCGCTAGCTTTCTACTGTTGTAGACACCATCACTGACAATAAGTGGACCTGTTACAAATGCACCCACCCACACTTTAGCAATCGAATGAAAGCCCTGATGCTTACTGACATCATCATGACCCAAAATTGGATGCTGAGCTTCAAGCTGTGAAACAGTCCTAATCTCTTCCTTTGGTCCTGCCTTCTATCATGTTAATTGACAGTGTATCCAGTCACATTTATTATGAAGAGCTTGCGACGCTCAGCCATGAAGAGGAGGTGCAGAGGACCATTGTTCGGGAGGCTTGATTACCGCCTCAACATCGCAAAAGGGCACGCAAAGGTGCACATGAGAAGCGGGCTAAGAAACAGGATTAGTGGTAGTGACAGCAGTGGTGACAGTGCGGATGGCAAAGGGGCGCAAAGGTGCACATGAGAAGCGGGCTAAGAAACAGTATTAGTGGTAGTGACAGCACTGGTGACAGTGCGGGCAGCAAAGGGGCGCAGCGAAGTGGTGTCAAGCTTCCCGTGGCCCCTGCTTTTGATATTGCCAAGGCAGCAAGGAGTGCCAGTGTGAAGCCAAAAATGACGTGCTACAGCTGGGTTACCCACAGTATGCACAAACCCAAAAAAAAGGCACAGATGGCCAGGCAGCTGTGACACTGCAGCATCCCAGCTGTCAGCCGAAGAATTCCCACAATATGTGCTTTATACTTTGTGGATGCTCTTGAAAAAAAAAAAGGCCTACTCCTGCACCAGCACTCACAGGTGCGGGGGCTGAAGATTCCATGTGCCATCGCAATAACCGATTGGCTCAAGGACATCAAAGGGCGTGGTGATCCTGCACTGCACCGACACCCCTAAATTTCGCCAGAGAAAATTTCGCCACCTTCCTTAAACGCAAAATTTGCCCATGAAATATTTTCTCCCAGGAAATCCCTGCCCCTTGTAACATGTTGAGGATCCTGCTGACCGTTGCTGACAAAGGGCTTAACATGCGAAATACCACTCATAAGCATTTGCACCCCACGAGACTGTGATGGACCCGGCCTGTCCCTTGGGTACATGAGCGTTTTGCAGTGGAAGAGAGGTGGTTGTGTGGCGGGGGGCGGGGGCGGTGGCAACGGCGGTGGCGGTGGTAGTGGTGAGACCTGATGGTTGGGCGCAAACGTTTGCAGATCTATGGGCAGAAGTATTCCCGCAATATCCCCACTGACTACAGTAGTAGCCAGGGGCACAACTTGCGTTGCCATGCTTGGGGCCACATCGGTCATCTGGTTGCGGCGCGTTGGGGCACAGGTCGGTGGCTGTTGCCCCTGTAGATGGCTGGACTGCACCATCGTGCGGCAGTGAATGAACACCTGCACAAGAAAATTGCAAATATCATGCAAGAATGCAAATGGAAATCCGATACACAACTCCCCTTTGACCTCCTTGTTCTACATGCCCCATTCTACTGAGAATGTGGATCTTCCAACATTTTCCTCTTCATCGAAGAGGTCTGGACGCGGAGGAGGACGAACAAGAGCGTCGAAACATGATGATAGTCATTGCACCAAATTGTTTGAGGATATGGACATGATCAGGCGCCGGCGCTACACTTAGGCAGACGGGGAAGAGACACTTTTACAAAGGAAATCTACCGGATTGGAAAGGGTGGTTCGCATGGTGATAAATCCAGCCAAATAGGACCAGTAAAAACTGCTCTACATCGATGCCCCCATGGTGGACAGGGGCAGTGGCATGGGTGGCATTCTGCTGAACGTCAACATTTTAGGCCAACCCAATGAAATCACGAGTCTGCTTGTGGATGGCATGCAGCGTGCGGCTATTGAATACAAACATTACGATGGTGGCCCCAGTAGAGCGAGGCAGGAGTTTACTTTGCACGCTCAAATGCATCCAAGGCAGGTCACAGGTCACAGTGCTAAGCAGTTGTTCACGCGTGTCTGACCCACTCGAGGTGGGCGGTGACATGACCAATGTGACACTGGGGGCTGAACATCCAGGAGACCTTGGCCCAATTGCATTGATTGATTGTGAGCTTGCGTGAACCATTTGTACACCTGGGTTTTATCTCGATCTGAATGAAACTTTACCACGTCAGCCAGTTCATTAAGGTCAATACTTCATACGTGGCGCATGAGACGCTGACGGGGTGATGATTTGTGGCGAACTGGGTGACGCCTTTCTTGCACCACACACTGATGTGGGTACAGAGCAAATTGGCGAGTATTTCTTGGGTGTGCCAGACATGCTGTACGGCGAAGTAGAGATCCCACTGAAGAGTGGAAGGGAGCAGCTGAAGGAAGTGTAGTGCAATGCCGTTGGGCGATTTTGTGTGGGGGGCCATGATGTCGGGTTTTCAAATAATCAGCATGATCCTGACCTCATGCCAGACTCACTCAGTTCATTCCACTGCAACAGTCCACAAATCATAATCATAAATGTTTTGTGGGGGGCAGGAGGGGGGCCCTTCAGCATTTTTTTTTATTAATGCAATCCAGGTCCAGGACAGTTGTGTGGTACGGCAGTTGAGTTGGGCTGTGATTAATGTTTTTAAAATCCGACGCCTTGAAAATGACGAACCAGAAATGGAGCCACGCTGAAAACCAAGTCACACGTCCCCTGGAGCCTCATGCATTGTGCACAAACACCAGATACGTACCTCATAGCCACTTAGGACTGTCGGTTTGATGGAATGTCATGGTTTGTATTTCGCATTATGCGTGCGTGCGCGGCCGGAAGGGAGGTGGGCACCTTCTGTGCATTTAATTCAATCAGTCGTTGAGTTATGTGGACAGTGCCGCCGTTTGTTCCATAATTAAGCAAAGAGTGAGTGGATGACGTTTTTTGCAAATCGCTGCGGACGCACAGTCTCTCTCACGCTCGCTGGCCCTCCCTCCCTCGCTCTCCCTCACTCCCTCCGTCTCTGACAGATTGCATACCTTCACTTTCGCAAATAGTCAACGTAGCAAATAGCAGCAACACAAGGGCTTGGCTGGCATACATCTGCATGGCATCTGCGGTGAAAAGGCGTGCATCGGCACGACCGCTAGCAACGGCGCAAATTATTCGGGAAGGGCATGAACATCCGATGCCCGCATAACACAACTTTGACAAGGGCCATGGATCAGCTGACTACCGCATGCACATTGCCCTCACTCCTACTGTCGGGTAAAACCCCCCTCAAGGTTCCTGTCAACGGAGGCTCACTGGTCCAGAATTCTTGGTCAAATGACTCTGAAGGGTCCGGCAGCGAGAAGTTAGAGGGGTTGTACGTTAACGAGGACCCCATGGCAGCACAACAGCACAGTATCATGTGGCATAGTGGGATCAGCGTCTCACAACCAGATTGTCGAAACCGACGATGACGGTGCTGCAGATCACTGATTCGTGCAGCTGCGCAGAAAAGCGATTTGGCAGTATCTCCTCCACAGTGATAACACCATAAAAATATGCCCACGATCCTTGGACAGCGGGTCTGTGTTGGCATCAGTGACCCCCTGCCCCAAACGTAAACATGTTCTTCCTGGTAGCCCGGCGGAACAAGAACAAAAAAGATGAACGAAAAAGGGTGCACCAAAGTGCATGTGACCGACCAAATAAACACAACACCACCAACACAACACTGCATTACAATGGCGAAGCAAAATGATTTGCGTTGCCATAAATCACGCTGCTGGCTCTGAGGGCCCTAGGGACGTTTGGTACTTGCAAGGACAGTTGGGGCCGACTGCCCCGAGGTGGTAGTTGCCTTGGGATGGTAGGTTGGCTCCCTGAATTGGCATTGCACTCCTGGATCGCCGTTGGACTCCCCGGAGTGGATCTGATTGCCAATTAAGGAACATTTATCGGGGTCCCCACTTTTTGCTTTCGTTTTGAGTTACGCCCCACTTGCCCCCATCACCCAGCCAGCCACCCTAGACTCGCGTACAGCACAGAGCCACACTGTATTGACACCTTCCTGGGCCCATGACGTCATCATGATTCCGTCTGTGGTGCGTGTGGGTTTGGTTGGCCAGAATGGCGGCTGCGGCTGGAACCCAAATGCAGGCGCCATACGCTACATGGGTGACATTCCGTGCGGATGCATGACGTGCTGCATGTGTATTCTCGTCAAAGCCAACTTGAAAAACAACTGCACCTCGGACACCAAAGGATGTAGATGAAGGACGGTACATATCGAGGATGGGCTGCAAGCATGGGGCAGGCTGGGAGGTCTCCCCCCAATACCCGACAAATATTAGACCCGCATCCGCAACAAATCCCGTCACCTTCCGAACTCCCTTGCGGCATCTCCTCCCCTGGGGATGGGGTGTTGGTGTGACAGGTGCGCATGGTGTGCACACAGTGCGTCCCTCCCCCAACCCCAAGATACCAAGCTGTGGTTTTGTCTTTATCGTACTGCATCCCATGGATGCTTCTGCCCGAGATTTGAAAATGCGGAAATTAAGTTTAGCACAGACCCTCCACGAATTTCATTGCGCCAGAACTATAGAGCTCAGTTTTAGCTATGAGGAGTGTCGATTTCTGTGGTGCACGCATGGTGAGCCGACAGTGCATGGGGTGTCACCGCATTGCCGATCTGGCCTTTTGGCTGTCCAAATCTGAAAATAGCTAGAAGCCACAAAAATTCGATGTGAAAGTGTCACGTGTGTGCGAGCATTGTGGCGGATGTAATCTTCATAAAAATGCACAACATCACCAAATCCGGGTCCAGGGCCACCCTAACACAATGAAGTGGTCGTCTAGCCCTCCCAAAAAAAAAAATGCGCCGCGGGGGGGGGGGGGTCAGCAACTGAGTTGTGTAGAACACTAGCAAGTATTAAACACACAGCGAGGGATCTGCAGGAGGGTGAGAGCAGTAACGACGAATCTGGTAATGGTAATGGTAATGAATTGTCTTAGCACACAGCAATAGACCGTTTGGTTCATAGGCTACAAGCTCACCACTGTGACGCCCCTACAGTGCGGGAGGCAGCTGCAGCAATCTCCCACCCGCAGCTGCGGAATCCATTACCCATGCTCTTGAGAGTACTCAGCAGCTGCTCCTGCCATCCCCAAAAGTAGCAGCAGACGATGACATGCATTCTGCAGCCTAGTTCAGACCTCAAAAGAATCCCTGGTGCAGGTGAGGCGTCCTAAAATGGACAGCACGGGGCTGGGGTGTGTGGCTCAGTCTGCCCTCTACATCGTCGTGTAGAACTGGGCAGGCCGAAACCAACGATATTCCCCAAACGACACAACTGAGAGGGTCTCTGAAAGCCCTTTTATTTGTCTGTCTGATTTTGTCACCATGAAATAGACGGGACCCCCAAAGCTGCACACGTGAGTGTGTTGGAAGATGGTGGCAGCCTTTCGGAGATATAGGCATTCTGCCTTGACCCGATGGGGGCCCAACTTGTAGCAACATGCAGCACTATGTGGGCCGTTACTAATAAGCCATGCTACTGATTCACGATGATCCGTGTGCGGATGGAAGGTTCAAGTGCTGGCTCATAAAGAGAATCCACAAAGAGATAGCAAGGCAATGACCATGAAGGTTGGAATCCACTTTGGAGTGTGTAACAACCCATGTGCCAATTTGTTGCATTGCGAATGTACACGACGTCCGGTGATGCCCCATCATCATAATCTATGCATCCACCTATAACAAAGAACATGCAACAAAACCGGATAAAAATGGGCTAAAAAAAATGGCTGAAAATAGGTGAAAATGGATGGCAATTCAAATGTGCCACATCCTCCATCCACAAGAAGCGTAAAAAAATTTGTTATGGAACAACCAAATGGTGAAAAAATGCCAAAGCTAGGGTTCAAGTAGTTGCCGACATACAAAAGTTTGCATTGTGTGTGCACTGCGGGCGTACTGGTTGCAAGGCATTCCCTGAATTGTGCAAATTGCTTCTAGATGTATAGTTGGCTGCCAAGGCCATAGTCACAACAAAACACTTACCAAAAAACTTGCCCTTGTGCCTGTGTTGCTTCCATACCCTGCAACATAGGTCTTTTGTGAAAAAAAAGGCCTCGAGGGTGAAACCAAGAAGTTGTCATACCGAATCAAGCCGTCCCAAAGCAGGGAGGAATCAAAGTGGCTACGGAAACCTTCCTGTCTTGGGGACCCCAAAGAGGGGCGGAATCAAAGTGGCTCTGCAATTTGGGGACGCCATGGCAGGGCGGAATCAAAGTGGTGATGTAACCTTGCCATCTAAACGAGCCAAACGCTGGGTGGAATCAAAGTAGCTGTGTAACACTTGTTGTCCCGGCAGCCTAAAGCGGGCTGGCATCAATGTGGCTACGCAACCCATCACAGGGACCCAAAGCGGGGCACAGTCAAAATGGCTATGTAACCCTTACCGTGAGGTGCCTGGGATGGCTAAAAGACAAGTGCCGCCAAGCTTCATTTGCAAAACCAACCATCTAGACCCAGGCCTGCTTCCTCTGCTCCTCATTTCCTTGTCAGTGAGGAGTCAGTGTTGCTGCCCCTTTGCTTGGCTCCTTTACCCCCATGTCTGAGACAATGAAACACCACAGGATGGCAGAGCAAATGCGCCAACTGAGTCTGAAAAAAAAGGCTGGGTCTTACAAACTGCGAAACGAGAGGTCTGTACGTGGAGGTGACAGAGAGCGTGGTGCGGACATCCCCAAATATGGCCCCTCTCCACTGCAGACCTTTGGTACCAAACAAGCAAACGATCAACTACCACTGCAGGTGGCCTAAGTGATGTCATTTGGGTCCCCATGGGCTTAAATGTACTTGTGGTTGTACCATAAACCTGTGCCAACCACCCCAAAACCGCGAAACCCCTGCCGGCATACACACGATGGGTGGCCATCTGACTGAAGGGACAGAGAAGCAGGCCACCGACCAACGTCATGCCAACCAGAATGATTGTCTCAGCTTGCCTCCCAAAAAGAAACCCATTCGCGCACTGTCTACCCTAGGGCTAAATTTACGGACGAAGTATCATTCTCTGGAACCAAAAAACAATTTCCAATGTTTGTGTCAGTGTCTAACGCCTCTTTGTTGCCCACTGGCTGGATGCAGGTTGTGAACCACTTCATGTGTGTGTGGGGTGGTCCCCCCAGCTTGTAGGTGCCGCTTGCGCCCCCCTCAGCTGGCACGAGATGGCCCCTTGTACTATTAATGAGGGAAACCTATATGTGGCCATGGACAAGGCGGCATGGTGTGTGGGCGGGGCTGTGTTTATGCTCTGCCCTTGTCCTTCCACTAAGTCAGAACCTCTGGTAATGGCTTTGACTAGGTGACTTCAGATGAGGCTCTTCCATGCCCCATTTACAACAGGGGACATGCCGCTTCTTGACCTTCATCCATCAGCACTCCCTGTGGCAAGAGGGACGGCGGTGGGGGGGGGGGGATGGGCGTTTTGGTCTCTGTCGCTTGCGTGCTGGTGGTGTAATAGTGTGTGTGTGTGTGTGTGTGTGTGTGTGTGTGTGTGTGTGTGTGTGTGTGTGTGTGTGTGTGTGTGTGTGTGTGTGCTCTGTACTTTGATGAGGTAGATCCTTGTGCAGCATTGGGTTGGACGTCCTATTCAGCTCAGGTCTGCTGAGGCCTCTGTGTGACGTTGTTTCCCCCCCTTCTGCGGAATCAGAACCTCTGTGTTTGGTTGGTTATGTGACCAAAGTACTGGCTCTCCCATGCCTTGACAAAAAGAGTGGTCGGGCTACTGCATCCTCGGCTTCGTCACCTTCCAGTCCCTGTGGAACAGGTGCTGGGGGGGATGGGGGCGGTGGTGTTTTCGGCCTTCTGCGCTTGGGCGCCGGTGGCGTGGGCGGTTGGTGTGGGGACCTCAGCAGACCTGATGAGTGCCGTGCTGGCCTTTGCAGGCAAGGTTTTTTGTGGGGCAACAGAGATTGCATAGGGAGAGTACGTTTCCTGTGTGCCGGGACCGGGGTGCATACCTTGTGGTGCCCCCGGTCACAACAATGGCGCACCCCTCTCTGCTTGAGGGTACATCTCGGGCAGGGGGGTAAGTTATGCAAGGGGCATAGTTGCAACTGTGGCCTACGAGCCACGTGGCTTGCTGCGTGATGCCCGAGTTTGCAGCACTCTTCTGCCGATTTGCGCAGTCTCTTGCAGGTCATACATGCCAGCGCTTTGTGTGCCACGCATTTGGAATGGTCGGCCCTCGGTGCCAAGTGTGGCGTGGTGTGTGTTGACACGTGTCTGCGCGTGCCTGTGTAGGGGCGTTGTGGCAAGCGCCCATCCCCAATGACTGGGAAGAAATCGGCCCCAAAAGACGAGTTCGATCCCCCCCCCTTGGCTGGCATTATCTGCTCTGATGGAGGTGCCAGTCCTGTCTGCAGATTGCCATGGAGAGCCCGGTGCAGCCTGTGTGATTCCACTTCTGCGGCTGACCTGCGCGGGCGATATGCGTATGGCCGTGGCGCATGCACTCTGTGCGCACCCACTTTGGAGGACCATAATTGTTCGCAGTAATCTGCCAACTTTTGGATGTGGAAAAGTTTAGCCCCTGGTGCGCTGCTTTGCGGCTGTCTGTGTTGTTCGCCTTCGGTGCTGGTTGTCTGCTATGTTGGCTGTTGGTCAGCGTGTTGTGCCTGTGTGCTCAAGCATCTGATGCTGTCTTGTGCGCTCTTGATGCTATTCGGTCTCTGTGATGTGTGTGTGTGTTGTTTGGCTCGTGGTTGTGTGCTCATGTTGGCTTGTGATGCGCGCGTGTGTGTGTGTGTGTGTGCCAATTGCCAATTGCCAATTGCCCCATGTCGGTAGTGATTCAATCCATGCTCTATTCTTGCCTGTGGCAGTTCTCCGGTGCTCTTTATACACAGTAGCAGTACAAAAAGAGGTTGGTTCGTAGGTCACTTACGTACATTTTGTCTCGGCGCTCTACCTGTCTCTAATTTGGCTCGGGATCTGGAATATCCATGGGCGCATTGCGCATCTCCCGCCGCCTGTGGTGGATTACTGTAGGCCTATCACTACTTGAGTCACTGTCTGAGACCTGCACCGCTGCCTGCCTCTTTACTCCCCGTGTCCTTGTTCGGTTTTGCCTCTTTGCCCTCGGTCCTTCGTCCATTGGCCCCCTGGGCCGTACCATTCTATGTCCCATGGACTTCGCAGCCCCAGCCTTGGCTAGGGCATCTGCCGCTTCGTTGTATATCAATTTATTGTGCCCATACACATGGGTGACGGACGCTGCCGCCGCCCTGGCCTGCCAAGAATGGTATATCTTCCCACATATCATGGTGCCCAACTAGCTGTTTTCCCTTCGCCATCCAACCACGGCACTTATATAGCTGTAAATTGCTAAAAATATCCACACACTACTTAGAGTCACTGTACAGGCACAACTTTTGGGTATTGTGCACAGCGCGGATTCCTGCCCTGACTGCTGATATCTCCGCCCTATTGTTAGTCAGTGGTCCCACCACCAGCTCACTTATATTTTCATACTTTGTGTGTGGAAAGTAGACCCCAAACCCCGCTTGCCCCCGCATCTCCGACCCGTCTACCTGGGCACGCACCTTAGTGCAGTCCAACAAAAAATCAAGCACGGACTCGTCATCGGACATGCCTGCCAAAAATCTTGCAGTGGCTCCTATCTACACTCGTCGTGTGAAGTACCGATGTGTGTGCACGCTGGTGACTAGTGGTCATCCGTATGTGTGTGTGTGCGTGCCTCTTGCCATTAACACCTCTTCGTCGTCTGATGTGGCCATATGTGCACACGCCGGAAATCAATGCATATCCTCCACTTCTGACACGTTGCCGTGCCCATTCTCCTCTTGTGGCACCATGGGATCGTCATCCATTTGCCGTACAACCTCCAGGACTGCTGCTTGCTCTGTCTGCACTCGGTTGTCTTTTTGCTTGTTGTGCTGTCGCAAACAGTGCCGATACCCACTGATCCGGTTCCGTCGCCACCTAGGCTCAAGCGTCCCGCTGGGTCTGCTGCCTCTCCCGCTTGCGTTTCCGGGCATTTTCTTTTCTATGGGCCTTGGTGTGCCTCTCTTGCGCCTCTTGCTGTCCCACTGCTACCGTCGTGGCCCTAACTGCCCGCGGCCTGGTTGCATTCACCGCCAGGTCCTCCTCCAGCATTCGCTGCCTATGCTGCCACAACCATATCGATAATCTCTCACACTTGTGCCGCTTCCGTCTGCTTCCGTCTGTTGCGTGTTGCCAAACCACGCTCTCGCCCCAGTGAAGGTGACTCCCAGGGCCATGACAACGCTCAAGGTTCCCACCTCCATGTGTCGTACCGCTTTTAGGGAATATGAGCATGAAAAAAGGGGATGTAGCGTGGGGGTTAGGGAATATGAGCGGGAAAAAAGGGGATGTGGCGCAGAGGTTAGGGAATATGGCATCGCAGTGTCTAGAGTCTATGCAGCCCCCAACAGACACGCAGCCCGTGGGGTTGGTGAGCACAATGATGGGTCGTCCGCCACCCATCATCCCACATCCATCCCTTACACCACCGGCGTTCCCAACTCTCGGCACGCTGCATATAGCATCCGCACCATCGGGCAACTCTTGACAAAGTGGCACAGGGTCTCCTGTGCTCCACACCACACAGATCCATCCTGGATATCTTTCACCAGCACCACGCATTGCCGCACCTAGAGCTTCTTCCACGGGACCCTGTACATGAACTCGTGTGTGATGGACGTTGGTTTTCCACATTGCTGGCCACACTGTATGTGTGTGCCAAGGAATCCATTCGAATCTGCTCCAACTGCGAGGTTCAACAATCCTAAAGTCCTATCACTGCTGCAAACCAACCACACTGTGTGTGTGTGTGTGCGTGATGCCCAAATCTTTCAAATCATGCTCAAATTGCAAGGTTCAACAACTATATCCTACCACTATGCGACCGAACCATGAGTTGTGTTGTCCATGTGCCCCGTCGGTGGGCTTTAGGAAACCGGGTTGAGATGGCATGCAACATGCAACAAGAGGGGGTGGGGTCTGTGCTCCTGCTGCTTCCCGTTCTTGTTTCCATGCGCCCGTGCTTCCCTGCGCGGAGGCCCCTCTGAGCGAGTCCAGTGTGCAGTCTGTGGCCACAGGGGCAGAAGCCCGCCGGACCGCTGGAGCTCTTGTGCTGGGAGGGGCTGGAAGGGGCTGGGGAGGGGTGCTCCTCACGAAAATAACTGCCATGCTGCGCCTCTTGTCCGTCTGGATTGTTTGAAAATTCGCTGCACTTCAGCACTGCTCAATGGCGTGTATGGCAAAGGACTGAGGACTGGGGTAGTGGGTGAAGGGATGGAGTACTGGGGTGACACCAGCGACGTTAAATCTCACTCTTCCGGGGGCGCGGCACATGCCAGGGAAAATCTGTTGCTGGGACCTCCCTTGGCGAGTACTCTGGAGAGTCGGGCGACCCTGCTGCACCGTGTGTGTCTAATCCCCGAATTATGAGCGGAGATTCAGGGTCCAACGGTAGTGCGTGTGACTCCGCTGTCACCCGGGTCCGCTGTGCGGGTTCTGATGGTGTCTCCGGCCCGTGATCTACTGAATTCATGTATCATTGGGCTCTACATACGTGTCGTGCACAAGATATCATTCCAATCCATGACCCCAATGAATTCAGCAGATCATCCTTCAAATGTGTTACACGCCCTTTTTTTGCACCCTTGTGACACTGCAGCCAACAAAGCTGCATCGCGTCACAGCTCAGGCAAACTTACTCCTGTTGAAAATCCATCTGCTGGACAATAAAACTCGAATGCAACACCCAGGTTCTCGAGGATATCGGGGGCCGTAGTTGACCGCTTCTTGACCTCGAAAGTCAGTACGGAGGCTTTCTTGACAAGCACCGCTGCAGATCTGGCAGCCCACATCAGCGGCCCGCCTTTGGCCCATTTCTGGGTACCACTGCGGTTGTACTGATAAGCCCAACCGGCTACCACCCCAATGCTGCCAGCCAGAAGGTCGCCTACGCCCCCACAGCGTTTTGGTGATCCTTCCACCGAGCACTCCATGACATTCTTGCCATCGGAGATCAAATCGGTCACCCCCTTCTTGCATATTGTGACGCCTCCCAATGCCTGGCACAACTGCTTCAACTCCTCATCCGGCGGCCGGGCGGGGTCCACCTCTACGCCCAACACATTGGACTTCAGGCGGTTGTACTCGCTGATGTTTGGGGTCAAGATCACATTTGGGTTCCCCTTCACAACTTCTGGTCTCTGGTTGATCAACCAGAGGCCATCGGCGTCGATCACCACAGGCAGGTCATACCCCCGCACTTTCGACAAAATCTGCGCCACAGCCTCCAAGACTGATGCATCTCGGCCCAATCCTGGACCAATGACGAGTGCTGTGAGCCGAGGCAGAAACCTCTCCACCGCGGCAACCATCGCTGCGACACCAGCGTCCCTGCCATCAGGCCACTTTGCTGAGTACACAGGGGTGACCATCAACTCGGGACTGTAACTCTTGATGGGGTTGGCTGCCTCCTCAGCAGTGAAGAGATACAGTAAATCACAACCAACAAGGACGGCCGACTTGCCCGCATAGTAAGGGGCTCCGGTATAGTCCTTCGAGCCCCCAAGCACCCCAACACGGCCTGCATCACCCTTCTTACTCATCCCATCCAATGGAGGGGCCACTAGGGAGAGGAAAGATCTTGCGGCTCGTTCATCATCATGGATGAGATCAGTCATCCCTTCCGGATCTGTCTGTTCATGCTCCCCGGTGACACCCATCATGGCCACCCATTGGCTACCATATGCCATGTCCAAAGGGAAAGGCGTTGACTCCAAACGCCGCCATGGAAGGCCGAGGCCTCGCGGGCTGCGGTATGCCCTCCAAATCATCGCTGCGAGCATCAAACTAGCCATCGCACCCAAGAACCCTGGAAGCACCAGATCATCCACGTTAGCAATTTCCAATTCACGGACCTGTAAATCGATTGGCAAATGGGAATCGAGCTGCTCAATGTGGCTCCAACGTGGTGGATCAACCATTGACTGAGGGCCAACAGCGGTAGAATGCCGGTAGCGAAATGGTACTCCTTGGGAAGGGTCAGCCAAATCCACGCGAGTTCTTGTAATCTTGGTGGCTTCGCGAGTGCTATGGGCCCAACCATAGATAGAGGTAGTGCGTATGTCAGGCGCCGTGCATACGACTGTACCCACGGCCACCAGTACTGCTATAGCGAGAAGTAGTAATCCCAATTGGGAACTCAACATGCCAAAGTTGGCTTCCATCAATCGAAAAACAGTAGACTGCACGACATGACTGGAAAGCAAACCTGGCACACCATTAAGCCACATATCGAGGTACAATGAGAAATCGGCTGCTGGTCGAATGCTGTTGCTGGGTGAACGTGGGTGAACGCCCCATCTAATCCTACCCAAGTGCAGGTGTGCTGGCTCAGTCCAGATTTGTAACAGAGGACAAGGTGTACTGGGAGTGTGTGTTGGGACGGCAGTTTGCGGTGCCAGCCCCCCCCCCCCCTCCCCCCGGCCCCTGCAAAGACTCCCCCCAGAACGCGCGGGTGGCCACAAACCCCCAGAAGGGGCCGGTCACCGAATCCCCCCCCCCCCCCGCTGAAGGGTAACATGTGCGAAGATCCAAACTGGACCCCACTACAACTCCATTGTAACCAGAGGAAAAATTTTCCTCCGCGCCTTTGGCGCCGTGGAATTGGGGGCAAATGCACCCCTCCCCCCCAGGGGAGGGCTGTGCAAGGGGGGAGGGGGGGTCTCCACACGTGGGAAGTTGACGTGGGTAGCACAAAAGCTGGCCACCCAAAGACATATCAGCCGCATTTGGACCATAAAGGCGCTGATCACACTGCCAACGTGCGAAAAATACGATGCCTCTCCACCAAGTTGTATCTGTGGGTGTGGGGGTTGGAGGGACAGAACGTGTGTTGCAGCATGTGCATGGTGTGCAGTGTCTGCGCCTCGGAGTGCAGTGTTCGACAAGGAGGCTGTTCCAATGGACGATTGACCTACTCTGTCTTGTCTTGTCGAAAAAAATCCGCGAGGAGGTGCCCTGCCCCCGAGTCAAACTCCCGCCGCTTCTATTGGTCTCCAATGAGAGAGGAATGGAAATGGGAAAACCCTCTCCTGTTCTCCTGTGAAAGACAGCTGGTGAGGCAGCCAAATCGCAACGTGTGCTGACCAGGCTTGCGCCATAGAGAATTGCTCGACTTCAAGCAAAATGTTGCATTGGATGCCTTCCTAATCTGCCGAGCTTATCTGCTCCAATACCGAACATTGCCTGGAGTTTGTGACCTTTACTATCGAATGTTTAACTGAATTTCAGAGGCGGGGGGGTGCACCCCTTGATTGGGGTGTTGATCAGCCCTGGCACATTGCCCACCCAAAATGCCGTTCAGACCGAATGAACCCGCCCCCACCACCTGCTGGTCTAACCGCCAGAAACCGCTTTTCCAACCACTCCTGACACACCCCTTCACCCCCCCCCCCCGCCTCCTCAAGCACATCTCCAGTGCCAATGAAGATCCAAATTGGCAGCATCATAAAACGCCCAACATCTTCTTTTACGTCAGGAACGCCGCGGAAACAGTGATGAGTGCCAACGGACCTCTCTCTTCAAGCCACCAAATGTGATCAAGCGCGGCAAACCAATTCGAGTTGGGGGTTCAAATGCTCCCCCATACCCCAACAAAGGTGGAATGTTTGCCCAGCGAGCACCTGGCGCGCTACCTTTGTATTAAGTATCCTGGCTCTAGCCCCAAGTTTATCCTCACCTGGGGAAGTCCCCCAAGTAGACCGTACTAGACCGCAAACCTTCCCTGCAAAGCACATGTGGGCAGCATGGCTACATCACCCCTGCCTTCTCAGGGGTCCCCAATAGAAGGGGACCAAATCAGAAGTGGCTACATCACCCCTGGGTTCTTGGGGGCAGATTGTTTGGTGATGGGGGGCAAAAGCAGGCACGGGTGGGGAATGGTAAAAAAAATACCTGGCGCGTGCCCGGCGCGCTAACACTCCCCCTCAAACAAATGAACCCAGTTCCTAGGACTACCCACACCCGCACTGGCGCCAGCATCACCACAGCCCATTCAGTGAATGGGGCTCAGTTCACTGGGGCAATGGATCAGTCACTGTGATATCCAGCCCCCAAAGAGATTTTTTTGGGGTTGAATGGTCAAAGCTGAATCGCAGCAAAGTGATTACTTTGCGCCATTCCCAGGGGGAGGCCACGGCCGCTCCCTGGGGTCTTGAAAGATGTGTCCCTCGTATGACTTATGTTGAACATGCTGTAGTCACCTTGACCCTTCCCCTAATGCCCACTCAGCCTGTCCAACCACCAATTGATTGTGAGGCACCCCCTTTCTTTGGGGTGTCTGGCCAGAGCACTATGGCCCCCCAATTGAAAATGCACCACAGATGCAAAGCAGTGCCTTGATGGCAGTGTCGTTGGCCCTTGCTCACGGAAAGGTTGTGAGGTCTTTCCATGTTCCGATGAAGGTGCGCCAGGGTGTACATGATGGGCATATGGTCCACTGTTGTGTTGCCTTGTGCTGGCTGTGGAGTCCTTTAACAACGAGATCTTTTGTTGCTTGTTGGGAAGACATCATCTAGTAGCGGCAACACATCTCGCCAGGGGATCTTATTGCACTGCGGAACCCCACTGCCCCTTAGGACCGCCTGTTGTGAGGGCCTCTTTGGGTCGTCTTGGGTCGTCTGCGGAGAGGCTATGGGTGTGCAGGCAACCACGTAGGAATGGGACCGGACAGGCCGTAATGGAGCGCACCTGACACCCCCAAGGCACGCGGAACGGTGTTCCCCTGAATGCAGCTGCAGGGGTGTCCCACTCCCCAGTTACCCGTCCAGTCCCCAATTTACCTGAAAACCCCCGCTTGGGTCAGCGTATGCATGCCGGTGAGTTTGTGGTGGCTTAACTGCATTAAGACTTGCTGCCATTCCAGGCTGACCCGCCCCATTCCTGCTGTGGTGGGAAAGGGGTACCCCACTAGCTGCCAAAAGCCTTACATCCCACATGACACGAGCAACACAAATGCCTCTGAAATGCAACATCCATCTCAGAAGAAATTGTAGGCTGGGGCACTGTAGCTCAGAGTGACGTGACACAGCAAATGTAGAGAATCACTTGCGTGCTTGGTTTGGTATGCCCCGTGGCGTGTTGGAGGGCATGGTGGACAATGTGGTAACACGCATGAACACATGTTTGGGGATGAGGTGAACGATGGATTGGACGAGGGGGAACGGATAGTGTGCCCGATGAATCGGAGACCGTCGTGCAAGCCACAGTGCTGCATGGGGTGCTGGATACTAAAAGTGATGTTGCGGCGCATCACATGGCAGAGAAGGCAACGAAGCAGTTTGCACCACTTGCATTACCACTGCCCATACCTTGGAACCCACCGTGCCACCCTGTACAAATCCAGGCAGCTACAACACAACTGGAAATTTTCGTTGCAGTGCATCATGGAGCCAAAACCTTGTTGCTGGATTGTGAATATTTTCTATCTGGTTCAGAGTGACACTTCGTACTGTGCTTTGAAAAAGAGGGAGGGGTGCCCGCAGATGAGCCCCCGCACCTGACGGTGGGTGGGTGGGTGGACGGTGTGTGTGTGTGTGTGTGTGTGTGTGTGTGTGTGTATGTGTGTGTGTGTGTGTGTGTGTGTGTGTGTGTGTGTGTGTGTGTGTGTGTGTGTGTGTGTGTGTGTGCGTGCGTGCGTGTGCGTGTGTGTGTGTGTGTGTGCGCGCCCATGTGAAACACAAACCAGCGGAAATACCGTTTGACAAGGTATGCACGGTTGACCCGTCACACACTGACATCCTTGGCTTGGGAGTGCAACCTCTGCTTGGCAGCGGCCCAATCGGGCCACAGGGCTGTCTCCTTGTGATCCTCCGCCAGTGCCCTGTGTATTGAGGTCAGACCCGGGCTCTCTGCCCCAGGACCATCCTTGAAGTGGAATGGTGGCCCCGTGGCTTCAACCATGCCAGCTCCACGGTATCAATTCAGCCAACCCGTCGTCATCTGTTGCTTCTTGTGTTGTATGTGGAAGGGGGCAACGTGCCAATGTGCAAAGAACAGACAACAAACATAACTTCCTTTCTGCCACACAGGAGGGTGACGTGAATGGAAAAACTTGCCTTGGGACTGGTAGGGAGTGTGGGGAAATGAGATTCAGTACGGGCAATCACACTGGCACGCATATTGATTGATGCTTCTTTGTCCACATTCATCACCGGCGGCAAAATTGCTGAGGCCCCAAGTCGGAGAAAACCATTTGGGCTGGTATCGGGAAGACGGAACAACGAGGAGGAGCAAAGCAAATGCTTTCGAGGAATGCAGTTGCGCCAAAGTGGCGGAGATTGGCCGGCAGAAGTTGCTTGATTGTTGGACAGGCCGTGCACAGTACTTGTGGTGAACCGAGGGGTTGCTGAGCGGTGGGTGTGGGTCTCAAGACAATTGGAGTTGGATTGATTGCCATGGCTTTACTTCTGGGCAAGGGTCCCGAAAAAAGCAGTAGAGCTGGCTTCTGTTGTCACAAACACTGATACACCACCCAGGGCTGCTGCCAAGAGTTATATGGAATGACATGGAAGTGTACTCCCAAGGGTATACCTCCACGTCAAAAAAGAAACGTTTATATGCGGGCCACTTATCAGCACCCGACTTTGTGATATAATGGACTGGCGCTGGAGCAACAGTGGTTGGAAGGGCCATTCATCACATCTAAAAGCGATCCACCCCAAGGCACCAACGGTGGCCGTCAGCACAGGGAACTTCCACAGAACCTCCGTCTGCACGGCGTCACGTTTTGCGATGCCAACATGCGCTGGCCCCTGGAGGCAACCGATCACTCAAAGACTATCATCCAACTGCACATCGTACCTGAAACCCTCGGAGAAATCGGAGGTGATGGGAGGAGAGTCCGCCCCCTCCCAAACCCGACCGCATGAGGCACCCACTGCGCAAAAGAAAGCGCCACGGACATGGCCCTAGTCCCGACGACCCATTGAATACAGCTTGCTTGACATGCCAATGCGGATGCATGGCAGTGGGAAATCACCAAAGGCTGGGCGTTCTGGGGACTCGGGGCGTCCGCAAACGCACAAGCATTGCCCTGTAAAGGAAATGTTTCATATCATGCAATGAGGGGGTCGTTGCGCTGCGTTAATACTTAGACATACTTCACGGGGAGTTGTGATAGTTGTGCCATCATTTGAGGTCAACCATATGGAGAAATGGAATACCAATGTGAAAGAAGCTTAGGAAATGGCACAACTCTGAGTGCAATGCAAAGCTACACCCAAGATTGAGGAGTTGCATAGACCTGACTGAACCTCCTTGCTTTGTTGTACTTGAGACTAGCTAGGATTGCGGGATACCAGAAATCCACACTACGTAGGCACTGCATGAACGGCATTCTTATGGAATGTCGGTCCACAACGTGATGTGCATCTCAGCAAGTGGATATCTAACGGCCACGCAGCTTGCTAGACCAAGCACCTATGCCATGTGTACGAGCCAGACATGTGGTTGTAGCTGTACATGTGCGGATGCAAGGGCCAGAGGATGCGTTCATACACAGCTGCGTATGGCTATGCCTGCTTGCTGTGCACTGCTGTTTAGACTGGGTGCTACTATCTAGACTGGACCATCACTGGGCACAGTGGGCATCCAGGGGACCTCAGTCAAAAAGCAAAAAAAATTGGTGTACAGATGCGTACATCTGGGCACAAGAACCTTATATGGTTGCAAAAGGCTACGGCTGGATACGGGTGGCTTCATGTCTGGTATGGGCAATTTTTATCCTTTTTCCACACAGCGTTGTGAAAAAGCATTTCTGATGCCAGGAGCTATCTGCAGCGTTCTTCTCAACACGCAACTGTGTCTCTATGCCAAGGAGATAAATGGACTGATGGTGGCGCCGCTGAAGTAGACAGGGGAGAGCAGGGTATCGCATCTGAATGTGGTACAGTCCCTGACCACTCAGTCCCGGACATTCTGCGCAATAGCAGCGCTAAAAGGTGCCCAACAAGAAACATAACAATTCTGTCAAACAGCAAGTGGGGATTGAGGATGGAAGGAAACAGGGTGCCAGAGGGCCAAAAACAAAATCGTTGCGTACTGTGGATGCAGGACTGCCTCCTGCTGTGGATCTACGTGCGTGCACCGTGCGTGCGTGCACCACATTACAAATTCTCTTCTCGAGCAGTGGTTTTCTAAGTCCTTGGGGGGCTACTCAGAAAAAACAAAAGCCACCAGAGCTGTGCTGATGCCTGTTGACGTGCAGATCATCCAGAACCAGGTCCACACCGCCCTGTTGGACATGGATGATCTGCTTACCCAACCCCATGGGATAGCAACCCACGGCAGGCCAAACCCAGAGGGGGACCTGCCCCCGTATCGGCCTAGCCATTGTCAGTCAAAGTGAGGTGCTAAACTACACTTGTCCAATGCAGGAAAGCAGCACACGGGCTAGGCAAATGCAGTTGGTTTGAGAATGTGCTTGGGCTATGGCCAAATCAGACGAAGAGGGGGCAAAGTCAGGTTCGGCGCTGTGCTGGATGCTCATAGCCATATATCAAGCGGAGGCAACCGGGGAGCTCTGTGGGCAGCAACCCGACTGCTACCGCGAAGTGGGATCAAAGAATGTATGCAGCTGCATAACGCGTTACATCCTATTTGATGCCGCACTTAAGCACAGGCAACAGCATTTCTCGCGATGGAGCTGTGGCAAATACAAATACACATGTTGCAGTCAAAAAGTCGCAACCAAAAAGCTTACCACATTTGCTGGAGTCACTCCTCATTCCTCCATGAACACCGACATGATCTTGATGGTCTGCACAACATCCCACCGCCCGCTCCAGCCCTTGGGTAGGACTACGGTGTCCCCTGATGCGATCCGCCGGGAGCTCCCGTCTGAGTTTGTCAGGAAGCACACGCCCTCGAGCACATGGAACACTTTCGTTTTAGATCGGTTGCCAGTGAACCCCCCGGGCGTGCACGTCCACACGCCGAAGGACGTAGGGCCCACGTCGTAATGCAATGCAAAGGCCCCGCGAGGCTCCCCGTAATCGGCATCCGGCCGCGGGGCAGGTGGACTCATTCTGGACACCAAATCTTTCGACCGCTCGACCACCGCCCGAGTCGGCCCGTCGTGGTTGCCGTCCGGGGGATTGGGTGCGTGGTCATGGTCGATCCGGTGGCTGTGCACCACAAACACTTTATGGATGGGTCGGATGACATCCCAGCGGCCACTCCAGCCCTTGGGCAAGACCACCAGGTCCCCGGAGCCCCAGTAGTGCTCCTTCCCGTCTGCATCCACCAACTTGCCCTCGCCCGCCAGTACGTACCACACCTCCGTATCGGGAAGGTCAGTGACGCTGAAACCTCCGGCAGTGCAGTGCCACGCCCCGACGGTAACTTCTCCTTCGTTGTAGAGGAGCCGACTGAAGCACTGCGGGTTGCCCCAATCCGCGGTCTTCAAGGGCCCCCAGGCCATCAGGTCATCCACAGTGAAATCGTCAATGGAGGCAGAGGAGAAGGGCACCATGGGCCGCTCCTCGATGCTGTGCATTGCAGCCTCCCTCATTATCCGCATGTCTTTGTACTCTTGCTGCTCTCTGACGAGTTTGTCGCGCCGCTGCTCGTCCGTGACCTGCCGGTGATGCCCCAGGGCGGTGGTGATCTCAGACATCTCCATTCGAACGATTCTGTTGCGCCGCTCCTGATCTGCGTCCACAACCGCAGGCTCCAGGGTGGTGGTGGCCTCCAAAGCCTCATTCACCCTGAGGCACAGAGAGTACTGGAGACTACGCACTAGGAATCCTGAGTCACACCGGGTCTCTGGTACGGCGCTGTACAGAAAAGTACGCCACAACATGCGCACTGCGTGCCGAATGCCCTCTAAGCCCTTTCCAGCTCATGGGTTCACCCTGGTGCTGAGAACAGCTTGGCACCATTGCTTATTCCCCAGTTGGTACTCGAGAACCTCATGGTTGGGCACTATGATAGTTGTGTCACGTGACCTCTTTCAGTGACGGAGGGATGGAGTGAGAGAGGAGAGGATTGACGCCGGGCTGAGAATGGCGAACCACATGTAGTCCCCAAAATGGGCCCACAAGTATTGGTGTAAAAGACCCATCGTGCAGGTAGTCCCTTCAACGGATATCTAATTGGCTAAATGTCACAGATTCGATAAGTACGCCCCGCCTATGCATGGCAAAGAGGAAGTTTTCTGTCGTTTGGGGGAGGGGGGGGGGGGCTTGCACACTGCACGCTGCACCCTAGGTTGCCTAGTCCAGATACTGGTGCAGGAGTTTGACCCGCAACAGCCAAGGGACGGAGGGAGGAGGGAGGTGGGAGGAGGGAAGGGAGAAAAGAAGGAAGAGGGGGGGGGGGGAAGGAAAGGGAGGGAGGGAGCCAGGGAGGGAGCCAGGGAGAGAGGAATCGCGGCTTGAAACAGCATGCTACACAACATGCCCGGGTCCACTTGAGTTGGACCTGTGGCGTTTTCTTGTTGACTGCAAAGGTGGCATGCTGAAGCAAATAGATGGGGACATTTTCGCACAGCGCCAATTATTACACTGTTTATCCCGGTAATACCCCTGAAAATCACCGACCTACGGAACCATGCATGCTCAATTCCAAAACTGTGCAATTGAAACGTGTCGTGTTCTCATCATCACATTTGTCCAAAAACATGTATTGGACCCAATATATTTGGGTTCCATGTGTTAAAGACCACATGAAACTATATTAAGGGCTACTCGGGAACCTCAATCTCACAAGTATGTCCATGCATGCAACCTGAACACAAGTAAAGGTCACATGTGCGGCATTTGGTGGTGTCCCTTTTGCCGCAAACTTGGCAGAGATAGGTATCATCATCTTCTTCATCAACCTCAGGGGCCACTTCCTCTGCCCAAATGGAAGAAGGAATGTGTTCCCATGGGCCATAGGGCTGATACCATTTTTGTCTCCGCAACATAAATTGTGAAAAATGGAGAAGGATGCGTGTGTTGGCATGCAAGTCTTGATGTGACCCCAGCCAAATGTCGCGAACCACTCTCTAAGACCAAAGGTGGGCAAACAAGTGTTCCACCTGTGCTCTATAATATGCTCCATGGCAGGAACACGCACCCCATTGGAGCGGGTGTAGAACACCTTGTCTCGAACATTGAAATCCATGGTGAATGCAATAGAGGGTCTGAGGACATGAGGGGCAAAATATGATGTTGCACATGCAAAACAAAATCGGAAGCCATATGATTCACTCAGCGCGGTCCTCAAGAGTCTTCCGGCGCACAAATGACCATAGAAGGTGACAGTCCTTCATAGACACAGCAGGGATCCGCCCTTGGGTGGGTGGGCGGGGCCACCTGTGCCTCTCTTGGGCGGGTGGGCGGGCCCTGTGATTTTATAATAAACTTCTGGGAACATGGTAACAATCATAAAGCAAAATGCGTAGGCAGTGCAACTCTTGTTAGCTAAAGCGAACAGCGGTTGCACATGCAAAACAAAATCGGAAGCCATATGATTCACTCAGCGCGCTCACTTATTCATGAAGCCTGCCCCCCCCCCCCCCGCGCCGACATTACAGGAAAGCAGATTGCGTGCAGCCCCTAGGCGCCCTTTGGGGAAGGACAGAGCCCAAACAGGGCAGGGCAAGTCGGGGAACGTCAGCAGGGCCTGGAACCGGTTCCATGCCGAAGCAGCTGCCAACGCGTAGCTGCCACCGAAGTCACTGTCAATGCGACTGAAGCAATCTGCAGGGTTCAGGTCACCAGGAACCCACTCCAGAAAGGTGGACGGGGGGGCTCGGAGTGAAAGGTAAAACAGACGGCGCAGCTGTCGGTTATGGCGAAACAGCCCAGAAGAAGCCCGCATGCCCGCTGCCTGCTCAAGGGAGGCGGCATTGTCCCCAACCAGGCGAAAATTCGGCCAACTGACATTAACAACGAAGCGCACGCCCTTTATAACCCCATCCAGCTCCGCCTCCTGCTGCGTGCGCACACCCGCACTGCATTTGAAAATCCTGCCACCAAATGCAGGGCCCCAGAGGCCAACTTTATACTGGTTGATATCGAAAGCAGCGTCAACAAACACCAAGCCCCGGTTCACGGGCGGAGGAGGCATGATGAGGGACGGGACCCAGCCTCTACGAACCATAACCAGGCAATGCAGCAAGCTGAGAACTAGGCTGCGGGGGCACGCTCTGACAAAGGAATCCCCCCACAGGACGTGGCACCACCAGCCCGCAAGGAAAGGACAGGCCCCCACCTGAGGTCTCAGGGCCCAGGAAAACCGGCCCACGACTCTACGAGCCTGTTGGCGTGACAGAGGCAGGACCGCAGTGCGCAGCCAAAGGCCGACCAAAATCTGCCACCCCCCCGCCATAGCATAAACGCCCGCATGGGCGCCTGAAAGCACGAGGTGTTTGCCTAGCCAGTCCAGCTCAGGAACTGGCTCCAGGACACTTTTCGGGCTAATTATGGCTCCCTCCAGGCGCAACGAGGAGCATAATTGGTGTGCTGCGGAGCGGACGTTGTCAGAACCGTAACCGACAATTAAAAAATCATCTAGATAGTGGAGGACCAAGACAGAGACCAGGGAGAGGCGCTCAAGGATGAAACCCAAAACTGTCTGGCAAATAGCCGGTGAAAATTGCCAACCAAAAGGTAGGCAAGAGAAACCGTATATTGTGCCCTCAATCTCGACCCGGAATGAGTCCTGGAACTGGGGGGGCAAACGCAGACTCCAAAATGCGTTTTTAAGGTCGACATGGCAAGCCAATAACGGGGCTCCCGGAGGGGCAACGAGGCGTAAACGGTCTAAAGCCTGCAAAAAAGGATCATTCAGCTGTTGCAGCAGCGCAGGGGCCAGAGTGAGGAGGCCCGAATCTGCACTCATATGGTGAACCGAAATCAAGAAAGCCAGATCCTCCACCACCGGAAGGGTGAAGGAAGCCGGCTTAGCCGTGTGCTCATCATTAAACTTCACTAGATGCACGATCATGGACGCTTTTTCGTGGTTCTTGGGCACAGGGAAAAGCCATCCATTGGCAGGCAAAGAGGCTCCGCATGGCCGCAACACACCATCACGCACCAAAGCCTTGGCCATGCGTAGACCATCCCCTGAAACCGGGCGAATGCCCTGCAACCTACGCGTGGCGATGGAAGAAAATTCCTCAGGAACCACAGCATGCCAAATAAAAGGGGGGATATTTATGGACCCCACCTCCCCAATCCCCCGATCCAAGATCTCCCCAGACAGGACGACGAGTTCAGGCTTTGGTGAAGTAGAGTCCTTAAAGACCACCGCCCAGGTGCCAGGCTCCAGACGGTCCAGGGCCACCATGAGGGCTTCGTCGAAGTCGTCCACCCCCAGATCCTCCGCTACTTCTCTACCCCGTAAGATCAATAACCGGAGCCGCGATCGGAGCAGGGGAAGGGCCCGCACTGGAAGCCTCAAGCCTTCGGAAGCGTGACCCAGCCATCGCCTGCCCCTGGGGGAGTCCAGAAGGGCCTCCACGGCTCGCTCCCGGGCGTCCGACGAGAAGCGGTTTGGAAGGCTTGAGGAGTCGTGAGACAGCCCGCTTGGGGCATGGTCTGGCTCCGGTGGCCGAACCTCGGAGGCGTCCCACGAACTTAGAGGCTGAAGATCGTGCTGTCCGGGCGGGCGGGTGGGGTTCCGGAGCATCGGCTGAGTCCTGGGGACCACGTTCAGCTGCTGAGACCGAGGACCTCGTCGGGGGGCTTGGGGCGAGCGGCACTGCTCCCGGGACCCGTGGTTCTGTGACGCTGGGCCGTTTCCGAACTTTGGAGGGCCTGGAACCGACTGGTGCACGTCCCGGTTCTGCCGAAACCGTCGAGGGCGGTGGTACTGCGTCCCCATCGGAGTCTTCCGTGACGGCGTTTTCACCCGCCCGTGAACGCTTGTCCCCCGCGAAGGTAGATCGCTCCGGTCGGTCGTCCGGCTCGCACAGGTTGACGAGGGATCGCGGCCAGAAATCCTCCACCGCCACTGCGTTCCAGCGCACTCCTGTAGCCGTCGGCCATGGTAGTCGCGATACCGAGTGAAAGATAAACTCGTCGGGGGCGGCAGCGTACCAGTGGGCCATGCGGACGCTGGCCCAGCGCCCCCACCAGCATAGATGTCTCCAGGGCAGGCCTTTCCAGCGCAAGAATGCCGCCCCCGCGCGGCGCCAACTATGCCACCTATAGCTGGCATATACGGACCCCTGGAGGAGGCGAGCCATTCCCTCCTCCAGGACGGATGGGCTGCCGACGAGGACCTCGCGTCCAGCATGTGTCTTCCTGAGCCAGAGGATCCACTCCGCGACGTAACGCCCCACATCTCTGGATACCCATCGCTCATCCCGTTTGATCCCCCAGTACGAAACGGATCCCGATCGCAGACCGGAGCGACGGATTGAGGCGACCTCTCCCACCCGCGCGAGACAGGCAAAGGAGATGGTCGCGGCGGCGAAGACGGACCAGTCCGCGGGGGTGCTGCACGCCTCTGCCATGACCTGCAGGACGTGTGGGCCTGCGTAAGCCCTTTCGCCTTTGGTAGCCACCGGCGCCCTGGCCAGGCGCCAGAGGCGGTGCCAGCCCAAGTCTGGTATCCACCCCAATAAGTGGACGGCCTTGAGGGCGGATACTGCTCCACGGAGTGTTGCAGGTCGATATCCCGACTTGAAAAGGAGTAACAGGACTTCCTCAGCCACTCTCTGGGTCTCTTTCGCGGGGGTGGGTCCATAAAAGAACCCGAGCCTTCGAAGGTGCGATCCGTAGTTCTTTCGCGTGCCTTCCTTCCACGTACTGACGAGGCATGACTGCACATCATCGGCGGGGTCGGAGAAGCCCAATTCACGCCAGAGTCCGCTGATCTTGACCCAGTTGATGTGAACCCCTGCCCACGCGTCGTCGGAGGCGGGGGGGCTTGGCGCCCCGGATGGTACCGAGAGCGGCGACTCCGATTCCAGGCCCCCCGGGGCGTCTCGTCATTCGAGGTGGGGACAGCGCCATACCCAATGACGCACGATCTCGCCCCTCCCCCGGCATGTTTTGCATGGCCCGACTGGGTCTTCGCTTGTTTTGATCCATTCCCCCTTGTGAATCTCGAAATACTCGACGCCATCGACGTATTTAAAACGTTTCCGCATGACCCGTTTCAACCGCTTACCAGCCTCCGTCAGCCCCTCATCATCGCGGATCTCGGCCTCCAACCTGCTCCTAGATGAAGAAGACGACTGGTTGGAACCCTCGTACCGCTCCTTGTAAGTTTCCGTGGCCGTGGCGACCAGCACCCACATGGCTTCCACAAAACCCACAAACCGATCGGGAATCGCAGCGAGGTCCTGCATACTGGCATCTCCACCGGACTCTGGAGGGGTCTGCTGCGACCAGGGGGTGTCGTCCTTCTTCTCCTCAGCCGACAGGTCCAAGAGGATACTCTTCAGCTCCGCATCAGTCATTTTGGGGACCATCCGAGCGGCATTCACGTCAGGCTTTCGGTCTCTCAGGAAGGTGGTGAACAAGAACAGAGCCCTGGAAACCCACTGGGGGTTATTGGTACGAAGCTCGGTCTCCGCGATGGCCTGGAAAGAAAGCTGGGGCGTCTGGACCTGCCCCTTTGCGGGGGCCTCCGAGAAAGCCTGAAGTTGGGACGTCAGCGACTTGATCAGGACACCCTGCTCCTCGAGGATCTTGAGCACCGCCGGGTCTGTGGTCGAAGGAGTCGCTGGAGCCTGCGGGTTCTTCCGGAAAGCCCCCGACTCGGAGTCCAGCGAGACCCCCTCCATGACGGTATAGGCAATGATTCTCTCCACGAACTCAGCCTCCGACCCAGAAAAGGAGACCGAGGCGGCGAAGTCCCGCAGCCAGGCCTGACGGCGATCCCCCAAGCTTCTCAAGGACTTTTCCACAGCTGTTCTGGCGCGGGCCCACTGACGACGGTCCACGTCCTTCGCAAAGTCCTCGTGACCCCCGCCCAAGAGGTAGTCGGTGAAACTGAGAGAGTCGTCCATGGTGAGTAAATTCGCACGGCCCACAGCACGATATCAGAAGGCGGCAGTCTTCAAGAAGTTCGTAGGGTCAATGACTGGCGCGGCCTGAGCGAATAAAAACAGAACCTTCGTTTCGAAGGCCCTGTGATTTTATAATAAACTTCTGGGAACATGGTAACAATCATAAAGCAAAATGCGTAGGCAGTGCAACTCTTGTTAGCTAAAGCGAACAGCGGTCTCACAGTAGACACCTCAAGAATGTATCACCACAAATCCGGCTTAGAGTGCCCGTTTGCAAAGGTACACACAAGTAGAGGAGGGGAAATGATGCTACAATTATGTACAATGCCAACGGCACACAATGACACTGTTGTGTGGGTTCCCATGCCAATCATACACCCCAAAAATTGGCTACTGGTGGTGGAAAATGGCCGACTTTTTGCACGGCCCTCACACAGCGTAGGGTGCGCCCCCGATGTCCACCACGATTTGCCGTATCATACATCCAGACAGTTGCACACTTGTACAAGGCATTTCTAGCGCAAGCAAAGATCGTGGTTTCCTCGGTGTACGCTGCTGAGTACGTCACGACCTGTGCTTCTATCATGTTTCCTCCCTTTCCTTGGTGAGTCATGCTGGTTTGTGCAGTGTGATATGTGGCAAGACATTCATTCAGAGGCTTATGTAGATCAAGGAGCGGGACAGGTACGGCCTGTGTCACAACTGTAGGTGCTACAGGGGCCGGTGTTGGGGATAGATCAGCTTTGCCCCCCCCCCCCCCCGTGTCTAAGCCACGCAAAAGTACGGAATTAATACGGTCCCTGAACCTACTGTAGCTTAGACAAGGCCATAGTTTGCGCGCGACACATACAACTACCGGCACACACGTGTTGATGAAAGAAAGGGGAAGATAATGCACAAATATTCCCAAAATCAGAGGTCTGTGGGTTCAAGCGGGCAAAGAATCACAACAAATGTGCCCATGTAATGACTCTATGTAATTGGCAAATTTGTCACCAAAACCATGTCTTATGCGGTTGCACTACCTTTCGTACCGAATTAAATTAGGTACAGAGTTAATACGGTCCCTACGCCCGCTGTAGCTTAGACAAGGCCCAGGGGGGGTGGGGGTAAGAGGATAAGTGTCCTAGTGGCGGGGCTGCGTCGCAGGTGGCTGGCTCATCATCAAAACCGGCCGGCCCTTTGCAAGCAACCGATTCATTCGCGCTGTGCTGCAGTACTGTGTGCCAAAAGTGAAGGTAGGTGAAATAAGCATTGCTTGCATGGTGCGTAGACATATCAAAACACAACAAAGCATTGGAAGATTCAACAGGTTGTAGCCCTGAATGTCTCACAGCACCCCTCGGATCAAGGATCTGGTTAAGTTAATGAAAGAGATCCTTGATCTGAGATGCTCTGTGAGCCATTCAAGGCTAAAATTTTGTAAGACTAATTGGTGAAGATCATTGGCTGTTCGGAGGCCAACCCCTCCAGGCAAAGGTTAGGAGCGCACTGGTCCAAGAATTGGGGAATGGCATTATGTTCAAGAAGCCCCACATGATAGAGAGCTTTCACGGTGCAAAATCCATGACGTAAGCTCTGTGGATTTCCACTTTGAAACCGTCCTCGTTTGGTGAGTGGTCAGGGTTGAGGGACACAAGGCCTGCTGAACCAAGTCTAAGTCTAACAGCTTGCAAAGTGTAATGCAAATCTGGCGCATTTGCATGGCTTTGAAGAAGGGAGGTAGAGATTGTTGACAGATGTCACGAGTGGCGTGACATGGATTGTTTTAGTATGGGGACAGCCTCAGGTGCCATAGCTGTTGGGTCCGAAAGAACGTTACCATTAGTTGTCCGCACTCTAGCGAGCTGTAATTTCTTTGTTAAATTGGACCAGTGACCACAATTCTTTCATCCTTTTAGCCATGCCAGCTTCCCTCGACATTTGTTTAATCTAACCCTGCACTGCACAATGGTGGTTGCATGTGTGCTTTCTTCAACAGCGAGTAGAGAGACCAGTGTCAATAGGCTACGGGGTGGTCGGGGGGGGGGGGCAGTGGTCAACAACAAAAATTCACATGAAGGCACAACGTGGTGCATAGTGAAGGCCCCACCCTGTGTGTGTGTGTGTGTGTGTGTGTGTGTGTGTGTGGGTGGGTGCCTGTGGGGTGGGGGGTTTCACCAATTTTACCACGTCTCCTAGTTGAGCCTGTATGGCCACACTGGCGTCCTCGGTTTGGGTCGCTCCCCATTGGTGAAGCCCGCGGTGCGGGCCAGGGCTGTGTCCTTGTGCTGCCCCTCTACCGATATGCACTGGAGGCCATAACCTGGCTCGCTACCCCAAGACCACCCCGGAAGTCAGGTGGTGGCTCCGTGGCTTCCGCCGGGCCAACTCCACGGTATTAGTTCAATCATCGTCGGTTTTGTGTCTGTGCGTGTGTGTGATGCCCCCAACAATAGCGTTCACTATGATAAGTGTGTCTGCCAATTGCAAATTGCCCCCCACAGGATGTTTTTTTCATGCAATCATGTGTGTGTGTATGTGTGTGTGATTTGTACTGTTTGTGAAGTTGGAGGCTTTTAGTGTCCTGGCCGCTCTTGTGACGGGAGGGTTAGGGGTTAGCGGGTTAGAGCCTGCCTGAGGCCTGCCCTATCCCACCCCTGGTCCCCTGGTGTGTCCCGGCGCGGCGGAAGGACGCCCACCTTGGGCTATGTGCCCTCCTCCGAGGCCCTCCCGTGGCCGTGCTGCGGCTCCTGCGTGCCTCCTCAAGGCAGCGCCGCTGCTCCCGGCCCTCCTGGACCCCTACCCCCTCCCCCGAACGAGGGAGCCGGCTCGCGCACCGGCCCTCCAAAGGGCATAGCGCCTAGCTGCAGCTGCAGCCCCCCCCCCCCCCTTGCACCGGCAAACACCGTTGACCCCCTCCCATCACCCTGGAATGCCCCTCGTGATGGTGACCGCAGTAGTGCCACACACCCCTGTGCCCCTTGCATGACTTGCATGCTGGGGCCCTGTGCTCGTCGCACAGGGTTTGCATGGCGCCGCGGCTGCCCCACTCTCTTACCCCCTACCCGCTGCACTCGCCGCTGCAAGGGAGAGGAGGGGATTGGCCCCCCACGGGTGGGCCGTCCCCTCGCTTTTAGACGCGACTCCCCCCCCAGTAGAAGTGGGCCGAAGGCCCCTAGGGGGGGGGGGGGGGGGGGGGGGGGGGGGATTGGAGGGGGAGGTTCAGGGAGGGGCGATGGGGGGGGGTTCAGGGAGGGGCGATGGGGGGGGGGGTCGGGAGGGTGGGTTGGGGGGGGGGTCCAGGTGGGGCAATTTGGGGTAGTGGGGGGGGGGCATAGGCTCCCGTTACCTCCCCTTGCCCTCCCTCATGGGTGAGAGCTAGGGCTAGGGTTAGGGGTAGGGTTAGGGTTAGGGTTAGGGTTAGGGTCATGGGTAGGGTTAGGTGTAGGGTTAGGAGCAGGCTGAGGGTTGGGGTGGGTGTTAGAGTCAAGGTTGGGTTCAAGTATAGCGTTGGGGTGCTCCACCGCCTGGGCGGGGAGGGATGCTATGTTGGCAAGGGGAATGAAAAAAATTTTCGGGCGCCTTCGGCACCACCATATGTATGGCCGGTAGCCATTGACCCTTGGTAACTAAGTGGGCCCGGAGGGCCCGGAGGGGGGGGGGGGGGGGGGGAGTCGCGTACCCAAACCGAGGAGACGGCCCACCCGTGTGGCCCCCCCTTGTGGTTGCTGCACCCCCCTTGGGGGAGGATCTGGGTCCGCCTGCGCTGCTAGGCCTGCAGCCCCTGCCCCTCCCTCGCTGTCCCTTGGGGGGGGGGGGGGTGTATCCTATTGCACAGCCAAGGCCGCTGCCACTGCCCCCCCTTCACAATACCCCTGGGGCTGGGGGGCCACCGGCACATCCTGTGGAGGGGGCTCCCCCCCCACCTTGGTGCTGCCCTCTCCCCCATCAGCCGGAGGGAGATGCTCTGAAAAACATCAAGCAGCCCCTGGGAGGGGGGGGGGACCCCCCCGCCCCTAGTACTATTTGTGAGGTACACCCTAATGCAGCATGAAGGCAGCCGTCCCATTTGGCTCAGAGCGCTGACACCTCTTTGTAACGGTGGTTCTGCCTCTTCTGCTGATTCAGCACCTCTATGTGGTGTTGGTTAGGTAACCGCGTGCCTCGACACAAAAAGCTGGCGAGGTACTATATCCTCTGCATCCATCTCCTCCAGTCCCTGTGGCACAGGCGCGGGGGGGGGGGGGGGGACGGGGGCGGTGGTGACTTCGGTCTCCTGCGCTTGGGGGCCGGAGGAGTGGGTCAACAATGTGGTGATCTCTGTGAGACTGTGGGTGGTTGTGCTGGCCTCGAGAGACGGGGCTTTTTGTGGTGCATGAGAGAGAGTGTGTGTGTCTCGCCGCTGCAGCACCACGGCCCCTTGGTGTCATGGCTGCAGCATGTAAGACCAGAACTGCTGCTCTGTGGCAGCAAAAGTGGCGCGCTGCTCCGCAGCTGTAGCCGGCGTTTCTGCTGCCACGGATCAGCAGCCAGTTTCCTGCTCTACACTGTGGGAGCTTTTGCTGCAGGCCACAGAGCAGTATGCATCAACGCCACAGAGCAGCAGGCTGTGGCAGCAGGAACTGTAAAGAGGGAGGGAAAGAGGGAGAGGGAAAGAGGGAACCTGCTTGCCTTGTACTCCTGCTGTTCTCGGATAAGTCTCTGCCGCCGCTCATGCTCATCTTCCGTTGCGAATACTGACATTGCACTGTACTGTGCCGTGCGAGCTGACTTATTCCTGCGAAGGCAGGAGGTCACCCGCACAGCGTACGACAAAACCGCCATTGCTGCTGCCACCGCCACACCCACAGCCCCCAGCCTGGTCGCTTCGGAATCCAGCGTCCCAACGGCCTTTGCCGCATCGCCGGGTGCAGAGCTCAGGGCCGTCGTACCCCGGAGTCCTGCAGGGCTGTGCGGCAACGCTGTTGGCGCCCCGGCATGTGGTGGCGTTGCTGTGGGGCGCGGCACCCACAGCCTTGGCCCTGTACCAACTGGCGCCTGGGGCAGAGCGGCGGTGGTGAAATGTTGTGTGGGCTGTGCGGGCCTTGCAATGACGAGGCCCAGAATGAGGATGGAGCAGGCCGCAAGCCCGCACGAAATGGAAGCCCTCAGCTTTGCAGCAGAGTCCACACGTTCTTCAAGAGGACGATACCCATTGTGGGGCAGGAAAAGTGTAGGCTCTTGACTCCTAGACATCTGGTGCTCAACAAACCGGTCTGCAAGATGCACAACAAACTCTGTGGGGCGGGGAGGGGGGGACTCATAGGGTTATGGGTTATGTTGTGTGTCGCATGACACCAAAAAGGTCCCTTTAATTGTGCGGGTAGTGGGATTCATCTGTTTGTTGCAGACTTACTCTGGTAAACTTCGCCGCAAAGCTCTCGCAGTGTACATACGCCCTGAGCCTAGATGCCTTTAGGGGAGCGCATAACATGGGAGCACCCGGGGGAGTGTCAGCGCGCTGGGCATCTTTTTGGGCCCTACCCATGACCATTTTCGACTCCCTCCCTGCTTTCCCTCACCCCACATCCACACCAAACAACCCACAAATTGAGTGGCCCCTTTGAGGTGGGGATATGCAGAGGTTTCACGGCTGCGTGCTCGTGCTCAGAGACAAGGAGACCTTGACAAACAAGCTGCAAAGCGGAGTTCATCTGCAACACTGCCAGCAGCCAAAGGGCAATGTACCCTTGTTGGATTGTTTGACCCAAGTGCCAAATTGGGTTCGAGTTCTAATGTTAGTTTTAGTTCTGGTTTAAGTTAGTAAATTAGTTCTCAGTAGTAGATTTCAATGGAGTGCAGTGTGCTTGCACTTGATGTTGCTGTGCATACATTTTGATTGCGAACTGTGCAAATTGCTTCTGGATGTACAGTTGGCTGACAAGGCCGTAGTCACAACAAAATCCGTTTCCAAAAGCCTTGCAGTGTGGGTGTGTGGCTTCCACATCCTGCAACACAGGTCTAAATCAAGGCTTTTTGTAAAAAAGGCCCTCGAGGGTGAAACAAAAAGGGTATCATACCAAATCAATCTGCGGGGCTACGGTGGCTACGGAAACCTCCATGTCTTGCGAACCCCAAAGAAGGGTGGGATGAAAGTGGCCATGCAACCCTTGCCATCTCGGGGACCCAAAATGCTGTGGATCTGAAATGGCTACAGAGCCCTGCAGTCTCCAAAGTGGGCTGGAATGGAAGTGGGTGCATAACCCTGGCCAAGTCCGTACCCCAAAGCAGGGTGGAATCAAAGTGGCTACACAACACTCGCCGTCCCGGCAGCCCAAAGCGGGCTAGCATCAAAGTGGTTTGATTTCCTTGTCGGTGAGGGGTCAGTGTTGCTGCCCCTTTGCTTGGCGCCTCCACCCCCATGTCTGAGACAAAGAAAGACCCAATGGATGGCAACAAGTACACCATTTGTGAAACGAAGAGATCCAAAAGGGAGAATGTACAAAAAGAAGGTACATTGGGTTATACGTCACATAAAAAGTGCTTGTATGTACCACTATACATCATCTGTTCTGCGATAAATACCGCAAACGCGCCAACTGATTCTAAAACAAACGCTGGGTCTTACAGACTGCGAAACGAGAGGTCTGTACATGGAGGTGACGGAGAGCGGGGTGCGGACATCCCCAAATACCGCCCCTCTCCACTGCAGACCTTTGGTACCAAACAAGCAAACGATCAACTACCACTGCAGGTGGCCTAAGTGGTGTCATTTGGGTCCCCATGGGCTTAAATGTACTTGTGGTTGTACCATAAACCTGTGCCAACCACCCCAAAACCGCGAAACCCCTGCCGGCATACATGCGACGGGTGACCATCTGACTGAAGGGACGGCGAAGCAGGCCACCGACCAACGTCATGCCGATCGGAATGATTGTCTCAGCTTGCCTCCCAAAAAAGAAACTCCTTCCTGCATTGTCTAACCCTGCCCTACATTTGCGGACGAAGTGTAATTCTCTGGGACCAAAACTAATTTCCAACGTTTGCGCCAGTATCAGACGCCTCTTTGTTGTCCGCTGGGTATTTGTGTCAGATACAGTAGGCATGTGTGCACATTGATTCGGGATTGGGACGTTCATTAAATCAATCCGAACGTAAAGGTGTTTCCTGTTTCACATTTCGCAGGTGATGGGCACGTTGCAGATGCGGAGTTTGAACTGTCCAAAACGAGATCCAAGGATATCCAGATATGCTGTCACCTGCAAATGGGAGCAAACATGAGTCCGAAAGGAATTGGACAACACCGTCACTGCTGCCATGGGTTCAGGCACTGTGCCGACAAAGGAAAGGGACAAGGCCGGCTTTGATTTAGGCTGGACCGCAACTCCCCGCCCTGGTTTGTACTCTGCATCCCCACACCAGCCAACTGCCTGTGCCGTGTTTCAGGAGCCCCACCCCCGCTGTCCATATTTAGCACCCCTCCCCCCCCCCTTGTCCAGTAAGCGGCTACGTGTGACGGTTCCCTCACACCCCTGAGGGAACCTACCCCGAGTGACGGTTCACTCAGCCCCCCGATTACCAGGCAAGAGATGCGTGACATAAAACAAGAGAACGAACACGAGGGCATGTGACTCACAAAATGACTAGGAAACTGCCTGCAGTCAGATCCACTGAGCAACAGGCTCGGTGTGTCACTTTTTCTGACGCGAGTATTTCACCTTAAAGAGCTGCACATGCTCAACAGAGGCCACAGGAATGGGCTCTCCAGCTGCAGGTTTGGCTGCAGGCTTGGCTGCCACCTGGGCAGCAGGTTTGGCTGCACGCTTGGAGGGTTTGGCACAAGGTTTGGCAGCTTTGGGGGCAGGCTTGGCAGCAGGTTTAGGTTTTGTCCCTTCAACACACAAAGCAGGCACAGCTCTCATGGGGTGTTCGTTCATACAATCGTCGGGGTTCAGGGTCCATGCTTCCGTTGGCAAAAACATTTGCGAAAAACCCATGCACCACGAGCACCCTTTGCCTACACAATCTCAGTGTCGGACGCACTGTCACTGTCTTCTTCAACACCACTTGGGAGACCACTATCAACAGATGTCAGCGATGACACATCAGAATCTGTTGCAGTCTGTGAGGCATGGGATGACAGCCCTGACCCTGAGCCTGACCCTGAAGTACCAGTCCCATCACTATCACTTTCCGATGAACTTGCCAGTCCCCATACACCGTGTACACTCTTTGCCAACACAATCTCAGTGTCTGATGCACTGTCCCATTTCATGGCGAAAACCAAGTACATGTTCTTGGTCACGATGAGCCGCTTGTTCCTTCTTGCTACCATCCATGACAAAGCTTTTGTTCCATCTCGTGGTACCTTATCTTTCTGCCTAATCCATCACTGAAGTTAGGAAAAACTGAAAAGTTCTACATGATACAGGGGACTGCTTAGGATGCAAGAAACCTGAAGTGCACAGCAATGCACCAATAATACCACCTTCGCCAGCCAGCAAACGCACCGGAGAAGCTCAATATACAACATTCTGGGTAAATTTGCAAACCGGAAAGTGACGGTTCCCTCGCCCCCCCCAATTGCTATGCATGGGCGATTACTATGCAGGGGGGGGGGGGGGAGTCTTCTGCATAATACAGGGTACAGTGCAGTGCCTTCCATGCAAGAAATTTGAAGTACACAGCAATGCACCAACAATAGTACCTCGTCCAACCAACAAACACATAGGAGAACCTCAATATCTAACCTTCTAAGAAAATTTGGAAAATGGAAGGTGACGGTTCCCTCGCCCCCCCCCCCCCGCTTACTAGACAAGGGCGCTTACTGGACAAGGGGAGGGGGGGGGGTACAAAAACCATGACACTGTATATCAATGTACTGATACCAAGACAAACCACACAAAAGACAACATGGCTGCAGTTTGGCGGACAGCTTGCGCTTGAGTACACATGTGATACTTTGAGGCCGCCTGGCATGGCTTCGCGAGGCTCATCAAAAGAAACGTCTTCCTGTCCGAAATCCTTGAATGGGAATGTAGCATTTGGGAGAAGGAGCCTGGGGCGATACCCTCTGGGTGCCAAATCAGTGGTTTGTTTGACCTGCCATACCAAACCTTTGGCTCTGGGTAGTGGCCCAGTTTCCTCAGCGCTCCTCCCCTCCTTACTGGTTGACATAAGGCCCTGCCAAACAGCCCGAGCTCAGAGGTACACAAAACCCATGGCGGGCAATGCTGCAGGACACGGAAGGAGTAACTTTCAATGTGCTATACAGCATTGGCGGAAATGAGGTGCGCCCTCGGCAGTTGGGTTAGAGCCACGGTCCATCTGGGACTTCCGTGAACCGCAGAGGCTGGGAGCAGCGCCAAATGCGTGGTGCTCTGTGCGGAGTGTAATGCCGTTTGAGATTTGGCTGTCATGAAAGCTCCAGAGCGGCAACGGTGGAGCACAACGAGCGGCCTTCGCAGTGGTAAACATCGCGGAAGACGGAACACTTTGAGAAATCGGGGAGGGGGGGGGGGGGGCATTCAGGGCCGTGTGCGATTATCCAAGAAAATAATGTTGTCTGCAGCAGGCGAAAGGGGGGGAGGGGGGCGGGGGGCACGTTTGCACATGGCGATTCTCCGAATCATGGAGGTGTTTTTCAAGTCCGTGTGTCTCTCCGCGGGCCTGTGGCAAGATTGTCTTTGAGGGGCCACTTTTTTTGCGGCTCAGGGCAACCATTGCGGAATGCAGGCCAAATACGGGCGATCACTGGCCCGTGGTCGTCGGTTCAGTGCCACTTACCGACGGCCGGCTACATACCGCCGTTGGTCAGCCGCTTATGGTTTTCAGTCACCAGAGGAGGTCGGGTTCCCACTGAACTGGAACTGCAGAGCTCGTTTGTGTCGCTTTTGTGAAAACAGCCCCGGCCTCTGGAATGCGACGCACGCGGCCAACTGCTCCTTCATCCGGCGCACACGCGTACCACGCGCACCGCATGTCCGTGCCCATAGCACCGTGGTACCAGCCATGCGCGTACCACTCCGGTACGCGCATGTGCAGTGCGCGTCGCATCAGACGCAAAGAAAGTGACGGGGTGACTGATCAAAGTGATGCGGGTCAGGGCAGCAGCAGCGAGCGCCTGCCTCGGTCGCAGCACATTATTCGACACTCTTGGCAGGGCCGCAGGCAGCCACTGCCAACCGACACTGGGGTGCCCTGGCCTGGGACAGGGATGTTAATGGTTCCCCACAGCAACCGGCTCAATGGAAAGGGGGAAGGGGGCAGACATCGTTTGTAAGGGGCTCGGGGGGTTTGGGGTTTTGAGGCCCCCACCCACCCAAGCTCAAGCCACCCACCCAAACCCCCCAAAACCCTTATAAACATTTGAGGGGTGAAGTGTCTTTGTGGTTTGCGGACTTTTCAACCATTTTTGGTGTCAATCACTTTTGCAGTGCTCACGCTCATCCTTTCCCACGTTGGATATGAGTACTCCACATCCACAGCGGTACTTCCCAGGTTGCTGCATAGCAAAACAGAATCAAAGAATGAGGTCTGCAGATACACAGGTCTGCAGGTACACACGAAGCGACCCTAATGGCATGACGAAACGGCTGTCATTGCAGCTCCCAACCTTGCAAAAAAAAAAAAGCGAAGCTCAAAACAGTTTCACTTATCAAGAATTGAACCAAGGATCTCGGGTGCAATAGTCAACCGTATTACTGCTCTGCTACAGCTCAGATCTGCCACATAGGCATTGTATGTGGAAACTTCACTGTGCCGGTCTCGGGCTGGGTCTGTGGTGGTTTGAGTCGCTCCGAGTCTATTGTGGGGCAGCCTGCGACACGGGCCACCGACGCATAGGACAGTCTGGCTGCGTGCTTGGCAGGTGTTGGACACACTCCCATCCCATCCCATACCCCCAGTTTTGCGGGGCTCTATCACCCCCCCCCCCCCCCCCCGGAACTGAAAACCCAAGTTCCCCAGCTGGGAATGGCCAGACTGTTCATATTGGCTTGCCACACAGCCCGGGGTGGATGATGGGCCCACAATGGTGTAAAGCACATGTTCCTTTGTAATGCTGGGAGATAGGACACCACTGCCTGACTCCAACAGTTCCAAATTCATGGATGTGTTAGCTGTTGAGAAAAGGGGAGACAACACATTACAATGTGAAACTTCTGTTCATATGGATGCATCCATTAGGCTCAATGCAGCAAATAATACCCCCAAAGAGGGTCTCACCCATACACACAAATAGCATCACCCAACCGTTGCATTCAGCACCGCTGCCCACTTTTGCACAACGTTCAGTGTTCCCATAATTTGTCTACGCACCGGGCTGACGCCGCATCCGTGTGCCGCATCCCGCACACTGCTGGGTGGCGCCCTCAAGTGGACGAAGGAGGAAGGCCCCAATCCATCCCCATGGGCACGTGACGGAACCCCTGAAGGTGTGGTGGGACTGTGGCAGCAACCAGTGCACCCAACAGCCCCAGAACGCGCAACCATGTACCCTACCCCAAGGGTCCCTGTCACCAAATGACAGTGCCTCCCCCTCCCAGGGGGGGACTATGCACTGGGACCCAAACCGGACCTTCCACCACCACTACATTGTAACTAGAGGGAAAAAGTTCTGCGGCGTCTTTGGTGCGGTGGACTTTTGCGGCAAGTGAGGATTACCCCCCCCCCCCCGGGAACTGCGCAGGAGGGGGGGGGGGGGACGCCTTCGTGTCACAATTTGCATTCAATGGACCTCCCCCCTCCCACCCCCCACCATGGGAGCAGAGGGCTGCAGTCATGAGCAGCAGGACTCGTATCCTGCTCTCTCCCACAGTGGCTCCAACAGACCCTGGGTCGCATACCAAACCACTTGGTGCACCCCAATGCAAACAGAAAAAAGGAATATTGGCATGGGGAAAGCGGCCTTGGCACAGGGAGAGTGGCGTGGCATTGGTGCCGTGCGGTGGAGCCTACAGCTTCATGTCCGCCTCTCATTTGGGCGGCTAGAGATTCAATGTTTCATTGAGACAAATGTGTGGGAGGGTGCCCCGCATGCCGCGTGCTCTGTGCACACACTGGTCATATTTCTTATCCCCAACTCTACATGGCATGGGACACCCGACTGCGGGAATGTTTTGTAGAAAACAGGGTCAAGGAGGAGTAAAAAGGCATTGCAGTGCAATTCTTTTGACCCACACGCAGGCACGCACATACACGCGCGACAGAGCTTCCGCATGCAAAATTTAGCAGGCCAAAAGAGCAATGAGGGGGAATTAGGCCTGTCAGTGTGAAGATAGGGCACCCCTGAACAAAACTTACCTTCACCAAACAACCAAATCTGGGTCACCAACACTCACCATTCAAAACAGCCAGCGTTTGGTCGTTCACTAACAGCACTTGGCCGGCAACCGCCAGCTTGGCAGGCGCTCCTTTGGGTGTTGTTGAAGAAAGCTTGAGCCACTAACGAGCGTCCTGATCCAAAATCATGGGTCATGATTTCAGAATATTGTTCAACTTTCTCACCCTTGTACAACCGGTGCATCCAAAACAGCAGAACGCGCCTCATATTTACAATATCAAACAAGAGAAGAATGCAGCTGGACCTCGTGGATGAGGTGGTAGAGAATCATGCCCGCCCCTGCCCCACTGTTTGGTCCTACAAGACCTGACGGGAGGCCCACCCAGTGCACAATGTACTGTGCAAGTTACAAGGTGAACAGTGCGCAGCATGCGCACGCGGTTTGTGTGTGTGGGTTGGGGTGGGGGTGGAGGGTTCTGATGTATTGATGAGGGACCCCCATATGTAGCAGGGAGAGGGCAAATATATTTTGTTGGGATGTACAGAGAACCGCCACGGGACCTTGATCCACCCCTCCCTCGGGGGCAGAACCTTAGTGATCGTGTGGGACTATGCCTCCTCTCAGGGGCCAGACGTATTCAGCTAGAAAGCACCCTATTGGCTTCGGTCTGTGTGTCTTCCGATGCTGCCCTCCCATGTCCCACAGGGTGCCATTTATGGGCGGACTGTCACCCTCCTCGGGCGCCAGCTGGGGTAGAACTGGTGCTGGCAGTGGGGGGGCATTGGTGATTGCGGTCTGCATCACTTTGGCGCTGGAAAAGTCAGTAGGACGTGCGAGGACCTGGTTCTTGCTTTGGCGCAAAGACCCCTTTGCTGGAGGCACTGCTCTGTTGCACCCACGCCCCACGCCTCCCTGCATGCAGCACAACAGCACTCGTTGCAATGGAACGGACTCCGTCTTGTCCGTCCACTCCCCACGCAAAAACCGGAAAAGGGTCTACGCAGTTATGCAAAGCTTGCGTGTTTGTCAAAGCATTGCTTTTGTGCGTGTGCACCCGTGTCCTGTGGGGTGGCGTTGCTTGTCAAGTGCAGGGTTGTGCCCCCTTCCCTTTGTGCAAGCACAGCCCAAATCCCAGGAAACAACGGTAACACAGGGTCACCGTACTGAGACAGGGTCGTGCATGCGCATGGACATGAAGGGGGTACATGTTGGGTACAGCAGCACTAGCCATGGCTCCCAATCACATCGAAACCCATCCAAATGGCCTGCACTCTACAGCACAACGCTGTGGTGGAAGCAACTCTCAGATGCATGTCCCAGCCCCTCGTTCCTCGCCTCTAGACAGACAATGGGCTCACACTCCGGTGACTTGAACATGCTGCACCACAAAAAAAAGTGGGGGCACAACAAACAACGGCAACACAGGGTCGTCGCGCTTCGATAGGGCCGGGCTTGCACGTTGGGGGGAGGGGGGGCTACCAGGCAGCACTCACGAGGGCCTCTCTCAGTCCTCGCTCATATCCTTCAGATCCGTGGCGCAGGGATACGTTGCCCTTCCTGGGGCCGGCCTGCCACCCGGCCATTCTCACCCCTTTGACCCAAATGGCCCCTTCAACAGCCTTCCTGACGGCACCTGACACCCCGCTTTTGACCGCCCGCGTCCACTGCATCCCGGCGTTGGCCCACAACAAGTGTCTTTGGGGCCCAAAGGTGACGACCTGCAGCGCCCTTGAGCGTCCGCAGGTCAGAAATATTGGGCAAAAAGGGTCCGCCGGGGACTCCAATGACACCGCCGCGCCCGCGTCACGTGCACACCTACTCTGCGGACTCTGTTACCTCCTCCCGACGGGCCTCGGGGGAGTGCGGCCTGTTCGAGAGCATCTTCTGCATCGTCTTTAACTTCGCGATTTGGACGCGGCTGCTGGCGTCGATGGCCGCCGCGGGCAGCCACCCCTTGGGGTCCAGTGACAGCACCTGCACAAGATGCACTCCGTTGTCCACCGGACTGGCGATGTACGCGAAGGTGAAGCTGTGGCCCCGCACCGCTTTTCTGGTGGGGGGCCTGGCGTCGTCCTCGACGGAGCACGCCGCATGCAGCAGCACGGACTGGGGGTCGTCATTGAGATGGTGGCTGTTCGGGGCCCAGACCAGCCCGTCTGGGGTGCTCTGCAGCGATGGTCAGACAGGCTAGGGCCCAACAGGGGGAATGCCGCTTCCTGCCTCCCGGGCTCCTTTTAAAGGGGGGGGTGGGGGGTGGGGTCCACCCCCCCCGTGGTGCCGAGTCTTCAGGGCGCCGAAGAAAATTTTGGTATAAACTAATTGGCGCCGAAGGCTGAAGAGAAAATTTTTGATGAGCTAAAGGCGCTAAAGAATTTTTGCCAATCTTTGGGGGGGGGGGGGGCTCAGGGGAGGTGGGTGGGTGGTGTGGGACAGCTCCCCCCAGTGGTGCTGGGTTGTTAAAAGTAGCCCTGCCTGCCCCCTTCCCCATACCCACGTCCTTTATGTGTGCTTTGCTTGTCCATTGCACTGCCTGTGTGTGTGTGTGTGTGTGTGTGTGTGTGTGTGTGTGTGTGTGTGTGTGTGTGTGTGTGTGTGTGTGTGTGTGTGTGTGTGTGTGTGTGCCAAGGTATCAATTCCAACCATGCTCAAATTGCGAGGTTCAACATTCCCGCGGTCCTACATTCTCTGCAAACCATGAGTCTAGTGTCCAGCACCCTGCAAGGGGGCTGCCCACACAGGGCATGATGACTACCATATGGACAACTCGCCGCTAACACACCACCGCTCCTTCTCTATGAACCCCACCATGGCGGACCAAGACACACATTGCATGTGTGTGTGCCCTACCACTCCCCACAGCCCAGCCCATGCATCCTTGTGGAAGACGGGGAAGGGGCCGGGGGCTGGGAGATTGCCCACAGGCACTAACAGCAACAGCATCTGTATGCGCGAGAAAAAAAGAAGCAGACGTCGTATCCTACTAACGACGAAGGGGAGGGAAAGCATGAGCTCCGGGTCATACCTACCCAGCTGCCTCCTCGCGGGACATTCCATTCAACACCTGTGTGTGTGCGACGCCCAAAAATTTCAATCAAAGCTCAAACAGCGAGGTTCAACAGGCCTATGGTCCTACCATTCATCAGCGAAACCATGAGTTCCAAGTTTGAGGGGCCATGCTGGCAGGCCGATGACTAGCATAGCGACTCACGGCTTCGGATGCGGAGTAGAATCGAGGAGGGGCACAGCATGCAAGTACCCGCAACTCTCTTCTGCCCCCCGCAGCGAACCACGGCAAACCGAGTCAAGAGCGGAAACTCTGCAACGAACAAACCATACAAAGTTGCAGATTACGAGAACAGTTGTCTAGGTGTCTTGCGCCGTTTTGTTTGGACTAGCGCCCATGGCACCCCGGACTCTGGGCTTGGAGTTCCTGGAGAGTACTCTAGCGAAAGAGATCTAGCCACCAGAGAGGACACCGGTGATGGTGGCAGCTGTGGGCTAGGCGTCTGTGTGTGTGTTTGTGTCTACATCTCTGCCCATGACCCTGCTCTTCGGTTTGCGCCTGTGTCTGTGTCTGTGTCTCTGTCTGCGGTGCATGTGAGTGGGGGGGAGGGGGTATTTAACGGGGTCACGAGCCTAAAAAGGTCTAAGACACTAGTCCAATGAAGAAGGCCAGCGGCCATATCACAGAGGGACACCAGCATATGTCAGCCTCCCGTCGCTTTGCAGCAATGGTCTGTGTGGCCTTTATCCCCTGGCCTTGGTGTGTGTCTTGGTTTCCTATGGCAGGTCTGTGTGGCCGCCTGTCCGTGGGTGTGAGTGCGCGCGTGCGTGTTTGTGTGTGTGGGTGGGTGGGTGGGTGGGTGGGTGGGTGGATGGGTGGGTGCGGGTGTTGTGTGTTGTGCGTGTGTGTGTGTGTGTGTGTGTGTATGATTTGTACTATTAACGAGGCGGATCCATATGCAGCCTAGAGGCGGCAGCCACATTCGTGCTGACTTGAGAGCCAGCCCTCTGTGTGTCTGTTCCCCATCTCTTCTGCGGAATCAGAACCTCAGCGAGCTGACGTCCTTTAAGTTTGTTCCGTACTAGCTCGCCCATGTGTGTTTGTGTGTGTGTGTGTGTGTGTGTGTGTGTGTGTGTGTGTGTGTGTGTGTGTGTGTGTGTGTGTGTGTGTGTGTGTGTGTGTGTGTGTGTGTGTGTGTGTGGTTTGAATTGTGTGTGAGTGTGTTGTGTGTGTGTGTGTGTGTGTGTGTATTGTTTGAGTTGTGTGTGTGTGTGTGTTGCTTGAGTTGTGTGTGTGTGTGTGTGTGTGTTGTTTGAATTGTGTGGGTGTGGGTGGTTGGGTGTTGTCTGAGTTGTGTGTGTTTGTGTGTGCGTTGTACTATTAACAAGGGTTGATGGCTATTAATGTCCTGGCCGCTCTTGCGACGGGAGGGTTAGGGGTTAGCGGGTTAGAGCCTGCCTGTGGCCTGCCCTATCCCACCCCCGGCCCCCCGGTATGTCGCGGCGCGGCGGAAGGACGCCGTCCTGTGGCTATGTGCCCTCCTCGGAGGCCCTCCCATGGCCCTGATCTGGGCCCTGTGTGCCGCCTGGGGGCGACGCCGCCGTCCCCTGCCCTACTGGGCCTCCCCCCTCCTCCCCAGTCACGGGGGCTGGCACGAGCGCCGACCCTCCGGAGGGCAACACGCCCGCTTGCTACTGCAGCCCCCCCCTCTGTACCGGCAGGCACCGTTGTCCTCCCCCCAACACCCTGGGATGCCCCTCGTGATGGCGGCTGCAGCAATGCCGCACCCCCCTGTGCCCCTTGCATGACTTGCATGCTGGGGCCCTGTGCTCATCGCACAGGGTCTGCATGGGGCGCTGCGGCTGCCCCACCCTTTTTCCTGTACTATTCACAAGAGTTGAAGGCTTTTAATGTCCTGGCCGCTCTTGTACTATTAACAAGGGAGACCCATACGTGGCTGTGAGCTGGACGTGCACCAGTAACCCGGCATGTGGGCGGGGCTGGCTGCTGTGCACCCTTCCTACTCTTCCACAGAGTCAGAACCTCTGTGTGTGGGCTTTGTTTATGTTATTTCCTGTGTTGCCCTTCCGTGCCCTTGTCCAAACAGGGGGCGAGCCACTTCCATTCCATCGTCCTTCGACACTTCCTGTGGCAGGGCGGCCGTAGGCGATGGGGGGGGGGCGGGGTCCTGGGTCTCCGTCGCTTGGTGACTGTGAGGGGCCTGGAGAGCACAGGCATTGTCGTTTGCGTGGGCCTTCAGGTGGTGCCGCTGGTTTGGTGCGTGTTGGTGCTGGCGTGCACACTTTGTGGTGCCTGCGGGCGCAGCAATGCCGTACGCCTCTCTGCATGAGTGTGCAGCAAGGGCAGGGCGAAAGCCCATGTAGGGCGCACACTTTCGAAAGCGGGCGCCGGTCTATGTGCCCCGGGGTGTGGTGTCCTTTGCTGCAGCATAATGCTGTTGGGATTCTCAGCCTCTTGCATGTGGAACACGCTGGCAAACAGTGCGCTGGGCATAGTGAGTGCACTTGCGGCGCGCGTGTGACTGGTGTTGGCGCGCTAGTCACTGCCTTGCGGCGTGCTGTGACTGAATATGGCGCTTGCGGGACTCGGGCGGACCAAATGACCGGGAACAGGTCACTTGCAAATGTGGTGGACCCCCCCCCTTGGCGCACAGCGATGAGGACAGCATAAGGCCCGTGTTCAGGCTGCCCGCCAGAGCACGTTGTAGGTGTGCCTCTTCCACCTCTTCGGCTGTACGACGCACACCGTAGACATACGGGCGTTGCGCGTGCGTTCGTGCATGTGTGCGCAGAGTCCATGTGGACTCACAGTAGCGTGCCAGCTACTCCATGTGAGATATCATGGCTGAGCAGCGGTTGTGTGTTTGTGTGTGTGTGTGTGTGTGTGTGTATGGGGGGGATGCCATATTAAAGAGGAAGGCCTGCATGGGTCCAGGGGTGGGCGCCCAGCAGAGGGGGCCTGTGCCAAAAAGGATGTCTCATGAGAAACCATCATGACTGCACTGGCCCCCCTTGAGTGTCGTCACCCTCGCCTAGGCCAGAGCCTCTGGCGGCTGGGGGTTATGAGACCTCAGTGCCTGCACGCCCATGCCGCTCCGGCCGGCGTGCTCGTTTGCCCGGCGGGCCATCCTGGGGAGGTGTCTCCCCCCTCTGTCGCTTCGTCCCCGCGCGCCGGGGGTGGGACTGGCTCTGGGCGCCGGGCGCCCCTGGTGTGTGCCCCCCCCCCCCCCTCACCGGCGTGTGCGTTACGCGCCGTTTGGGGGCTGGGGGTTGTCCCCCCTCCCCCCGACCTAGAGTCCTCTGGCTGGCTCTACGCACCCCCAGGCGGCGCAGTGGGGAGGCGGCGCAGTGGGGTGGGGGCTTGCCCCGCGGCAGGGGGGCACACCGCAGGTGTGTGTGTGTGTGTGTGTGTGTGTATGTGTCTGCTTGTGTGCTTGTGTCAGTGTGTGACGCAAAAATAATTCTGACAGGCCAGGTGGCATGCGCTATGCACACCGCCTCTCTACGGCTCTGTCCGTACTGCAATAAGGTTCAAAATTTCCTCCTCCCCACCCTACACAACACACAACACGAAGAGATGAACCTATAAACCAATCATGTGCCCTACAAGGGCAGCACTTTACTTTCACTTTTGGGGTAACCATACCATCTTGGTCAATTTCCTACCCAATGGGCACGGGTAAAGTTGGTCAAATTGTGGATGTCTGTACATTAAATAGATAATGAGACACAAGCTTGGGTTTTGCGACCTCAAGTGTGGGTGAGTGAGTGAGTGTGTGTGTCTGCATGTGTGTGTGTGTGTGTGTGTGTGTGCATGGGGGAGTGCCATATTATAGAGGAAGGCCTTCATGGGTCCAGGGGTGTGTGTGTGTGCATGCGTGTAAGTGAGTGAGTGAGAGAGAGTGTGTGTGTTTGCAGCGACGGTACGGAGGCATGGGGCGACAGCTGGTACCACGCCGCTGCCGTACTACGTCACAGTACACACAGGGAGGGGATGGCGGAGGGGTTGATGGCCGAGTGGGTGTGGAGGGTGAGGAGGGGTTGCGTGCTTTGAAGGGCAGGAGGACTGAATGAAGGAAGCACTAAATCTCCAAACCTCCAACCAAAGTCAGAGGGGTTGGTCAGAGGGGGCTAGAACATTTCAGCACTTGCTGTTTTTGTCATGCTCATGCGTCCCTTTTTTCTTTGCATTCTCTTTCTTTGATGGCTATGGATGATGAAATATCAGCTTGCGTATGAATGCTTTCCGCAAGGTGAAGAGTGGGTGTTCATCCTCCCCACAGACATGGGTGGCGATCATTAACCTGAAGTCCACGCTACCTCACACACGCACACACGCACACACACGCACACATGCACACACACACACACACACACACAATCACTCACACACACACACAGACCTGCAAGTAGACCTCACAGACCTCCGTCACAAAGTCGCGCTTGCTCACACCAACAACTGGAGCCCCAAAGAGCATGTGGCAGCGATACAAAAGGCACACGTCCGTGTCCTGAAGTGTACGGAGGGTGTCCATGCGCAACAACAGAGGGTCGAGTCTCCGGAGCTGATCCGGATCCGTGAGAAACGCTCGAAGTTCCGAAAGGCTGCAATTCAGCGTCGTTGTGAATTTCATGGCCTTGACTGGGGACCAGCTGACGGACTGTCGAGGAAGGGCAGGGGCACCGGCAGCGACACAGACAGTGGGGGCAGGTCGAGGGGTGGGGAGCAAAAGCAACCCTCATTTGAGCCAGGCCCCTGTGTCAGGGAGGCAGGGAGAAGGGCAGGGACCGCCGTACGGGGCTCTCCCTGACGGTGACGTCTGGATGGGCCCCGGCACCTCCAGTCCATTTGCGCTCAATTACCGAGCACGTCGTTCTGGTCCCTTCGCCCGACAGCCCACGCCCTCCTGTGCACCTCCTCTGCTGGTGCTTGTGCCAATGCCGCGATTTGCAGATGCTGTTGCCTTCGATTGGAGGGAGTGTTCTTTGACGCCGCACTCATTGCCCTGGAAATGGGGGTATTCTTCTGTGCCCCGGTCCACAAAGGCCAAAAAGTTCCGGGCGCTGCTGGCGCCCACGTCGGTTGTTCCTCATTGTTCACCGTCAGTGGGGGTGGGGGTGGGGAATCCTGAAGGGGGGGCGGGGGGGGGGGTCTGGCCCGACACTCAAACCACCCATTGACCCCACTCCACCCGGCACCCAACCGCACCCTCAGAGGGCGCGCACCCGCCCACCACCACCGGAGAACTTTAGGTCGACCTGTGGCCACCTGAGCCTTGACTGCGCGCCTGAGGAATTGCCCTCCCTGCAGTCAACCCCCTGCACCGGCGCTTGGACCTCCACAGGCTCGTGCTCCAACGGATGTCGCCCCCCCGACGAGCGGGACGGGAGCGCCTGGATCAAGGGCGGGGCATGTCCGAGAGGGAGTTTACGCGTCGCGCGCGCGCGCACCGCCTGAGGTATTTGAACAACTTCTCTAGGAAATGGTCTGCCTTTGAAGTGCTTGTAAATACTGTCCCTTGGTGGAGGTTGCTGGGGGAAGAGTTATGGCAGGGTGTGGGGGGGCCCTTGGGCGAGCTCACATGCAACCAGTGCAGCAACAGGCTGAAAGATGACAAAAGAAGATTTGTGCAGGTTTATTTTTGGAATTGATTCTGAAATGTGGGTTTTTTGTACCACAAGAATTAATATAAGTTCAGGTATTGCAATTTCGAGCCCTTGACGTAAAATTTTATTAAGAATGAAGAAGAAAAGGTTTTCTGAGATTATTTTTTATACCGTCTTTTAAGGTGAGAACTTTTCTGATATCAGATAAATTTTCTTTGTTTCCTTTTCTTTTTGGTACTCTTAGTAATGAGATTTTTCTAAGTTCGAGTTTTTTTACAAGATTTTCAAAAATTAACCAATCCCAATTTTGCATGTGGCTACGCTGCCCAAGTGCCTTCTGCAGTATCAAGTACAGTTTTGGCAAAAGCATAGGCACCAGCAGCACGTAGCCTTAACAAATTAGCTGAAACGGTCCACGCAAAACCCCAGTATACGCACCGCGTGTGCACCGCGCGCGCACCGTGTCTGATACTCCCCCAGAAAGAAGAAAGACCCCCGAGGCACACCTTCACTTCGTGCAGAATGTCGTCTGAATCGGAGACAGTCCGCCAGCCGGCGAGGTTCGCGATGGCCAGCGCCTGCAGTGCGCTGTGCGGCAGGGAACACGCGTCGCGCACCAGCCCCGGCGGCAGAGGAACGACGGGCACGGGCGGCGGCCCCGGGGGCGGTCGCGGCGGCGCGGCCTTTGGAGCCGCGTCCGAGGCAGTTCCAGTCGCGGCGGCGTCTGCATCTTCGCCCTCCGCCGGGGGCACGGGGGAGGCGCTGTCGGGCCGGGGCAGGGGCGAACGGCGCCACAGCCCCACCGCGAGCGCACACGAAGCAGCCACGAAGATCGCATGGTTCATGGCAGCCTCCTGGTCGAAGGCCGCCTCCGGAGCCCCAGCGGCGACCCGTGCGCACAACCGCCGCACCAAAACCGCGCTCGCGACCAGAGCCAGCGGAACACAGCACGGCTGGAGCACGGCGAGCGCCGCGTTCACTCGGCCCAGCACGCGCAGCGCAGACTGTACCGTGGCGGCGGGGTCGTCCGGGGGTGCGCATGCGCGCCACAGGGCCGCGAGCGCGACGGTCGCGAGGGCAAGGGCGACGTCCGGGAGCGCGGTGTACGACCAGGCCTCGTACAGGACGAGCACGCACGCGAGGCTGCGCACCGGGTCCCGCCACAGCAGCGCCTCGGCGGTGTAGAAGGCCACCGGGTGCAGCGCCTGCGCAAAGGCTCCGAAGACCGCGAGGGGGTGGTCAGGGGCGAGCCGGGGGACGGGGGGGCGGGCGCCGGATGGGGCGACCTCCACCCACTCGTCCTCCACGTCCATGCCTGGCCCCAGCCCCTCCGCCGTCAGCTCCGCCGCGACCGCCGCCCAGTCCGGCGACTGCCGCTCCTGCGGGGGGCGCCGGTTGAGGCAGCCGCACAGGGCCCGCCAGTCGTGCAGCACCTCGCGCTCGGTCTCCGCCATCGCCAGGACCAGATCTGCGGGGGCCATGGCAACAATGCGGTAGGGCGGGTCCTCAGGCAGCCCTGAGCAGGTGGAGAGCGGGCTGGCGGGGCTGGCGGGGCTGGCGGGGCTGGCGGGGCTGGCGGGGCTGGCGGGGCTGGCGGGGCTGGCGGGGCTGGCGGGGCGGGCGGCGCTGGCGGGGGGGGCCTGCAGCCGGTGACGCTGCACCTCAGCGTAGGGCGAGCACGCCAAAGGCTCCCAGCACCAGATCGGCGAGGGCGAAACACATGGCACGGGGCAGAACACCATGCAGCAGGGCAAAGACAAGTGCTGCACACAAATGTGTTACGGGCCACGGAGCAGTCTCAACACCCGGGACTGCACCCGGGCACCAGCGTTCTTGGAATGCAGCTGCTCAGTCCCACCAGAGCCAAGGCTCCCAACCGCTGCCCCACAGGACCAATCGTACTTGCTGCACGCGTCGGCGGACAATGCACCCTCAATGCCTTGGTGACGTGTATCGGGTGACAGCTGACTGCGCTAATGAAGAGGTGCACTGCTATCAGAAGCCCCTCGCTATCTGTACTGGCATCCATTTCGATGTTGCAGGAGCGGGGGGAGGGAAGCGGGGGTAGTGTGTGCACACCAATACCCCCCGCTATGAAAAACCCATGCATGTGCATGACTCTGCGCTGGCGAGCAAAGAAGGGTGAAAGAAGAGATCTTCATTGACGTGTCATAGGCGCCGCAAACCAGACAGTGCCTGGGTGATACTTGTCCACTACACCTACGGTCCTATGCACTATTTGCTGGCTGGCACAAGGCAGCAGGAGAGGCCGCTAGATACCAGAGCAAGACTTCAAAGCGTCACATGGCAGCATCCCCAACCCCCAGTGGACTCCCCAGTCCACCCGCGGCTGAGATGACAGAATAGAAAACAGGCCCAGGTCGCAAGACCAGTCGGCGCAGAACTCAGTGCAGGGCCCTATTTGTGCAATGTGCCACGAAGCGGAAAAAGACCCCGCCACACAGCCGAACAGTTGAGTCAGGTCAACAAGTCAGAGATGATGTCAAGGAGCTACTGTGGCAGGCGAGAAGAAATAAAAGTGACCCATCCCACCAATAGGGGGACATCCCACCATGTTTTGGCCAGCACACAATGCACTACCAGAAGTGTGCAACCTGAGTGGCCAGCATCCCGACAGAATAGTTGCATCCAGGCAGTGCAGGATAGTAAACACAATCCCATAAATGGACAAAGGGCAAAGAATTGGAGAGGGCCAAGAGGAAAACGTCGGTGGTACGCCGGGTGCTCGTCGCCCAGTAGCTGTGCAAGGGTGCTCCAAATTTCAATTGCTAGTCACCATCCAACGCATTGGAGTGAGCATGGGCAAGGGTACACGTCAGGCAGGCATTGATGGACACACCCATGCAACATACAGTGGCAGACATACAATCCCCATGACATCCCAGAGCAGGGTCCTTATCACGACAGGGGCACAGAACTTCAAGGTCCCAAATGGACTCCATGGTCTTGCAGACCATATACATGGTGGTTCGTGGTGTGGGTCCTTTAGTTGCAACCATCAAATTGTCCGTGAACTGCCTCAGGCATCAAAGTATTCATGTGCCCATCGGCTGTCATGCGCCCATTCCCTGTCATGTGGCATAACTCACTATATGATGTGCTCAGTGTGTCAATTCTTGGTGCTGCTCCACTTCACCTTGGACTCCTGAATGCGGTCACCACTTTGCCCAAAAGGAAACGTGGTTGTGCTATCTGATTCCATTGAAGAGAAAATGATTCAAAATGTCTTGCCATGGTATGTGTGGGAGGTAGGCAACAAACAGCAGTGGTGCCCCCCACTAACCTCCAAGCACCCCAGACCACAAGCTTTTTTTGGCGTGGCACAGTGACAGTCCCCCACCACCCCCTGGGGAACAACTAGGTGGAGATGTCCGGCAGTTAAGAGGGACAGGGAAGACAGACTGAGGGGAGAGGAGGCTGGGGGGGGGGGGGCTCAAAAGTGGTTGCCGAAGCGGTTTGAAGTGGTTGGAAAAAGTTTGGGGCCATGAGGCAACGGATACTGGGCTCGCATACGCCCCCGTGTCACAGGCGCATGGTCATCACCACTCAGTTCAATGTTTCAATATGTGCCTTGCTGCACTGCAGCGCTGACTTGTTCAGTACCACTCCAGGTGGTTTGTGTTTGTGCGTTGGCTGCCTACATATCCGGGTCAGCTCGCACCTACCACCCTCCCACAGTGCCGGTTAGTCCCTAACTCTCGCTCTGCGGGTCCCTCTCTCCCTCTCTCTCTCTCTCTCTCTCTCTCTCTCCCTCTCTCTCGCTCTCTCTCTCTCTCTCTCTCTCTCTCTCTCTCTCTCTCTCTCTCTCTCTCTCTCTCTCTCTCTCTCTCTCTCTCTCTCTCTCTCTCTCTCTCTCTCTCTCTCTCCCTGGCCCTCCTCCCACTGTGTCCCACTCTCTCCCTCTCGCATAAAGGGGTTTTCGGGACGTTCGGTGGGTCTCTATCCCCCCGGGGTTCGAACCCTCCTCCACAGGACATAAGAGGTGTGCTATACCCACTGAGCTACGAAGAGTTGTTGTCTGCACTGTAATTCCGACCTGTTCTGCTCTCTATCTGTGTGTCTCTCTCTCTCTCTCTCTCTTTCTGTGTGTCTCGCTCTCTCTCTCCCTCCTTCTCTGTGCTCCCTCTCCTCACCCTCCCCAGGGGTTTTTCAGTGCCCCTGCCTCTGCTTACACCCCCCTGCATGTTGTCCCCTGTCAGGCATATCGCCGTTCGCACGGCGGTGTGCTCAGCAGCGTGTAGAGGAACCGTACTATGTCTCCGACACCGGGTCTGCTTGCCTGAAGAGCGTTCTCTAGAGCAGCCGTAAGAGGTCAGCTCGGCCCGTTAGCCACACATGCAGGCAATCTCCATTTCTGCTCACCGAGGAGGGCACCGCTCTGTGTCCCTCTGCCGTCGGACAGTGGAGGATCGCCTCCCACTGGAACGGATGCCACTTGCCTGCACTCTTGGGTCGCCGCTGGACCTGCATGTTCATCAGAGCCTGGGTCTTCAGGGTCCAGTTGATTTGGACCATCACCGAGTAAAGTTCTTGATTGCTCATCAGCAATGGCTCTCCATGATTGTCCACGATTTCACAGTGCATCCTGGTGCCGTGTGGTTGGTCCAGTCGGAGCCAGATCTGCTGATTGCGGGCCCAGGCCATAGTGGTCAGCTCGGCATTGACTGCCCTCAACCCTTCGTTCGCTACGGCGTCCAGCTGGCTCAGTGCTTGCACCTTGAAACGCTGGCGTTCTTGCTGAGGCTTGACCTTCTTTGGGGCTGGCTGAATTTGTGTGTAGGGGCCTTGTCAATGCTGATGCAGTCCCTGCTTCTTCCATGGCCTTCCCGGCGGCATCACGCCAGGGAGCTCTTCTGCGACAGGACGCGGGGTTTGTGTTCAGCCACTGACGTCGCCACGCCTTTGTGATGCTGTATGTCGCGACAGAACGCGGGACTCGTGTCAAAATGCTCACGCGTCAGGACGCAGGTTTCGGGCATGCAGGCATTTGCGGGTTTAAAACCTGTGGAAATTCCGCATCAGAATGCGGGGGTCACGGGCTCAGGCGCTAACGACCTTGTCCAGGGTTTCTGCTTCTCCTGAACTTTCGCCTCTTGCGCTGTCGCCTGGTGTCACTCACATCCGTGCTGAAGGACAGTGTGTCAGCTGCAGACATTTCTTCCACCATTCCTTCCATTTGCATGCACCCTGCCCCTATTTCCTCACTGCCTGAACTGCACCAGTTGCATGAATCCATTCCGCGTGGTGCTGGTTCCCCGGAAGCTTCCCCTGTCAGCTCATCACTATCCATGGGTACCATACCCAGGGATGACCAAAGTGCTTTGGTGTCCTCTGATTCAGATCCAGACCCTCCTCTCAACCCTACCGTGGACTCCCACCCTGATGATGATTGTTGTGTGACTTGTTGGGACCACAGCGGGCTCGAGCACATGCCTTCCATCGCCAATCCATTCGCCACCTCATTCCCCTGCACGTTGACATGTGCTGGGACGTGCTCCCACCTGACTTCTCTTCCTGGCTTTGCCATTTCCTGAAGCAGCATTTCCCAGACGGGCACGTGGACTTGCAGCTTGCCGGATGTGGTCGTCCACCCCTTTGACCTCCGGTGTTGTGCCCTGCCGGTCGCTCCTAGTTGCAGATACTGTGAGTCGGTGAGGATTGCCAATTTTGGCACCCAGAACCCCTGTAGGGCTTCCAGCGCAGCCCAGAGCTCCGCACCGTTGTTCGTTTGCCTGTGGCGTGTCGGTACATAGCCGCAGAAGCGCACCTCGGGCCCTTGCTCATCTTCTGTTGCGAATACGCCAAAGCCATCTGCCCTGCGCATGTCTTTGTGGATCAGTCTTTTTGATGACCCGTCTATGTATACAATCCTGTACCCTTTCGCTACCAGCTCTGCAATCAGGTCTTGTACACCCTGAAGCACTCCCGGGCCTGCCTGCCTCGGGCGCTTGGGGCGTGATTCTGTTTCCCTGTGCCAATTGTGTGTGCTGGCGTTTTGTTCCTGCGTGAAACACTCCGTGTGCGTTTGCCACCACGCACTTAATCCCCCGTTTACACGTACTTCCCCTTGTCGTGGCTGCACTCCCGTATCCCGAAGCTGCTCCAGTGACTGCTTGAAGCCTCTCCACTGTTCCCCACGCTCTCCTAAATAAGACCCAATCCATTCACACAGCTCCCTGAGCCAGGTTGTCAGACATGACGTGAACACTGGTGACGCTCCTGCCTTGACTTCGCATCGATATCGCCAGTGGGCACTTCTTGCCGGCCACATTGCCCAGCCTTGATCCGTGCTCAGCAACCACTCCTGTTGGTCGGATTCCATGATATCTCGGATTGGAGATTTCCCGTTTCCGGTGTCCACCGGGCCATAATAGTGCTGTATCACCGCCGCCGCCGCTTTGAACATGGAGCACTCGACCATAGCGTGCTTGACCGACTCCTTTTGCGAGCATATCGGGCACTTGTCCGTGCCCGACCTCTTGTAGACTCTTTCATGCACCGTCAGTTTGTGCCACAGCACTGGTTGTGCAAAGTCCTTCACCCTCGGCGGTAGCTGTGCGTTTGCCCATTGCTCCCATACCTCTGGTGTTTGTGGATCGCATACCCCCGGTTGTGAGGCGTAGAACTGAAGCAGCCACGCCCTGGTCCAGTTTTGGACGTGGACTGTGGGGGTATCAAACCCCCCTTGCGATGGGATTTTGTTTAGGAGCCGTCCGCCGTGATTGTATACCCCCTTCCATGTACGAGGCAGAGCATTCAATAGCCTCACATCTTCCAGAGATTGTAATTGACCCCACGTCAGTACTCCCCGCCGGATCATTTTCATGTTGTAGTAGGAGCAGTTGAACTCATTCCGGAAGTAGACAGAGTGCCACAGCGGCAACTGGTCCCGGTTTTTCGGAGGGGCCACCTGCGGGGCCACCCGCTGGATATATGAGTGTGCCTTTGCCGACCATCCCAAGAACGTCAGTCCCGCCGTTCGAACCATGCCCAGTTGGATATATGGGAGGTTGTCTTTAGATGGCGTAAACCCAATTGTTGCCGCCCATGCATAGAAGGTCTCCACTGCCTTGCTGGGATACTTGTGAGGCTCTCCCAAAAGGCTGACGAACGGAGCCGCTGCCTGGTGCATGAGAAACAGCTCGGGCTCCGGCAGTGCCAGCCCCCCGCGCATTCGTGGTCGCGAGAGGATTGGCAGAGTGATTCCCCAACTGTTGGTGCCCATGGTCACGTGGTAGACCAACTTCAGCTGTTCGATCACCGGGGTTGGGGCATAGTATGCCTTGGATACCCAAGCCACAACTGGCAGGATCCATGATGTCAGCATGAAGGCGCGCTGGTCCATCGACAATTGCAGCGTGGATACCACCCTTGCGCGCCGAAAGGCCTCTTGCAATGCTGGTGCAAAAGCCTGTTCTATTGTCAACCCCCATCCTTGGTCATCTTGATGGTGTCCTATATTCCCCAAGCGTACCCCAAGATACTTGACGAAGTTTTTGACGTCCACCCCAATGTCTGCAAAGCACTTCGCCCACTCCAGTCCCCCACAATTTCGAACTATCGCTGCCGTTTTGTTCAAGTTGACCTTCAGTCCAGAAAACTGTCCAAAGCAGGACACCACTTTCCATATTTTCCCCAACAACTGTGGATTGGCCCATCCGTCCAGAAAGATGATGAGGTCATCCGCATACATCATGACAGTCAGTCCCGGGTCTAGGTCTTGTAGTGGGAAGATTACAAAGGACGCCACCAGGGAGAACAGCGCCGGGGAGAGTGGGTCTCCCTGGCGCGTACCCGCGCGCGGGTGGTGGTAGACCCCCGGGACGTATCCTTTACCCACTGAGTACAGATATGGTGCACGCAAGAGATGCAGTATCAGTCGGATGTACAGGAACGGTATGCACATTAGACCCAGTGCCGCCGCCACCATTTCGTGTGACATCGTGGGGAATGCATTCTTGAAGTCCACAAACAACGCCGCTCCTTCCTGCAAGCCATCCAAGAGAGCCCGCGAACCATAGACTTGTTGGAGGATACTTCTGTGACGAAGGAAGCCCGTTTGCTATGCCGGGATGCAGTGGACAAGCACATCCTCCAATTGCATCAGGAGAATGTTGGTGAGCCACTTATGTCGTGTTGTTTGCAATGTGATTGGTCGGAGAGAGTCTGGAGTTTGCATGGCCTTCGTCTTGGGGATCATTGTCACCACTCCCGATGTCCATGTCTCCGGCATTGTACCCGTGTTGAGAAAACGTTTCAGTGACTCATGAATTTGCGGTTCGAAAATTTCTGAGAACCTCTTGAAGAACTTCGCCGAGAAGCCGTCCAGTCCCGGGGAACTATTGCTGCTCAACCTCTTGAGACCCTCATGTACTATGTCAGGTGAAAGCTGCTTGAATAGAAGTCGACCTGCTTTACGCAGCCGCTGCTCCACTCCTAATGCCTTAAGATAAGCCACACATTCTTCCTCCGTGGCTCCCGTTGGGGTGGACACTCGGTCCCAGTGTTCAACCAGCTCTTGGGCCACTGTCTTTGCCCCGCGTACTGCAGTGCCTTCCCGAGACACCAGCTGCTGGAGTTTCTTTCGTTCCTGCGGCTCTCTCATCAGCCGGTACAATTAATTTCTTCGGGTTCTCAAATCCCCGGATGTTTCCCCTGACGCGATCACCCCCTTGAGTTTGGAGAGCGTTTCCATGCCCGTTTTGTCACGCTGTGCTTTTTCATACACCCCAACCAAGAGGGTGTAGGATGTTGCTGCCTCTGTTGCTGCAATTCCCAATGATGAGAGGAACTGATACACCGCCAGTGTGACTGAGTCCCTTGTAGAAACACGTAAGAGCCGCAGAGCCTGTAGTTCAACCGACTGCTTCTTGTTTTTGCGTTCCCTTTGATAAATGACCGCCTTTGCTTGGATGCAGCCAAGTGCATCTTCCCACCATTGGTCTCCAGTCGAGGTAATGGACTTGAGGGAGGTCTCCAGCTCCTCCATTGCCTCGGGGTCTTGGAGGATTGCCTCCGGACAGTAGAATCTGGGGGCCGTGCCCTCTGTTTCGAAGGAGGGGGGCGTGAATTCAGCCAGGATTGCTTTGTGGTCCGAGTTGGGAGCAAACATGGGGTATACCCTAGTTGCCAAGCTTAACAATTCCGACGTCGTATGGATTCGGTCGATGCGGCGTAATCTCTGCGGATCGAGTCGCTCTCCTTCCCGAGGGTAGCCGTACGTGAAGCCCGTTGGACACAACGACTCTTTGTCCTTGATATCCGTCAGAGTTGGACAATGGATGTCCACCCAAACATCATGCAGGCCCGCTTTCGCCAAGGCTGCGACCTCTTGCTCTCTGGCACGTAAAGACATGTCATGCTCGAAATCTGGGGGCGCAAAGGCGTCCCTATGTTTTACTACCAAACTATTGTGATCAGCACATAAGATCAGGTTCGGTCCGTGCAACTCCTTGGCGATGTCTTTCCACTGCGACTGTCGTCGCGTGTGTTTGTGATGGAAGCGTACCACCACTAGAGTGATCTCCAGTGGACCACTCGACAGTGAGGCTTTCAGCGCTCTGGGGGACAGGAACTGCATAGACTGTAAGGTCCACTGGGATGTTTTCCACGCCAGTGCCACTCCTCCCCGTCCTTCTTCATGGAGCGGCCCGTCCAAGCCGTACCCGTACTTCGACAGGCACTGCATGCCCGCCTGATGATCCTCTGCCGTGACGAAGTGGGGCTCTTGGATGGCGAAGAAATCCACCTCCAGGGATCGAAGTAGTGACCCTAGGGCCACTATTCAAGTTTGCTTTCGCTTTCTCAGGGTTACTTTCGTTTGAAATCCATTGACATTTTGGGATAAGACTCTGAGCGTGCTGCTCAGAGGAATGCTTGATGCGGACATCATCTTGCCACTCCATTGGACGACGAAGCCTCATCCTCCTTCAAGTCCCGTTTTCTTTTGAGGGAGCTGATGACCTTGTCGACTTGATCGTCCAATTCCATTGCCTTAGCCATTTCACCCGCCGTGATTAGGCCTTGCTTGCGTGTTTTGGCGTCATCTGTATTCCTGGGCCGGTCTGTGATACGCTTTTTGCGCGCCTCATAGTCCGCCTCGGAGATCACAAACATTGGGGGCATTCCAGAATCCGACAAGTAGACTTTCCCAATCAGTTGTGAGACACTTTCCCCGGTCAGTCGCCATGTGGCCGTGCGCATTTCCCCAACGCTCCATCTGACACGGTCCGCAATGTACCGGCATCGTACCGAGGGAGCAAGAGCCTCAGTCAGATCCGAAAGATACCACTAGGGTGCCACATCCAAGATGTATATTGTGCCCACCGGCTCCTTCTTCCACGTTGACGGGACAGTAGGCTTGGAGATGATGTCTCGGTCGAGGAACTGCCCTGTCCTCAGGTCCTTGAAAACAGCCCCAATGGCTGCCACCAATGCACGATACCTTGTCTTCAGCAGCGAGTGCCCAGTTTCTGTGAGACCCAGCAATAGCTTACTTGGGCCCAACACATGGATTTTCACAGGTGACTGCGATTGCAAGACGCCTGGGACCGTCCAGAACATTGCAAGAACTGAGGCATACAGCATGGGCGACCATGTTTCCTTGTGTGTCTTCTTTATCCAGACCTCATAGACAGCAGACATGTTTGTCAAGTTGGGATCCACGATACCATTCCACTGGCTGGATGTGAAACCGTGGCTTGGACCCGAACTGCGAAACCACGGTATTCACTTGTTCCTCATTCAACTCCGTGAAGAACAACTTTGAGTTCCGTGGGTCTGTTCCTGGAAGGAGGTGGACTTCATCAGAGTTCAAGCCGATAGATCCCAACAGACCATTGATCAGGTCATTGTGGACCTGGATGGCGTACTGATTGTCCCGCACATTTGGCTCATGAAACACTACCTTGTCAACTTCTGCCCCAGGTGTCATGAGTCGCAGAAGCTTGTAGGTTGGAGGCGGCGACAAATTCCTGGAGTCCCTTGTGCTGCTCACTATCCAGACATCAAACCGACCATGTGTGCGTATGTGCATGAGAGACCTGTCCGCCATTTGTAGCTTGTCGCACCCGAATGGCAGATTGGAATTGAGGGCGAGTGCTCGATTGAGAAACGATGGTTTATCGTCATCATCGCTAACAGTTTCAAGCAGAATGGCAACAAAGCGCCCCAGCATAGGCAGATCCGTAAGCAGCCTCTTGATTGCATTTTGGATTTTGTCATACTCTGTCATTTCCCCAACGAGCACAACGTTGGGGCGACTGCCGTAGAGAACGGCAGCTAGTTTTTCGGACGAGTCGCAATCCTTGAAGAGGTCGAATGACAGGGAGGCAGCCTCTGTAACTCCACTCTTCAGCACCACTTCGTCCTGGATGATGTAATCGGCATCATCGATGGCTGCCAAGCACGCCAATTGACCGGCGTCGGCAGAGACGATGACCTCCTCGCCTTGTGTGGCTAGACGGGCCTGGGTGTCCCGGACACTCATGCGGTCAGGGGACAGGGAGGTGACGTCGGCGGCAGTTTGTCAAGGCCCAGCGGCCCGGGCAAGCATGGACAAAAAGACACCGAAAAAAATAGACACTCAGAAAGTTTGGGGGGGGGGGGGGGCTAGTGATTATGAAAGAGTTGGTGGGCCGTTTGGGGGACAGACAGAAGTGTACAAATAGAACGAACTGTTGCTCCAAAAAGGGCCAAAGGGGGGCTCAAGAGCATGCCTCGGCGCAGGAGGTGCTATTACAAAACTAAGACTAGCGGGATTCAGGGGTGGGCAGACTTGCCGTTGCCTGCCTCAAAAGGGGCTCAAAATGAGATGATCCAGATAGCCTGTGGAGGTCATTCTAAACCCAAAATCCAGAAAAAGTGAGAATGCTAGTTTGGACTAAGTGTGACGGAATGGTTCAAAAAAGTCATCATACGCCTTGTATTTGACAATGCTTGCAACTACTTTTGACGCTCCAAAGTTTTGCCGCCCAGAATGTCATCATGGGCAATCAATGGTCTGGTCCCTCTATCACCCTCGTGGATGCAAGGTGCACTCACTGGTCTTAAAGGGACGGGATGAAACCCGAGAATCGCCCTAATTACAGTGGTGAGTTTCTTTTTTTTCGGGTTTTTTGAGTTTCTTTCGGATATCTTGATTATGTGCTTCTAGCGCACTTGTTTATGCAACTATAGGGGGGGGGGGGGTGGGAATATTTTGTATGGGGATTATTTCGCCGGCACAAATTTCGGAGGGGGAAACTTTGGCGATCCCAAAGCTCCTACTGCCCCACGCACACCCTCGTGCAAGCCCATGCTGCGTTCAGAGACATAATGATTTGCAAAGCAAATTGCCAACGATAGCAACATTAGATCACGACATCTGCAAGAATCTGCTCTTCCAAACACTTGCTCAAAAATGTATGGAAACAAATGCAGACTATCGGTGAGGCAGGATGCTTCAAGTAGAATGCGGGGCGGGCGGGGCTGCTGGCAGATTCTGTAATGTACTTGCTCGCACCGCGTGCAAACACTCGTCTTTATGGTCTGGCACACCCTCTGTCTGCATGAGTTCTTGCGATTATCTCAATCCCGATGTCAGTCTCGACACTACAGTTCCCCCCACCCTTGTAATTCGCACATTGGCGTATAACGGTATCTGTGCACCCACACAAATGTATTGAAAGACACACCGTCTGGGTGTGCAGAAAAAAACTGTCGGACGTCCATGCAACTCAATTTCGCCAGGGGAAAATTTCTCCACCTTCCTTAAACACGAAATTTTCCCACTGCGATGCGGTGATTTGCTAATGGTTTGAAAATGGGCTGGACTGTGACAAATGGTCTGTTTTGCCCTGGTTCTGGGTGTTGATTCTTGGATTGTTAATTGTTACAAAGAAAGTAATACTTCACTGAGTGCATATCTCAAATGCTGTAAACGGTGGGCTGTCCGAACGCCCCCACGACCCACCCACTCTTCACCTCAGACAAACCGGGTGGAAAGGAGACAACCATTGAAGAAGGTGCAGTTGAAGATGAACACATTTGTTCGCCCCCTAGCGTCCCCTCCCCCACGTCTTGTGTGTGCTGTCCGTTGCTTGAAATTCTTACGGGGGTACAGTAACCGTCACTTTTGGCCATTTTGACCTTCCTGCGGGATGCCTGGCAGACTGCTTTGCTGCATTGCTTTGACTGCGCAAAGGGCTGGGAGCACTGGGGCAGAGCAGAGCACTGACAAGTGGAGCTAGCGTTGTGTATGCTTCAGGGTGAGGTTCCCGTAAACGGTTTGACCGCTGTGATGCAGCCCACTAAGACGGCAGAGAGCGCCCACCCCAAATCGGACCAAAGCGATGCAAATGGTGGGGATAAGGACATTCAGAGAAAGAGGACAGGCAACCCCTATCCACAACCCACACTGAGTGCTGTCTGCTACATGAACTGCTACGTACACACCAAGCGAACGCTTGGTAAAGCATCAGTTTTTGGTAGTGGGGATAAGGAACATGCAGATGGCCTGCTGTAGGGAAGTCTCATTGTCATAAATGGGCATTCGTGATCTGTGGAGACGTGCAGGGGGAGGGGGAATTCCGTGGGGGAACAATTTTTCGTGGGGTCAAACACTTTATTTCTTTTGGCCTGCCAGTGCCTAGCCTGTAAAGTAAAATTTCAGGAAACTTTAGGAACGACTCGACACAGTGGTCGCTCCACAAAGGCGTGTTACCAAGTTTGCATTGTTCAGGGCATGGTGTCCAAAGCTGTATCGTGCAGGGAGTATCTGCATTGCCCTCTGGCTATCTCCTGTGATCAACGATGGAAGTGTTAACTGTTAGCCCAGCACAGCAGCGCAAGGCGAGTGCAAAGCCACTGATCCGAATGCTACGGACAGCCAACCCATTCAAAGTTTGGAATGTTGAGAAAGATCTTATAACATTGGACATGTGCATCACTATGTACAAGCAGGCAACATACGGAGTATGGATCGACGAGGCATAGCCTTGGGGCTGACCACCAAGACTGTGATTCACTATTCGCGCAGCGCTACAGCTGCCCCCCTGGAAGATACCACAGTCCGTGGGTGGGTGGAGGTATTGGTAGATGGCCAACTGTAATGTACAAGCAGATAACTGTTCGACGAGAGATGCTTACGATTCTGCGGAAATGATTATTGTGAAACCATTGGGCCAAAGCGGGTCATGTTCTGCACGCAGGGGTATTCTCACCTCCGTTGAGCTCTGCACACTCCTGCGGTCGGTCCTGCGTTGCTTCAATGGTGCTCTTGCACAGTACAAGCAGCTGAGACATGTACCCGTGCAATGCTGAGGGCATTGAGCTGACGGGCGACTGGATTGGCCGCTGCTGCGACTCAAAAAGTCCGCGCCGCTCGGGGCAGCCACTGGGGCAGATCTGAAGATGTTCACAGGCCTACACGTGCGCGTGCGCGTGCCAAAGCAATCGGGTGTCATGCAAAAAGGTCACAAAATCACTTGTCAGACTGCCTGCAAATCCCTCCCCGGGTACAAATTGGTAGTTAAAGGCAACACTTTTCTTGTGCATCCGCTCGTCCTGAGTTCGGCCGCTTTCAGGGAGCGGAATCATGGCCACGCCCCGGTCCCTAACGGTTTGACATGCCGGTCTGTCCCAGCAGAGGGGATGCCTTCCGGCCACTCGGGCGTCAAAGGCAACACTTATGCCACACCAGCCAACAATCCCAGGCAGCTCACGACTCATATTGGGGCGGAACTCCACGAGACAACAACATGAGAGACAGAAGTACTGCATGTCAGGCATGGGGACCTGAGGGCATGGGCTGTACCTCAGAGCAATGTAACCCCCCCTCCCCTTCACACACACACCTTTGAGGCAATGTAACCCCCCCTCCCCTTCACACACACACACCTTTGAGGCAATGTAACCCCCCCTCCCCTTCACACACACACCTTTGAGGCCCAGGTCAGGAAGGAGACCGTCAGACGGGGATTCCAGGCTTAGGCCAGGCCGCGCTTACGCACTGCGGGTTCCGAGATGCATAGGACTCATCAGCTGCAGAAATGGGGTGCAGTCCGAGACAGAATACTGTGCTGAGCGGCCAATGACCCGGCCGCTCTTCGCCATCACAATGAGCCGTCTCCGTATCATGCCACATCCCTGAGGCACTGCAATGGCTTGTGCATTGGCATGAACCGATTCAACCGCCGCTCAGAGCGCAACATGAGGCTGGCGTGCAGCAACGCGCCGGTTGGTGGTCGCACTTTGCTGCCGGAAAGCAGTTCACTCGTAACACAAACTGCCCGGTGCGACTGAAATGCAGCACAAGACCGGCAGTGGCTGTCCTGCCCTGCCGCCAGGCACGTGGCCTTGAAACAACAGGGGCCATACCGTTTCGTTCGATCTAAGTTGCGCTTCCCTGCCTTCTTTCCGCCCTCCTGCCGGCCTACGCTCGGGTCAGATTCACACAGGTCAGCCCTGCGTAGTAGACCTACGCCGCAGCCACCCCTTCTCGAGTAACCCCCCTTCCAGGGGTTTGCTTGAAGGGGAGGGCGCTCTGGGGGCAAACTCAGGGCGGTTACAAAGCGGTTGGGGCGCGCTGTAAAATCGGTTGGGGGGCAGTCACTGGCGGTTGGAACCGGGTGGGGGTGGCATTGGGGTTGCGGACGTGCCTTCGGGTCGAGTTGAAGGAGGAGCCTTGGGGGGGGTGGGGGGCACCCCCCCTCCCTTCAAGCAAAGCCCTGCCCCCTTCCCCTTGAATAGTAACCACCGGCGTGCGACCGTATCTTCACACCCCCGGGGGAACACAAAAGACGCGTGACACGAAGCAAAACACGCAGACACGAGGGAATATGAATCACAAAAAGACCCGGAAACTGCCTGTTGGGATGCATGATCAGCTCAACAGGAGCCACTGGGATGGACGTCCATGACTAAAATTCCGAAAAACTAAGTGTCCTGCATGATACAGGGTACAGCGTAGTGCCTTGGATGCAAGAAATTTGAGGTATACAGCAATGCACCAACAACAGTACCTTGTCCAACCAGCAAACACACAGGAGAAGCTCAATATCCCTCGTTCTAAGTAAATTTGGAAAACTGAAAGTAACAGTTCCCTCGCCCCCCCCGGTTACTATTCAAGGGCCTCAAAAGGTCAGGCGTGGACCCGCCACTGTGCTCCAGCCGCGCCTGCCTTCACACTATTCAAGGGGAGGGGGGGTACCAGGCCCACTCCTGCCTTTTTCCCTGCCTCTCGGACCCCACCCCGGGTTCAGTACAGGGCACGGGAGGGAGGGAGAGAGGGGGGGGGGGGGCGTGGGTGTCTGCACAGTCCCAAGGGCTGTGGCTGAGTGTGATCATGTACAAGTGCGCGGCGACTTGGCCCTCCAAGTCCAAGGTCGCCGTGCCCGCAGGCCTGAGGCATGTAGCCGACCGCGTCGTCGCCCTTTCTGGGACAACGGGACACGTGGCCAAGTGCGGGAGGAGGAGGTGCGCGGGCCACTCCCGGACGACCGCTGCGCATCGGGCGTGGAGGACCCGAGAGCGTGGGCGGTGCCTGCGCGCTACGGGGGCGGATCGGGCCCACACCGTTTTATACGACGGAGAGAAGGGGAACGGGACGCGACTCAAACTTCAGAAGAGTGTCGCAGGGACGCAATACGAATACAAATCCGGTGGACTATGTTAGCGCATTTCCGTGAAGGTGTGATTCATCTGCCACAAAGAGCAGCGTGTTCTCATAAGTGGTCAACCTGCTCTTTCCTCATCAAACATTGTGCCATCGGATTGCACACGATCATCAACGCATGTGCACCGAAGGGCGACACCCTTTCCACTACAACTCCATCGCAACCGGAGGAAAAATTTGACTTTTCGGTGCGGGGGCAAGTGACACCCCCCCTTCGCCCTGCGCCACCCGTTGGCCCAGGCCCGACCACTCAAGGCCCAGTGCCCTTGACGGTGCGTGACCAGCGGCGGCGGCGGTGCTCGTGGTGGTGGTGTGGGTCCATTGTGCAGACGGTTTCAAAGCGGGGGACTTGGGGGCGCGGGGTTTGACTGGGGTGTGCACCAGCAGTGATCATGAGCAGATGCATGAGGAGGTTGGCCGGAACATTGAGCATTGCCACTCTGGGTGCACCATGGCACTGCCTGCCGCTACCGGGGCACCGACACCTGCGCGTGCGGTGCAATGCCTTCTGGTCATTCGTTGAGTTGTATTCACGGGTCAGGCAAGTCACCTTCTTTTTGGCCATTCCCCGCAGCCCCGTCGGTGCACTAGAAGGGGGTCGGACACGGAGGGAGCCGCGGGGAATCCCAAAGCGCAGATCGGAAGAGGAGGGCCCCATGAGCAAGCCCGCCATCGCCATCGCGGGCCAACGCGGAGTTGTAATGTGACCAGCAGCTCTTGTGAGACAGCGCGATGGCATTGGTCGACGTTTGCTCTTCGGACCGAGGCGTGCCTACAAACACGCCTGAGCCGACCCGGAACGGCAAACTCTCCTTCGGGTCTGAACGGCGAAGACCCGAGGCGGCATTGTCCCGTAGGCAAAGTGTCGCCCTCCGGAAATGATTCGCAGGCCCCGATACAAAAAATGGAATGGGCATTCTCTGGCCGCTTCTCCCCGGTCCACACAAGAAATCAAAGCAAACTTGGAACTTTGCGGCGGCGCACCCGCCGGGGGGTCATATCGTCTCCTCCCAAATGACTTGCGGTGTTCATCCCCTGATATGTTTGTCCCGATTGCTGGTCGATGACGTTCATCGTGCGACCATCCGACTTGTCGCTGCCAGGGGTAAGCTGGATGCATTCTGCCCGCCCCCCCCGTCCCTGCCCACCAGAGGTGGTGGTGGTGGGGGGGGGGGGGGGGTTCCCCACAAAGGCATGGCTTGATTCTAAAGCCGTACCAGTTCCATGAACGCCACCAGATCACAGCTTAGGCATGCAGATGGACAGCTCATGTTACGGTAGACGGTGAAAAAGGGGGGGGGGGGGGGGGCAGCCGCATGCCGGGGGGGGGGGATGTCCGGGAAAAACACTTGTCTTAATCGTGTCCATTTTCAGGACAAGTTGGTACTCATCAACATAAAGTCGCCTCCCATCAGTAATGTACACTCACGTGCGGGGTCGGCCAGTATGACCCCCACCCCCTGTGACTCACACTCAGCAATGGAGACCCCGTACCACAGGCCTAAAAAGCGGAACAGGATGCAGTCTGGCGTGGATGCACCACATCTGTCAGGGACCCCGGGATGTACTATAGCCGCTGGGGTCGCCGGGCAGTCCGGTCACGGCCCGAGGGCCCCGGGGCTCACTGCAGATTGGGCAGGAGGGTGTTCAGGGTGTCGAAGACAAACAGCGTCACGGCAAACTGCGGGGCGGAGCGCCCCACCCGCTCCACGCCGCCCTTGAACAGGGCGCCAGGCCCCTCGTTGTCGCAGATGGTGCGCAGCATGTCCGGGATGCCGACGTCCTCGGCTCCGTCGACCTGCAGCCGCGTCTTGACGACGTCCATGGGCGTGACCAGGTACGCCGCCGGGCAGCCGGCCACGAACCCGGCCACCAGCAGCGACAGGGGGGAGTCCGGGAGGGTCTCTTTGAGGGCGGCGTACGTAGGGAAGAAGATGGCCGAGAACGGGGCGTCGCGCAGGATACAGGCCAGGGCCCCCTTGTACAGCCCCGAGAGGCCCAGGTCCTGCACGATGTCCAGGGCGGAGGCGCGGGCCGAGCCGGGGTCGCCGTCGGGGGCGTCCGGGTTCTGCATCTGGAGGCGGATTTTCACGATTTCGAGGGGGTTGGTCACAAGGACCTGCAGAGAGGGAGGCAGTCGAGGGTCTGAACAGAGAGCGGGCTGAGGATCGGACTCAAATGTGTAAACCCCCCCCCAAAATGTATCCCCCCCCCCAATATTTATACCCCCCCAATATTTATACCCCCCTAGGCTTATTGGGCGTTTTGCCAAAATCTGTACCCCCTTCAGCCCTGCACAAGGAAACACAACACGAACAAATCCAGAGTACAATCTCAACACCACCATCAGTGTCATTGCCACTGTCCACATCATCACTGTCGGCCTCTTGCCCACTGTCACGTTCCTGGTGCTCCTCAGAACTTGTCTCAGAAAAGTCATCAGAAAACCCATCAACTACAGGGTCTACCTCGTGCAGTTCAAAATCGGATTCTGAATCTGAATGTTCCATGCCGCCAACACAAAACAGCTCTGAATGACAAGCGACAAAGACCACGCAGTACCTCCCCCCCAAAATTTATACCCCCCCAAAATTTATACCCCCCTGGCCTTATTGGGCGTTCTGCCGAAATCTATACCCCGGGGTATACATTTGGGGGGGGGGGGGGGTTAATGCCACGTAGCCTTTGGTACGACGCAACACGACACGATACGACACAACACACCGAAAACACAGCACGGCACCGCACGGCACCGCACGGCACTGCACACCAGTTCACCACTACAGCAACAAAAAGCGGCCTTGTTTGACAACTTCAACCAAACAAAAGGTATCACTGTGGACCAAAGAGCTAACTCCCGCAACACAATCAGCAGCCCTCACCCCCAAAAGCGTCCCAGATGTGCCTGCATGCGCACAGGCAACATGCACCCCACACCACACTGCCTAGAACCCCAGCCCACCACCCCACCCCAAACCCTGTGAAACCATCTTCACATAAATCATAGGGTAGGGCATATCGTTGGTCTACGCTTGACCCTAACAATGCGCATGCTGCCATGGGGAAGGCAACAGGGCACAGCAAATGTTCTTTTTTTTTAACCCGTGACCGAAGTTCCACCAAGTGTCCGCCAAGCGTTCATGGAGTAGGTCAAGGGTCAGCGACAGGCCCGGGTTTGGTTTAAGGCTAGGGTGCCCTTTCCTCTTCCATGCCCAGGTACGGCGGGTCGCGGGAGGAACGAGTCCTACGCCTTGCCCCTCCCCTGTCTCTCCGTAGAACCCGGCACAGCAAATGTTCAAACCACCCAGTGATGCATGCGACACATGTACAAATATGCTTCCCATCAAATGTATATTTTGCTGGGGGTATTGCTACATCTCTTTTTTAGTATTCACAACCAACGTTTTTAGTTGGCCCATGGAGACAATAATCGCTTCCACATGATGGTGTGACATGGTATTGTTGGAACTACTTTCCCCAAGCACTTCTTGGCACCCTATGATGGCGGTTGGTGGGTAGCCGATGGCGGTTGGTGTGTAACCGATGGCGGTTGGTGGGTAACCGATGGTGCTTGTTGGGTAACCGATGGCAGTTGGTGGGTAGCCGATGGCAGTTGGAGGGTAACCGCTGGGGGTAACATGCAGGCATAAAAAAGGCCAAAAAAACGAAGCCAAAAACAGTGCATATGCTGGAAACTGAACCCTCGACTTTCGGGATTCAAGTATACTACAACTACCAACTGAGGTACCTTAGGGTTTGGTAGCCACCAAATATCAGAGAGTGGATGCCATAGTAAAAAAAAAAGGGGGGGGGGGGGGTGAGTGTCCTTATGGCACCCCCTGGGAACACCCCGAACAAACTTCCAATGAGACACAACAAGTGGTTTGGCATTGAAACAGCCGAAGCAAAAGTTCCACTTTTTCCATGCATCGGCCCTTGGAAATTTCCAAGCACCAGTCCCAACCCGGGCCCCCCCTGCAACCTCGCATGCAACCTTGCAAGCACTTTTCTCAAGCACCCCCGCCCATCAAAATCTCCAAGCACTTTTCCCAAGCTCCTCACCCAGCCCCTTTTGCAAGCACCAATCCCAGCCCAACCCACCGGGCAACCTCGCATGCAACCTCGCAAGCACTTTTCCTAACTACCCCCACCCAACAAAATTCCCAAGCACTTTTTCTAAGTGGCGGACGCCTCCAGTTTTCCAAGCGGTGCGCCAAACCAAATCTCTGAGAACTTGTTTTTGGCCCATGCAGCTTTCCGGCCCTCGCGTAGAATTGCACCTTGCGATTTACAACCAACACTCAAAAAATTTCTCAGGCATTGTCAAGGTACAAAACTATTTGATGCCGAGGGGATTTGCCATGTGACATCCGTCGTTGGAGAAGACAGACCCGCATTCAGTGCTTGGTGAACAAAAAATGGGGCATTGAGACCGCCAACGATGGGCAAAGTCCCAAAGGGCAGTCCTAAGTTACAACAAAACAAAAAACGACAACATTGGTTGTTAAAGGACCCCCCTCTCAAGGGCACAACCCCCTCCCTCTTGCACGAACACACGCCAAGTACAGTAAAAGTGCGGAAACACAGGGTAGCAGTGTTGGCGCAAGGGCATGTTTGTGTGAGCCATGTACCATGGAACACACGTTGTAGACATACCCCACACCCACCCCAAGAAAGCATTTATTCTCCAATCTGCTTAATTCAGGCACCACTCAGTCGCTTGAAGGCACCGAATAGAACCCCTTGCCAACCTTACGCCTCATCTTGAATAGCAGGGCATGCTTGCCTTTTGGGGCTGGCTTAGTGGCTCCAGTTGTGCAAGCAGGCCCTTGTCCTAACACAGCGACGCGATTTTTTTGGAACCATCGTTTTTGCAGTTCCAAGAGTACGAAAATGTAGTTGTAGCTTTGTGCAGGCTGTAGGGGGGCGTTTCTGCACAGCGTGGGCACAGCGTGGGCACAGCACCCAATAGTGACTGAGCTTTCTCACCCTGAAAACCAGCCAAGCTACGTGCACAGGGCCAAAAACAGCAGATTCAGACAGCAATCTGGCATTTTCAGTGTGAAACATAGTTTCTTTTACCTCATTGTCTGAGATTTTGCACCGAGTAAGAATCTGAGTAGTCCTGTGTCTGGGAGCACAGTCGCCTTGGTGGTCAAGTTGGGTATCACAGTGTGGGTGTAGCTGTAGTTACACGTGCTCTTGTGTTGTGGTGTGAATGACAGCTTTGTTCTCAAAAATACGAGCCCCAGGTCTATCCCTCAGCCAGGGCCAGCAGCTGAGGTGGATTGCACAACGGGGGCACACAAGACACACACCTGTGCCGTCCCCGCGGCGGCCCCGCAGAGCATGGCCCCCCAGAGCGGCACGGCCCCAGGAGCCCAGAGGGCCTGCCTCAGGACGTCGTTGACGGTGAGCTTGATGGCCTTCTCTGGAGCAACACCGAGAAGCTGCGCCCCAAGGCCACGGTACAGCGCTCCGGGCCCCGCCTCACGCGCCGTCCGCATCGCACAGTCCCAGCCCGACTCGTACAGATAGCAGACCACCGGGGGGTCCTCGGCATCGTCGGGAACTGGCGCCGCAGCCGGGGTGACGGCCGCGGCGACCTGCGCGGGCGTCTGGGGCTCCTCCTGCGCCTGCATCCGGGTCTTGACAAAGTCCACGGGGTACACCGCAGTCGCCCCGATGCCGCCGGCCACGCCTCCGAGCGCGAAGCGTGCCAGCGCCTTCTGCACCCGAGCGACGGCCGGCAGGGGCACATCCGCCACGAGTGCCTGCTCCTCAGGCTGAGCTCCCGCCTGCACCTCCGCGACCGGCGCAGCGGCCAAGGCGCGCGCGGCAGCACCGGCAGCCCCTGCCGCTGCAGCTGCCCCCAGGCCCCCGGCCAACCACTGCCGGCGGCCGATCACCTTGGGTGGCACGTCGGGGTCCGGCGCCGGGGAACCACTCGTCGACAGCATCGCCACATACTCACAGCCGCGCGCCCCGGCCCCATCCGCATCGGTGTGCCCCGGGGCCAGGCATCCCACAAGACCGGCCCCTAGCCCCAGCCCCAGACCAGTTGCCAGTCCCACCGTTCCGCCGAGGCCGGTGGCCATTGCGACCGCACTCAGAGCCATCCCCAGCCCCAGCCCAAGCCGAAGGGGGAGCCATAGCCCGACGGCAGCAGCCACGCAAAGCAGCCCCCACTCCCGCAGAGCTCTCGGAACACCCACTGCCTCGGGCTGGCGCTTCTGCGGGCGCACAGGGGCCGGCACGGGCACAGGGCTGGGCTGCGAGCTACGCAGGGGTCGAGGGCCACCGGGGGTGGGCAGAGAGCGGGGGGACGGCTGGTTCCCGGGAGCGGTGCGTGTGCCCCCGGCGAAGGGACGGGGGGCAGTCTGTGGGGGCGGGAGCCGGACGGAGGTGTGGAGCGCGGAAGGGGCTGGTGCAGCACGGAGGGCCTCCAGGGCATAGAAGACGGAGCATGCCGCTACCAGGCACAGGGCCAGGGGACCAGAACGGTCATGGCATGTGCGAAACGACGGGGCCATGGGCTGTGACAACGGAGATGGATTGGCTCCAGTGTAGGAGGGGGGGGGGGTTGCTCCCCGGGAGGGGGGGGGGGGGGAGGCAAGCAAATCACAAAGCGCTCCACACATGGGATTCCTGTTATGCATATGCAGCACTGTTCAGCAGTTTTGAGAGCTCCATTCACATTCTTCTGACTGGCGATGCATTCTTGCCGTTAGCCTACATTGTCAACACACCGTGTCTGCATAGTACATCACAATGTGGGGGGGGGGGGGGGGACAACGGATACGGAGCTACCATACCATCCCCCCCCCAGCCCAAGCCATGTTTGTGTATTCCGGCTGTGGGGGCCGTTTACTTGAGGGACCATGTCAGGTTTTGAAAGAACGAGCATGATCCTGACCTCATCCCAGACTAAATAGTGGAAGACAGCCTGGTTTGCCGAGAAACCGACAATATCAGGATTTACTTGGGGGGAGGAGGGGGTTACTTGGAGGGGGGGCGGGGGTTCAGGAGCACTTGCCCCATGTGTGTACCACGCACTACTTTTGCGGCGAGTACACACGGAATGTCCTGAATTTTGTCCCCTCCAAAAATGGCCCCTCAGGAGAGCAAACCGATTGGCCACATAAATGGCACAAACACGACTCCTTCCCATAAACATTGCACAATCAAGAGCAGAATACAATTGTCAATCATTTCAAACCCATTCGATAACTCCATACAGCAGGACTGTTTTTCAGTCCTTGCGGCATACACCGGGGATGCAAGATTCATATAAGAGTTGATGTGGCTGTACAATGGAGTACCCCCCCAGGGGTTGGTTCTTGCGCACGACCGTGAGCAGGGGCCTCGCACGTGGGGGAGGCCCCCATTTGAGCACTAGTTCCTTCTTTGGGGGCAATGTGTGCACCATGTGCACGCTGTGCACAAAATTTGTACAAGAACATACCCAAGCTGGATAGTACCCCTGAGTATGACCCTTGTGCTACATGTACATGAAATGCACGTGTGTTTCCCCTTCATTTCCAGTACATTTGTGTGTGTTGTTGTGCATGCTTGAAAAAGGGTACCCCATTTTGGTAATACTGATTATTGAGCGTTCACTTACCAAACTGAAACCGGTGCATACCCTCTCCCTACCATAGGTGAGAACCAGTTATGGTCTGTTGTGGATCTCAAGGTTGCGTTCAATCAGATTATTTGGTCCGAGAGTACCCCCCTCCCCCCCTGTCTAGGAACCGCCTTGCGCAAGAACCGCCCCCGGTTCCACGGTCGAATTCTCGCACTACTTTTTTTTTACCACAGAATTGGGTTTCAACAACAAGCTGTTTTTCACAAGGGACATCATGAATGATGATGCGGTCCCCCAGCATTTTAACGTCCCAGAACCCAAGCCTAAGCCGAAGCCTAAGCCAGCTCCGAAGCCCAAGGCAGCACCGAAGCCTGGCCCCAAGGGGCAGCGCAAACAGGAATTCAGGATGGTGTATCACAAGAAGAAGGGTTTAACGGCAGAACCAGTTGAACATTAGATCATTCCATGCTCGCTGGAGGGCACACTGCAGCCCAGTCAGCTGAGATTCAGTCCTTTGGTGTTCATTTGTCAATGTGTTTAACTGTGGGAAAGGAGAGGGTGCGCATACCCCGGTGCAATGCGCCGGAAATTTTTTTTCTGCGGTACGGGGCTACTCTGCCGCTCCTCGAATCCGTTGAGTGTCCCAAAGAAACAACAAACATGCTCCTCTATGGCTGAAAAGGGGCAAAAAAAATGGCAGAAACAGCCTGCACAGGTGGTGGTTGCGAAGGCCCTGCAAGACCCCGACTTGGCGGCCTCGCCCCGCCTCTCCACTATCTAGTTGGCCTTTGACACCTTTTTTAACACATTTCCAACATCTCAAATGGGGGGGGGGGCACCCTATGTGGCCCAGAGTCCCACACTCAGACGCCACGGCGCGATCCAAGGCGGGACGTAACTAGCGGTTATGCCACATACACAGACATAACACAAATAGACCAGAAGGTCAGACAATATACACCCATATATCATGCAGCACGGGCATCCTCCCGACCTCACCACCCCCCTTAGACAGGATTTTCCAGCTCAGGGTCACAATCACAAACAAAGGAGGCATGGTGCCCCACAACAGCACCACCCACGTCTCAACTCTAGAAGCACTGAAGACCCAAACAACCCCAGCCCTGGCTGCCCAACCTCCTCACCACGCCACAACATGCAGCTCAATACGGTCATCGATCGATCCAATGACTGCAACTTGGAACTCTGCGGGCGGCACAGTAATCCTGGGGATAACCCCACCACATTGGCAACGCCCTCATATTATAAATACAAAAAGCTGAAAGAACAACCGCACAACACATGCAGCAAACAGACTGCACTGAGGACACTGTACATGGGTAGAGTTTCAATTTGTTTGTGAAGGTTGTCAGGAAGGCTCAGTGGAGGAGTTAAATGCGGATGAGGTGCAGGAAAAGGCACCATGGGAGCGAAGAAAAAGACAGCCTAAAGTCACACCATATACCTGACGCAGATGCAGGATAACACTCCTCTGGACTCCGCCAGATGCGCCAGATGTGCAACAAATCTTTGGTGGACACTCAATACTTGTCAGTGAGGTCAACAACAGTCGCTTTTGTGAACAAAAGGAAGGCAGCGGTGTCTAATGAACGGCACAACTCAAACTGCCAGGATGGAGCACAGCAGTGGTCAGACCACCACACAACCGCCACATGAATTCCGGCGACCGCCACATGACCACCGCAATATTTTCCAACGTTTGCAAGTGCTGAACAACCAGAGCAGCAGAATAAGACCGCTGCAGGTATTTTGTTTTGGGGGCAAGGGTTTGCAATTGCAGGGGTGGGTTTGGTGGGCTGTGGTCTTGTCACGGAGGGGGGGGGAGGGGCGTCTCCTTCGGCGTATGTCACTCCCCTCAAAACTCAAAAGTGGGGCAAACGCCCTTGGGGGGGGGGGGGGCGGGTCTTGCTGGCAGCCGTGGGGGGGGGGGGGGACCAGGGTACCCCTGAATATATACCGCAAAATGATCGCCACGTCGCGCTGATCATTTTGAGGTACATATGTAAGAACAAAAAAAATTGGTCAAAACAATTTCTACCCCTCCAGGGGTGGGTCCCAGCAGCCAGGGTGCGCAGGGGATGGGGTGGGGGGTCAAAAGTTTGTTTGATGCTTTCCTATCACTTTTGAATCCTCCATTACATCCTGAGCCTTTTGAGTATGCACACATCTGGTGGGAAAAAAAATTCGGCCCCTACGACAGCCCATAACATAAACTGTCCGGCACCTTGGGCGCCCGAATTCCAAGCCAACCATCCCAGACCATGACCAACCAAGGTCCCCCAAATGGGCAAGCGCAGGGGTGGAGGGGGAGGGGGGGGGTGGCACAAGGCCTCGGTATCTAGGGAGGGGGGAGGGGGGTGCTGAGTGGCATACCCGGGCCACGGCGCCCCCCCCCCCCTGTGGGTCTTGGTACTGCATTAGGAGACACCTGCTCAGGCAGGACCTAACCGCCGCACATCCCGTTCTCTCCACCACCAACGGAACAAGCAGGAGCCTGCAACCAAAACACTGCTGCACTGCAGGTGTCCAACCGGCGACACCCATCATCAATGACAGGATCACTGGACAGTGGGTGCCCCCTCAACAGAAATATCTGTGCCATCGTTTGGCTACCCACTGAACTGCAGTACTGTCGTCACTCAGGAGGACGCAGGGAGGACGACATTTGACACAACCGTTGCACATCGCGCACGGATCTTCGGGGAGTTCAAATCTCGGCGGGGGTGAGCCTCCTGCTTCTCCTCTGCGTTTTGGCCATCTCAAGTCCCACCGCTCCAGGCCGGCCCCACCCCTACCCCACCCCTACATCCCCAGCCCCCAGCACTCCACCCCAGCCCCTGCTCTCCGCCCCACGGGTCACAATCAGGACGGCATCGGGTGCGCATATCCAAACACTCGGAGCGAGGCAAACTGCATGAATTTTACAAAATCTCCGGGAGTGTTGTTGTTCTCGTCGCTCAACCTCCTGCTTCATGGACTCCTACAAACCGAAACCATCTCTTTCTTCAACAGCCTCAATCACATGTGCTTGTCTGAACACAAATTGGTACCCCCAGCTCCCAATACGCCGCCCCCAGCTGCACCCTCAGCCCACCCTTCCACCCCCAGCCCCCAACGCTCCACCCCCAGCCCCACCCTCAGCCCACCCCTCCACCCCCAGCCCCCAACACCGCCGCCATGCACCCACACATGACCCTGCCATAGCACTGGGACAGTAGCCGGGGTGTGATATCCGGGGCCGGGCACAGCGGATGTCCTCCACAAAGACTGAGTACTTACGCCGTTGTGAGCTCCACGGAAGTGGATGTTGCAGAGTATCCCCCGCAGTGCCTGCTGCGGCAAGGGACCGGTCACTCGGACGTGATGTGCCGCACGCCAGTAGACATATCCGGATGGGCCCAGGACCACCGGTGCCGGTACAGTGACCCCATGGGCTCATGGAGGCAATGCGTGTGCTTAGGACTGGGCCAGCGGTCTGGCTACTGCTCAGGAGAGAGGTGATGGCCGCTGTGTCCGCTGTCCAACAAGCGGCGCAGGCAGTTTATCAGGTATGGGACCGCCCCCATCAGCGAGTGGGTGACACATGGGGCACAGCGCAGATGCGATTGAATTGAGGAGGTGCCCCGTCAGGCCTGCAGGAGGATGGTCGGGGGGGAACTAGCCCCTGGCCAACGGTCCGCGCACGGAAGAGGTCATGCGCACCATCAAAGTGCGCGAACCACTTCGTCTCCACCCACTTCGAGAGGTCTGGGATTCGGGGTGGAAGCAAGTGGTCAGCGGGGACGACATCCGCCGCCGCCAGGTGAGATGCAGAGCTCTCGGAGATGCAGGCATCGCAGAGGTGGTGCCGCCACCCATCACGGACGTGCCCGAGGCGGACAAGAGCGTGGTCGAGCGAGCGAAGGCGGCGGCCCGGCTGCGCAGGTCTGGTGGTGCAGTGGCGTGTGGTGTTGGATACCCCGACGGGGTGCTGGAGACGGCAGCTGCTGGCGTCCGTCGCGTCCAACTTGATGACCATGGATGGTTTTACGGGGCAGCTAGACAACCAGTTGGGCCTCAGGGGCCTCGTGGTGCTGGCCGCGGTGCTCTCAGCAGCGGGAGCCCTGTGCTGACCCGGCGCTTCATGTGTGCAGAAGGAGCTGGTAACGGAGACCCACTGGAGGAGGGGCTGGTGGACCGAGGAGCACAAGACGGAGGAGTAATGTACTTTCGACGATGTTTGCTTCATGTTTGTCCGCATGAGGCGGTGGAAAGAAGAATGGGCGGCACGGGCTACAGCGAAGGAACGCTGCAACAATACATGGGGTACACACAGGACACGTCCTCCGGACTTTAGGATACACACGGGACACACATTTTCGGAAGTTCGAGATCCGAAATATGCACACTCTGAACTGAAATGTTGTGCACGTGGCATGCACGACTTGCGATTGTGCCTCCCACCCCGGCCCACTGTCATACTGCGTATTGGATGACGTACTCTGGGTACGCCTGGAATTGGCCGAATATCACGACCTCTTGGTGGGTTTGTTGCCCCATGTGGTGGCCTGGCATGGGCCCGGGATTCGCCACCACCGAATCATAACACCGCAGCGTGCCACCGTGCGTCTCTGGGCGACGAAGCTCCCTCTGCACCTTCTGAGCGGAGCATGCATCTCCCACGGCCACACGGCACAAGAGCATGGTCCTTAGTTTGTCCACGTTGGTCGGTGATGCATATTGGTGGGCCTTGCAGGCCTGACTGGCAAAATACGTTCCTTGTCCATAGTACCCGGGGTTGCTAAGCCGGACATCGAAGCCCTGTTGCACTATCAGCAGTGCCTTCTCGAATGTCGTGCCATGGAACAGATAGCGCTCGTTCACTGCCGCATCCAATTGGTGGAGCTGCTGCAGCGACTGCAGAGGGTTGGACACAGCGGTCTCCACTGGGACCTGGATCTTATGCATCGCCAGATCGCGTTTCATGAGGCGCGTTACGTCCGAATACTTCCGCCACAAACTCCAATTCTCAATGCGAAAAACACGGATGATATCGAAGCACTGCTTGAAATCATCGCAAGCACCCCACCCAGGGAGCGCGGTACAGTGCACACTGGACTCAAGGAAAATACGAGACAGTTGTCCGAACTCTTTCATCTCAACCGCCACGTCCATAAACGACTGCTGCTCCTGGACCTGCTCGGTGATGGACACCCCCTGGGCCCTCAAACCAGGGTGCTCCCACCAAGTCCCATTCCATTCCACAGCCCCATCATACGTGGCAAGTGCACGCTTGGGCAACCTTGAGCAAGAATAATCATGGGTCTTATACTGATCAGTGACCGCCAGCAGCACCCGTTTGTTCGAATCCTTAGCCTTGTAGATGAAGTAACGCCCGTCCGATCTCCACCAAACAGAGCGGCCGTTGATGCTGTCATGGGCGGACTCCTGAAAGACCCCATCAAAGTCTCTCTCTCGCTTCCGAGAGTGAGATATCCTGATTGTCAGGGGCCTCTTCAGACCGCAAGCTTGGTCAACATCTACACACCGGTCCCAATTACTGGGCGTGTCAAGTTGGCACCGCAGGGCACGCCTTTTGCCGGTCTTGATATTGGTCTGGCACATCTGACGGAGATCAAACTTATACTTTTCGACCCCTGACTTCATCTGGACGACTGCCTCGCCGCCGTTCAAATAGGCCTCGTAACAGCCCTGGAGCTGCTCGCTGGTGTCTGAGGGTAGACTGGTCCATTCATCGGGTGCGTTCGAGAATTGCCAATCAAAGCCAGAGGCACTTTGGGGGGCACTGACCTGGAGGGAGGCACATCGCTTTGCCAGAATACTGTTTTGAGACTTTAAAGCATTCAGTGCCATTTTGAGAGAGTCCACTTGGCGGATACGCTCCTCTTTCTCCAGTGCAGCCCGGGCAGAACATTCAATTTCGACCTGCCTTTTCTTGGCTTGAAACTCAACAGCCATTTGAAGATAATCTGACTTGATCATGTAGAGGCTTTCATTTGCCGCTTCCAGGAACGCCGCATGCACCTCAAGCCTTCCATTGAGAGCTTCCCAGAGGTTCTCGTGGAACGTTCGTACAAGTGCCTTCATCGTCTGCGGGGCCTGTTAGTGTGCCTCCCAGGTCATGGGTCTCAGCAGGTGATGCACACTCATGTCAGTCTGCCATGACCACACTGGATACGAAGCATGTGCATGAGGGTCCTGAGAGGTGAAGAAGCAGCGCATTATGAAGGGTTGGATGTTCAGTTGCAGGGGCAGGTGGCCAGGGGGTTGGGGGCATCAACATGGTCAGTATGCTGAGCTGGTCCCCGCCACAGACTCTTCCAGCCGTTGTTCTCCGATGAGTTGATTAGCACAGCGTCCGGGTTTTTGCTAGGCGACTGTCCCGTTGCTTCTGCCATTGCTCTCGTTGGCTTGCCTTCCATATGTATATATGTCATTGACCGCTCTCGAGTGTGCATTGAGGCCTGCCACTCTTTTATTCACGCACCGCTGACCCCAGATGCTCACCCATCCTGCTGCCCTGATGCTCTCAACTCGATTGCAATTCTACAGGGCCAGTGGCGTGCATGCTCGTCGGCGGTCAGCCCCTGGGTGTACATGCATGATGCTGGCTCCACTCGTATTGTACTTCTCAGGACATGTTGTGTGGTCCTTAGGTTGAAAAACCCAGTGGGTTCTGGTGTGGTTAAAATTATGAACATTCAACACACAGCCATTCAGGAGGCGCGGGTTTTCATTGAGCGGTTGTTTGGCATTGCAAGACCTCTGTGCTGCAGGGTATGGTGGACTTGGTGTCCACTGCATCCTGGGCCACACTGGAGTCATCGCTCATTTCAAATACAGGTGTTTGTCCCCGCGGGTTGGGGACTTGTTCCTCCATGGCTCCTAGGTGCCGTGAGTCCAGTAAGCGCATGGACGCCCGTGGGGACATAGGAGCGGTTTGTGAAATGAGTGGCGATTCACGCCCACCACCATCACTGTTTTGGCGCGGGGGGGGGGGGGCTTGGTGCGTTTATTCAGGCGCTGTGGCATGCACGCTTCCACATCTGGCAATAGCGTTGCCTGCAGGGGGCCCGCAGGGGGGAAGGGGGGGCTTGGCTGGACCCGCCCCCTCCAAAAGAGGCTCAATGGGCCAGACCCCAAATCCCAACTGAGACGATCCTGGACCTTAATATTCAGAAAAAGTGAATGTGGTATTTTGGGGATCAGTGCACTGAGAGGATTAGAAAATTTCCTCATTTGCCGAGTAATTGGTGGAAAAACTTTTCAACCATTTTTGAGGGCCTTTGGCTCCAGAGTTTGGAATGCCTAACCACTAACCAATGGCCCAGCCCATAGAGCCCTTGGCCCAGGCTACCCCGCCCCCACTTGTGTGGGACTCTATGCCGCTCTTCCCCACAATTGAAAATCTGACCACCCCAGGGCACATGCATAATGTGGTAATATGGCTGGGTCTTTTGGCCTTTGGAACGATCTCGTGAAGTGAGGCACAATCGAGAGACCCATCGGTGGTTACTAAGCCCGCTTGTGGGAAACTTGCATCCCCTGCTGTGCTTCCGCAGCTCCCCCTCTGTGCAGGGGTAGGGGTTCTGGGAAGCCGGGGGCGTCTTCGTGGACCTGAAGGGCAGCAGGCTGTGTGTGCGGAGTGTGCGGGCCCCTGTGCACACGGGTAGTTTTGCCCTGCGGCCCACTTGTTGTTCTGCTTCCTCCTTCCCCTTCTTTTCTTTCTTTTTGTGTGGCTTGGCTGCCACCTTTGATGCTTTATGCTCCGGGTCGTCGCAATCCATGACAATTTCCTCCACTTGGTCGTCTCCCAGCGCAATCCGGCGGGCGAGGTCCATCTCCAGCCGGCAACTCCTAGGGGGAACGTTTGCCCGGCGAGCGCCCGGGGCGTGCCCGGCGCGCTACCTTTGTATTAAGTATCCTGGCTCCACGGGGGGGACGTCTCCTCGCTTCTGTACGCGACCCCCCCCCAGTAGAAGTGGGCCGAAGGCCCCCATGGGGGGGGGGGGGGGTCGCGTACCGGAACTGAGGAGACGTCCCCCCCCGTGCCTGGCTCTAGCCCTAAGTTTATCCTCACCTAGGGAAGTCCCCCAAGTAGACCGCACTGGTCCGCAAACCTTCCCTGCAAAGTACGTGTGGGTGCAATGGCTCGCCCCTGCCTTCTCAGGGGTCCCCAATAGAACCAAATAGGACCAAATCAGAACTGGCCACATCACCCCTGGCTTCTTGGGGGCAGATTGTTTGGTGAGGGGGGGGGTAAAAACAGGCATGGGTGGGGAATGGTAAAAAAAAGATGCGCTAACACTGCCCCTAAAGCCCTTTGAGGTGCGCTCCAGAGCCTTGCAAGTCTTCTGTTTCCACCGTTTGGGTTTTGTAACCGTGTACACCGTAGCAAGTTTACACACGGAGGTGTAAACATGCACCATCATACACGGTGTATGGGGGTAGAGGGAGAAATGCTCCTTTGGGGCGTGTCATCGTGCCCCCGGGGAGCTGGGTGGGCAGATAGACCAGTGGGACAGTATGGGCGACCTCCCCAAGTTGGCGCATGGAGGTGACCCCCTGCCTTACTGCCCGCCGGTGAGACACCCACCGACAAAGGTAACGCGCAAGCTAACCTAAGTGTCTATACGCACGCCCCCAAGACACACGCGAACACAAAGCAACAAGGTGGCATATCTATACACGTGTTCTATTCTACCGTTTGTTGTCTGTACGTGAGTGGTTTGTTGGAGCTTTTGTTTGTGCGGAAGTGTGGCACCACGTGCTCCAAGGCCGCCAGCGCGAGGCCCACACCCTGTGACGCCCTCCAGGCGAGTGTGTACCTCCGGGCCCTGCCATTGGATGTGCGCGCACAAGTATGTCTTGTGTTTGTTGGCGTGCATCGCTCTATTATGTGCATATATGATATGTATGCGTAATATGGCTCCTAGGTGGTGGGTTAGCAGTGAGGTTAGATTATCATTATATGGTTAAGAGATGTGTCTATTCAAGTGTGTCTACTCACACCCTCATCCCGTCTCTGTACCTCCTCCTTTACCCTCTAAGTGGTGCATCACCCGTGACACACATGCTAGCCTTAATCATCAGCGACGACACAGCCCTTGGCGGAGCCGTGCCCATGAGGTCAAGCATCATTTGAGCCACAACCGTGGCTCTTCGGCATCTAGAAAGGCACACCGGCCTTTTTCATTGTTCCTGTGTGGCGGGTCAGTTTGCAAGTGGGCCTTTGGCTAGGCCTTGTCTCGGCATTTCCAAGTAAGTGATCAAGCAAGCTTACATTTTACAAGCAAGAGCTCACTCATTACTGAAAGCGTTAGACAAGCACATCAAGAACATCAAGCACGTCAAGCGCTCATAAATTGTCTAAAGCACAACGGTCACAGGTGTGCGCATCGTGCCCGTAATCTGCATGGTGCCTAACTGTTTGTTTCGACCTCTTTACCCTGAGGCCATCGTGACCTCTTTCCTCTATTCAGTGAGCTCCCGCGCGCACGGTGGGGCCATCGTGGCCGTGTTTGTTAGTGGCCTAAGTGTGGCAAGGGACAGAGGCGGGCACAAGGCACAAGTTTGGTAGCGTGCTTCATCATTGTTTTCCTGACCTCTAACTCTACTTTCCCACTTGCTCCCTGTTGCAGGCACAGTCCTAAGCTACTGTCACACCCTCCCAACGCTGTTGCTGGCAGTTCTTTCCCGAAAGTAAAATTTTGGCACTGTCGCGTTGCACCGTTTTGCGGGTACCGTTACCTTCAGATTTGTTTAAAAGTGTGATTTCACTTTGCACTTAGTTTTAATTGTGAAGAAACATACCAATTTTACCTGCTGGACCCCACAATTGCTTGTGCGACACACGAGGACCAGACTCTGCGCGCAACAGCTCGCGACTTCGCCTACTACTTATTGCGGGATCTTCGAGATCACGTTGCTGAATTTGCGGATTTTGGCGCTGGTTCGATTCCCACCGATCGGAGCTACTTCAGCGGCCGTGCAGCCGGCTCCCAGGTTGCCAGCGGAGGTTCGAAGCCCTATGGGAGGGATTATGTGCTAACCGGACATTTGCTGCTGTTTGTGACTGCCACGTTCCTCTTGGGCATATACCTCCTGCCCGTGGCAGTCGTTTTAACTGGCGGGGTGAAGCAGTTCACGACCCTACCCTAGCTAGCATATTACCCTCAGGGGATCATTAGATGGCAATATAAATGGGACCATTGTATATTATATTCCATTTCCTTGTTAGGAACATAGGATGTGGGATAGATAAGGCAATCTTGGATCTTTTGTAGTTATATGAATTAGTGGATGATAGGGTGGATTTCTCATATGTGCACATCAGGTATTTCATTGGCTATGTGTATCATATCTGTTTGCAGGATACTATTCAGTCAAAACTATCGTTATGTCTTCCTTGCCAAGCAAGGTTGCTGCCCATGCCACTGCGACCTCTGCTCCTGACATCCAGGTTCAATTGTCCACAAGCCAACACCTGCACTTCATGCAGTTGCTTTGCTCGAAACATTTGAATAACGCCTTCCGATTCTTCTAGAAAGCGATGGGGCCTGGCGCATGCTAACCCTCCCTTCTCTCTCTGCCCGCGACCGTTCTCACCAAAATCGCTTATAAGGGAGGAAGGGTGGTCCTGTGTACCCCTGACTGGGGTTGTTCGGGCGAACACACCTATTGGCGTCAACCGCTAGACCGAATGACTGTGGGAAGAGTGCAACTCCCCGACGGTCCCATCTACGAGCATGAGGATTCAGACGGCGCTATGCAGGCCCCAAAGTGGACCAGTTTCTTGTCCATCGTTGATGGATCCCTCAACCCTGTACCCCTGTGTGATCTAGACCAGGTGCTACTGAAGGATATCATGTCCGAAAATCGTGGTCTGACCCTTTTGGGTCTGAAAAAACGGTCCCCTGAGCACACTTCAGCCACACTTACAGGGTGTGAATCCTACAATGACAAACTGGAACCTGCTATTGTGAGAGAAGATGCCGACGATCAGCTGTCTGAAATCGCCAGCTCTATTCCCCCTGTTGGCCCCAGCTGTGTTGGGGATGTCTTGGATCAAGGTCTATAGGAGTTGGGATACTCCAGGGAAGACCTCAACGTGGAGTTGTTCGCCAGTGACAAGCAGCACGTCCTGGACCTCTACTGCAGAAAAGCGCAAAATTGCTGCTACGAATTTTATTGGCCCTCTCTCAGGATGGCCTACGGGAACCCCAGGTTCAGTGAACAGGGTAAGGGATTGACCAAGGTGGCCTTGGAACGTTCCTGTATGGTCTTGTATTCCCCCAATTCAGGAGCCCATGGGGGAAATGAGTACTGGCGTACTCTATTGGAGAAGCTTACGCTCACCTCCGTCCAGCTGGCCAACGACGCCATCTACCTGCCTCTGGGTTGCAAGATGCCTATTGGGAAAACATGACGGGGGAGCATGATAAGCGTGGTGGACGGGGGTCTAGCCCCAGTACCCCGGGAAGACCTGGACCCTGCTATGGTCTAGGAAGTTCAACGTGAGAGCAGCGGCTACACCCCGGATGTCCTGAAAGACCAACTCCGGCCTCGAGACGCTGTAGAAACTACTCCTGGCGGGGACGGGTACGTTGTGTCTGACGCTGTTGCCCTCAACTCCCCCTGCAATGTACCTAATCCTGATGTATTCTCAGATTATGGGCTATCCGAGCTACCCAGGTCTATACACTCTGATGACGAAACCGAGCATGACGCCTTCTTCGTGCAGACGTGCGTGGGGGAAGCGGAGAACGCCGAGTACGCTGCCCCACAGAAACCACTACTCTCCATGAGGAAAGAGGAGCCCTTGGACGAGGAGTTGGACCCCCGATCCAGGCTGAGAGAGTACTTGGACTGCAAGAGGAGATTGGTGGCGAAAACGCTATGCTACGCTAAGCCTACCCGCCGCTCATGGCCGTTGAAGCAAGGGTCTATGGGAGATATCTCCCAACTGAAAGAGGACCTTGAACAGAAGATTACCACGTGGCAACGGGAGGGGCATCTAAAGCTCATGAAGAACGTATGGGGTGCCCATGTGAGGACCCCAGAGGAAGATGAACTCTCAGAGGAATGTGTATGCGAACCCCCTAGAGCGTGCTTATGCTGTCACCTTCCACCCGAGACTGTGGAGCGGGACCTTCTATACGCCTACCAAGGGCTGAACTATACTAATAAGGACGCGGAGCCGGTTGAGCACCACCACCCTGCTTGTATTCATCAAGGGGCAAGCAATCTACACTCTGACGAGGACCTGGAGGACAAGATCAGGCTCTTGGACCCTAGAGGACAGAAGCTGATCAGAACCTACCTGGAGGTGTTCTCCGAAGTACCCCCACCAGCCTCCTGTGGCAAGCAGGTACAGATGGATCTAAAAATGAAGCCCGAGTTCGTGGGTCACAAGATACGCAGGAGACCCTACCCGGTTCCTAAAGAGCAGGCTCATAAGATTGGACGACAGATACACGAGTGTATCGACGCTGGCCTAGTCCTGGAGTACAAGGATGGGGACTACCCCCACACTGCAGCCCCTTTTTCCTGGTGGCTAAGCCTGGGTCTACAGCCAAACAGCTGGTGGTGGACTATGGAGAGCTGAACAAGAAAACGCAGAACCACTCGGGGTCTATTCCTAAAATGGACTCAACCCTGGAGAAGATAGCCTCATGCATCTACACGACTAAGATGGACAAGCGGAGCGGTTTCCGGCAAGTGGACCTGACGCCCAACGCTCAAGAGTTCCTGGCGTTCATCACTCCTCAGAAGAGGGTGTTCAAGTGGAAGGTCATGCCCTTTGGCGTGGCCAACGCGCCCGCTCTTTTTCAAGAGCTGACGAACAAGATCCTGCCCATCCTACGACGGAGACCTGTGGTGCAAGAACTCATATCCCGAGGTGCCCAGATGGAAGCACACATCGACGATGTATGCCTTGGAACGAATACTCAGGAGGACCACCTAATCCTCTTGGGTGAGTTCTTTGCGCCTTGCCAGGAGAACCACACTAGACTCAAGCTGGAGATGTGTTAGTTAATGCACGAGACTATGCAGTACCCGGGGTTTGACATTGGCTATGGATGGTGGACCCCTGCGGTCTCTAAGGCCGAACCCCTGATAGATGCTAAAGTGCGACATGACAACCCCAAGAAAGGATTCCATGATGTACGCAGCTTTATTGGGGCTTGTAATTTCTACCGCCGCCGCATCAAGAATTTCACCTACACCAGCGCCATCGTGACGGACCTCAGCAAGAAGAGTACTACCTGGCGCTGGGGCCCTCAAGAGCAACAAGCGTTTGACGAGCTCAAGGACAAAGGAGCTAACGCTAAGTGCTTGGGCGTGCCTAGGGCACAAGGAGAAATTATCCTGGCGACCGACGCCAGCAATGTGGGCGGAGGTGGAACGTTGTTCCAGTGGCAAGCACTAGAGAAGGAGGAGTTCGACTCCGCCATTTCCCAATGGGGGACTGATGGACGGAACTGAGACGTTACTATCAGGCACAGCTACCCTGATGACAAATGGCCCCCGGTTCATTGGGCCATTGGAACTGGAAATGGAACCAGGCCAGGGGTAACTACTCTACCTATGAGCAAGAACTGCTCGCGAGTATGCTGGTGCTATCCTCTCAGTCCCGACTGTTAGGGAGCAACCCTGTTCTTTGGTTGTGTGACCAAGAACCGGTCCGTACCTTCCAAAAGGGGCCCCCACCTGAGAAGGCTAAGCTCGGACGCTGGTGGACCTACCTGAGCCAACTACGACTCTCAGTACATCATATCCAGGGCGTTAAGAACGAGTGTGCGGACTACATCAGCCGCAACAACTTTGACGACATGATTGGTGCCAGGTCTGAGGAGCTAGCCAAGGAGGCTTTCAGCCGTATGGACGTACACCTGGATCTCAACATGACCATGATCAGACCTCTAGATGGACTCCAACAAGTCAAGTACCTCAAGGAGTTTGGCGATATCTACAAACGCCTGGCGAAGCGTCTGGAACCCGTCCTGGTCAACCCGGAATAATGGAAGCGGGACAAGACCTACCTCTGGCATGAGGACCGGCCAGTCGTGCCTAGCGACCGTATCCCGGCACTCCTCAAGTGGACCCATTAGTCCAGTGGTCGTGTTGGTGCTGGACGTACCTTGAAGCTATTCAATGGTTGGCACTTCTGGGTATACTGGGTCTACTGGGTGTTCGCCTTTTAAGGAGGAACACTTGTGGATAGGTGGGTGGATACTCCGCGGGAAGGGGGGGGGGGGTACCGTTTTTGAGCAGGGGGGCCTTGCAAAGACAACGAAATCAGTTTTTTTCAAAAACAGGTTCAGACTATCTGGGCCATAGAACGACAACGATCGTCACCTCCAGCATCGCTCTGGCATCCCAACAGTCAGTACTGCAGGTATCACGCGGCGGAGCCGCAACACACATTGTCCGAAATTGTCCAGCGAGGCGCCGGTAGGCGCCGACACGGATGAGGTTTCAGGTCAGGACTACTCACTGGATCTGCCCCCCCCCCCCCCCCACCGAAAGCGCTTGCGTCGGGAGTCACTGACATCTGCACCAAACCCGTCACCGCCGTCATCCGGGTGTAGCCCGCAGGCGGGTGTCACTAACATCCGTACCTATACGCCATCCCCTCTGACAGGCCCCTCCAACCTCAGAAATACCGACAGCCTATGACTGTGCCCAATGTCAAGAGTTAAGCCACAGGTGTTCCGCTAGTACTTAGGTCGGAGACCACTTGGACCACTGTTGGGGGTTTGCATTTGTTGTCCAACTCTACACCCCTTTGTTCGGAAATCCTTATCAAATAATCTCCAACCACCCAAAAACCACTACCCACCAACAAGGCACAGCCTCAAGGCAGTGAAACATGGACCAAAAGCATGGAAACATTGATGGTAATGTGTCAACAGTCTGAGGCATCTGCACAACACAACATGAGTGGGGGCCAATAGCAGGGTGCAGAAGGTATCACCATAGCACCAATTCCACTTCCGATTTGAAATGGACGTGACTCATTGCTGTGGTAAATGGACATTGCACTACAGCCCCCAAAAAAATGGAGCTCTCAAGCATGCCACAAGAAAGCAGTCATGGTTGATGCTCTTTTGGTGCCATATGCGCTGGAGAAATTTTTGCCGGGGATCAACAAACTGTGACTTTGAGATGACTTAGAAGCAGAGGAGGGAGGGGGGAAGGGAGTCTGGGGGAAGGGGGGGGGGGGGTGGCACAAGCAACCATGTATTAGAAGGGGGGGAGGGGGGGGTGGGGGGGGTCTGGAGGGGGGGGGGGGGAGGGGGGTCTGGCTGGGACACCCCTCCTCCTAGGGTGTCCGGCAAAAAATTGGGAAAAATCTTTTTTTTTCTGCCGAAGATGGCAATGGCACCCAAAAAAACGAAAATCTGTGGGACATCATCACCAGCAAAAGAATGCCTCCGGTGGGGTTTGAACCAGCTACCTGTAAACCTACAGCGCACTGTTCTACCACTCACCTATCACACAGAACTGCTTACCCCATGCATCCCAAGGTTCATAGCATGACATGTTATCCAAAAAAAAATTCCCAGAAGTTCTCTATACGTTGTTGACCACAGTGTTCACAAACGTCTGCCAGTGTGAGGAGGGCCTGTGACCCTGCCCAACTTCAGAGGTTAAGGCAAGTCAAGCCCACGTAGTACTGGGGTGGGAGACCACCAGGACCAATTTTTGAAAATGGGTCCTGGTGGTTCGGCTGTCCATTTCTGCTCACCCTTTTCTTTGCAAAGCACACCCGCATGTCTCTGGATGGTGAATCTGCAATACAATGCAAGCGCCAGGTTCCCTCAGGTACACACAGGTTCATTCAGGTTCACTCAGGTACACACAGGGTCATTCAGGTCCGGGTTACTCGGCATCAGAACTCTCCTCGGAAGACGTATCACACTGTCCATCGGAAGAGCTGGAGTAATCTGTGCCACTGGTGTCCACACATGCTGCAACAAATTAGTGTTGCGTGGCATCACAGCATACAGGTTGGGCTGCACAATATGTCGTATAGCATGCAGTTCGTAAGGCAAAATGCGGCAATGGTCCGCTGACCCACGTTTTGCCGCTCTACACAATAACCTCTGCTGCGATGCCAAGACCCGCTTCTGTAAAAAGGCAGCACTCTTTTGCGCCAAATTGTAGGCCGTCTCGCGCCGCTTCCCACTGAAAATGTCAGCACACCGAAAAAACAAGATGGCTGCAGGACCTGCAGAGAGCACAGTGTCAGTTGACACCGCGTCTCATCTTTACAGTGACAGCAACAGGCCGATCAGGTGTTCAATCACACATTAGAAGGGGGGGAGGGGGGGGGGAGGGGGGTCTAGGGGGGGGGGGGGGAGGGGGGTCCAGGGGGGGGTACCCCCCCTCCTCCTACGGTGTACTGCCGTTCTAATACATGTCTGGGCACAAGGCCTCGGTATCAGATTGTTTGCCTTTGGCGGTGCCTATTGGCCTCTCCCCACTGCTCATTCTGAGCCTCTGTGGGCCCGAACGTGTTTTGGTTGTGTCAACGGAGCCCCTGGATGACTTGTCCTGTTTGACTACTCCAGGGCCGGCTGTCCCGGAGACGGGCTGTTGCCCGTGCCGTCGACCAGTGCATCCAGATGCGCCCTCCGAGGGTGGGCGGGGGGGGGGCGGGGCAACCCACCAGTGGTGGTAGCCCAAGCTTGCTAGGGTGGGAGGGTATCCAACACGCAACCGGTGACCGTGGTGTGCAAGCAACAGGCTCAAAAAATCCGAAAACAGTGGCAACAACAAGGTCATCCGTGGACCGCCAGTGGACCACTCGGGGACATAGAACAGAGTGTCACCTCTGGACGTGGTTTTGTCTTGCATACAACCGACGTATGTGCCGCACGTTTCGTTGCACAAGCCCAGCTTCACAGCAACTGCCCTTCAATCCCATGCCCTGTGCCACACATTGCATTCCGTGGGCCCAAAACAGCATCCAAATATCATTTCGCATGCCCCACTTTGGGTCTCCAGGCATCTCACTTTCTCGTGCAGGTCCCTTCCACAGGACAAAAAGACAGCGCAGCAAAAAGCGCCGCGTGATGAGGCGGATGGCTGTTGCGCATGGTGGTCATGGTGCATTGTGTGAGGGGTACAAACATGAATCAAAGGGGTCCAGGGGCCGAAACCCTGACGGGGGTCCAGGCAAAAGTGCACTGTTTGTTAGGTTACCATTACAATCGGTGTCCTTGAAATTTGGGGTGCAGGGCTGACATATGCCCAAAAGTGCGTTACACGATAGCAGTCAGTGCAGCATCCTCCCTTTGGCAGTGTGTGCACACCCAGGTTCTGGTTCAAAGCGAAGAGTGGTGGCAACAGTCTTGTATGTATCAGTGCATGGTCACCAACGTCCCCAAGAAAATTTTGCTGCGCTGCGGCATGCTGCGGCATGCTTCAAACCGTTGGTGGGGGTGTAGGTCAAATGTCCAGGCAATTGCATGGGCACCAAAAAAAACCGTGCACTCCTACTCCCCAAAGCACCAACAACCACCTCCAAACACTCAACACAATGCAAACAATTGGCAGCTCGTCTTATTGGTCCTCCATCTCCGCTCGCTTCCGCTTTTTCTCAGTCATGTTCACATACATAATTGCCAAATGGCGCAACGTGTCATTATTCATATGCAGACGATCATGTGTCAAAATGTGCCCATCAGACTGAATGGCCTTTCCACATGACATGCAGACCGAGGGCGTCGAATAAAAAAACCAGCAATTGCCCACTGCAAACAGTCAGCAGTACTCCTGGTTGTCTCCTTGTTCCTCTTGGGTTGTGTTGTCCCCTCCAGAGTGGGTTCAACGGTGGTCATCCAAAGACAAAGTGAGGAAAAAATGCCCTGTCGAAGGAGGAGGAGTATTAACTACAAAAGACCATCAAGATTACAGTGTGCTGCGGCATGCTGCGACATGCTTCAAACACCCACCAATAGTCCCAAAATCCGGTGCTCCGGCATGCTGCGGCATGCTTCGACCGTTGGTGCTTGCATGGTGCAGCCTTCGAGGTAAGAACAGCCACTCCCCAGGCGTGTGCTGCTGCTGGCCTCTTCCGGCCCCCGAATTGGTCAAATGCAAACGGCGACCTCAACTCTTAAACAGCAATCTGCTGCAACACCACATCAAAGTGCAAGATGTGTGAGGCTGCATTGCTGACTTGGATGTAATACATGGAAGAGATGGGGGTTTGAACTATGAAGGTGAAGAAACTGCTGGCAAAACCATCATATTCGAGAGGTATGAAGGAGGGCTTTGCTGCTGTACGCAAACGGACGGTACCGCAGGGCAGAACCAATCCCACATCCACTTGGACCCAACCAGACTACACCAGTGGCTGTCTCAGCTGCGGTATCCAGCCGCAAATTTGGATGTTTGACTTGTCTCACTTTGCTTTACCCTGTGTTGCCTTTTGACCGCGGAAGTCTGGGAACCAAGAGAGCGGAGGCCGTCCACTGCGAAACTGCTGAAGAGTACCACTCCATCCTGAGGGGATCACTCTGTTCCCAGAGGCTTGTTCCTCGGCCCGCGCTGTTACACATTTCACACACGCACACCACCCCTCAGCCGTAAGCTGCTGTTTTCCCTCCTCCCACGACTGTAGCCCACAGGCCAAGCGGTCACCACCCAAGCGCCTCCCATGCGGAGATGGACCGCATTTATTGGCAAAGGAGCTGGGGCCATCAATCAACAAAAATGGGAAATTGGTGCGCGAGGCTTCCACCGCCGTCTGCTTGATTGCGAAGAACTTGCCTTTTGGAGAGAACGCCACACAGAGGCCCCGAGGTATGGGAATCCTTCGGCTCGCCATCCTCTGGGCACATGGGTTTGACAGCATCTGACAGCAGCCAATGGCAGAACAGGAATCAGGCATGACGTGTCTGAGCGGCTCTCATACGGCAAATGAGTTGTCGGTGATATGGGGCGTCAGATGCGGGCAAAATGTTCTCGATGGGGGCCTCCTGTGGACCCTGTGGACCCTCTGCGGTTCGGGACCCCAGCCTTTTGGGCTCAGCTGCACCACATGGCATGGGAGCAACGGAGGGACGCAGTAGCCCAGTGCTTGACATGTGACCGTGGCCACAAATGCAGTGGGACGTGCCCCAAGGCGCGCACGCACCTTCTGCACCGCACAGGAGGCACCCTCACATCGTTGGGGTCACGTCCTCTCAGCAGGCGAGACGCAGGCTGCAGTTGCATTGCACGCGGACGCAGTAGACTAAGACGAGCTCGTGTGTGGATTCAGCCGGAAGCTGAACAGCAGTGAATTGGGTTGGCCATGCAATGCAGGCAGTCCCGAGAGCCCCTCCTCTGCACTCATATCCTGGAGCCCATATTCTTCGGCCATTTCTCCGATGCAGCTCTCGAGCTCATCCGTGAGCACGGCGCAGGCGATGATGGCACGGCGTGCGGCGGCGCTTGACCGCGCTGCGCCAGGGGCTGCCGTCATGCTCACTTCTGGGTCAGGACTGAGGCTGTCATGCACATCGCCTCCAGGTGCCAACTCAATTTCGAATGCAGGTTTGACATCAGGTTCTGCCGTACACGTAGCCTCAGCCTCTGCATCACGCTGGACTCCGGCGACCGCCTCCTTCTGATCCTGCGCACCGCCGTTGGTCCTAGCCTCTGCCAACTTCTGGTCCTCAACATTGGTATCTGCGCCCGCCAGCACCATCCGTATGGTTTCAAAAAGGGGGCGAATGTTGCGCCGGTGGTAAAATATATCTGCCCCAATAATCAAATCCACAGGGCGGGCGACACTGCGAAGCAAATCCTTGATGCCGTCGGCTTCCCCCCACTTCAGCCGGGCAATGCGGACATTGTCACAGGCATTGAGCTCCATGTTGATCCGCAACAAGTCCAAAGATATGTTGCTGTAGTCTGTCAGGATTACATTTGAGCAGTGCCGGGCCGCCAGCAGCCCAGTAAAGCCTACTCCGCTCCCAAGCTCCAGCACCGTCCGGTCCGCAAAATGGGAACCATGGCTGGCAATATACGCGGCCAAGAGATGTGTGGCGGGCCATATGAACTGTGGGATGGTGTCGACTTCGATGTCTTTGGATTGTTGGTTTGTGGCGTCATATCGGATGTCATGCGAGTTCCTGTGCAGCAGAACTATGGGGGTGGTTTCCCCAGGCACTGGGTAAGAATGCTCTGTGAATCGTGTGTCTTGCAGCAGAAAGTCACGATAGGACGATGTGGAATTCATACTCAGCAGCGTGAAAAAAAAAACAACACTCAGAAAGGTGGGTGGGAGGGTGTGGGAGGGACTTGAATGGAATAATTGCGGGACAGTTGTAAAACACCTGCTTACTCTTGGTGACTTGTGGACACGTGCTGCACATGTAGGCTGTCAGTGACTGGTAGTAGTTCTTACAGGCTTCTAGATGCCCACTATTAGGTCTTGGAGGCCCTTGCATGATGGTTGTAAATTCTTGGATGGTTGTGGATGAGTACTCTTTCTTTTTGGTGAGTTGAGGAATGCTTGTCGTTCGTTCGCAATACACTTCTAGATGACCAATGTTATTTCCTAGAGGTTGCTAGATATAGGCTAGTAAATGCGCAATGGTAGGCCGTCCGGGCCAAGGGCCACACGCACACACTGCCGTTGAAAGGCCTCGTCTACCAATGGTGGTGTAATATTTACAAAACAAAAAAGGGGCTAGCTTAACAACCTGTGACTCTTGGTGGATGACTGATATTAATTATTGGAGGCTTTTCGATGCATGTTTATTCCTGGTGACCCTCGGAGGCTGGCCATGAATTCGGTTGTGGATGACCACTATTTGTTCTTGTTGGCGAACGAATCTCCAGGGGGGCCGGATCATCTCCGCCAGTCCCTCGTACTTTCCATCGGTTTGCTTATCCCACATCATGCGACGGGCCTCGGCATCTGCCACCGCCTGTGCACGCGATTGGAAGCTGACTACCCTGCTTAGAGGATCGGCCGGGTTGATCGCCGACCTCACTCTAAAGGAACTTATGGAACAGCCACTCCAGCAGCGGAGCCAAAACAGGCGCCGGAGGATACGCTGCTGGGGGCCCGCACACACACAAGCACGCATTGAGTTGATTTGTGCGCGCGCCACGTTGCTATCTGAGCCGATGCGCACCGACTGGAAACCGCGGTACGAGGCCAGCTTAGCAACAGCATAAACAGCGAACAGCTCTGCCTGTTGCAGAGAGGCAACCCACTCAGGGCAGATTGAAGAGCGAAAAAACCCCTTTTCCCCCACAATCCCGATTCGGAACCGCTCACCCTCTGGGGCTGCATCGGCAAACACTTCCCAGGTCCCAGCCCCACGATCCCCAAGCACATCTGCCCTCTGTGGTACACATGAGAATGTCAGGACTGTGGCTATCCCTTTAGCCACCCCCCGACTGAAGTGCCCAAGACTACTCTGCAAGCAGCGGTAGGCGCCCGCCAGAAATGACCCCAGCCCCGCGTTTGGTCTGCCGAGCCAACAGAGCTTTCCCAGCAGCCGTCGCAGTGCAACAGTGGGGAGTTTCCCCCTGCCCACCCCCCTAATCCAGGCCCGAAAGGCGCCCACCAGTGCCCCCACCGAGTTGCTTATAGTGCCGGCACGCGTGTCCAAGGTTTTTCCGATTAACCCCAGACATTCCGTCGGCGCAGTCTCACTCTTTTCTCCCACTATAAATCCAGCTTTGCGGAGGCGAGTCTTGCAATCACGCACTGCCCTCCTCAGCCTGCCCCGACGTTGACAAGAGATCAGGATATCATCCAAGTACACCCACCCCCTCACCCCATGTCGCGACAGCACGCGGCGAATAATAGCCTGCACCAGCCTCGGACAGATAGCTAGACTATAACTCCACCCGAAAGGCAGTCGCGAATAGGAGACTGGGCGCCGCCCAACTTCGAAAATCGGGGGCCCCCATGCAAACAGTGTTGCTGTGGGGGGGGGGTGGAAATCTCCAGGAGTCGCCAAGCTGTATACCGACGCCCCCCCACGGTGGAAATTCGAACGCACGGCCGAAATACCGTGGCCGGGGTGGGGGGGTCAGGACGGGAGAACGCCCCTGTACACGGTCCGCAAGGGATCAACACTTGCGTTCTGGCCGTCCTGGGTGCGGGCGGAAATTGCATTTGCCCAAAGCGTAGGTTCACGACTTGCTGGGAGTGGGTGCACGGGGGGGGGGGGGGGCGAGGAAGAGGGGACGGACAACGTCCCCGGCTGGCAGGCGAGGAGCTGAAGCGTCTAGACAGGCTGGCGGAACAAGTGTCCCTTCTGCCAGGCGTAAAGTGTCACAGGCGTGAGATGGTGCACAAAATGATCTTGGGAATGGGCGACGCTATGTGCGGATTGGAGGGTGGGGACGAGGGGCTGCGAGTTCTGTCTAGCACTCTGGGCAGGGTAGTGGAAGGGGGGGACTTAGACGAGGAGGATGACGGGTATTATAGCAGCAGCGACGAGGAAGGGGAAGTTACAGATGCCATGGCGGCCAGGGGAGTGGGGGAGGCGGGGAGGGTGGTGGTCTCGCCGTCGATCTGGAATAAGGTTGTCCCCCCCGACCTCCTGAAGGTCTACCAAAGAGCCCAAAAGGAGAAGGGGGAGGGGGGGGACAGTGAGTTGGGCGGACGCCCGGGGCCAGTGGACAAGATGCCGGAGTCCCTGCGCGTCACTACAGGGGGACTGCACAGGACATCCGCCCCCCGTACAGCCCGCATGTTTCTAACGTGGAAAAATGCGCTAAAGTGTAGGGCAATCCTGGACGCCAGGCGAGTTAATGAAGGTGACCCCCGTCGCCCACCGAGGTTCCGGCTCCCTGCCCTGGAGGACATCAGGAATTGGATGTGCCATACGAAACGGGGTGTGAAGCGGGGTCGTGTGTTCCTTGCCAAGCTTGACCTCCAAAATGCCTACTGGAGCATCCACCTCCCGGCTGCCTGGAGGAGGATCTTTGTGGTGCAGGGGGCATCGGGGAGAACCGCCCAACTCACTGTCCCCCCCCTCCCCCTTCTCCTTTTGGGCTCTTTGGTAGACCTTCAGGAGGTCGGGGGGGACAACCTTATTCCAGATCGACGGCGAGACCACCACCCTCCCCGCCTCCCCCACTCCCCTGGCCGCCATGGCATCTGTAACTTCCCCTTCCTCGTCGCTGCTGCTATAATACCCGTCATCCTCCTCGTCTAAGTCCCCCCCTTCCACTACCCTGCCCAGAGTGCTAGACAGAACTCGCAGCCCCTCGTCCCCACCCTCCAATCCGCACATAGCGTCGCCCATTCCCAAGATCATTTTGTGCACCATCTCACGCCTGTGACACTTTACGCCTGGCAGAAGGGACACTTGTTCCGCCAGCCTGTCTAGACGCTTCAGCTCCTCGCCTGCCAGCCGGGGACGTTGTCCGTCCCCTCTTCCTCGCCCCCCCCCCCCCGTGCACCCACTCCCAGCAAGTCGTGAACCTACGCTTTGGGCAAATGCAATTTCCGCCCGCACCCAGGACGGCCAGAACGCAAGTGTTGATCCCTTGCGGACCGTGTACAGGGGCGTTCTCCCGTCCTGACCCCCCCACCCCGGCCACGGTATTTCGGCCGTGCGTTCGAATTTCCACCGTGGGGGGGCGTCGGTATACAGCTTGGCGACTCCTGGAGATTTCCACCCCCCCCCCACAGCAACACTGTTTGCATGGGGGCCCCCGATTTTCGAAGTTGGGCGGCGCCCAGTCTCCTGAAACTATGCCACCGGAGACCCCGCCCCTTGCCCCCCCTTTCCAGCAACTCCACCAGGGATTTACCCAGGGCGTCCCCTGATCCGTGCCAGGCCCCCTTGTGGGGGTGGAACCCCCTGAGGGCACGCAGTTTTCCCAAGAACGCCAGCCAATCGTTGCACCACGGTCCCACGTCTTGGTTTTGTTCTCCTCTCCTCAATTTTGATCCAAAGAAGCGAATCCCATCGTCGGACTGCCCCACCGTCCCGCCTGCCTCCGATCTGCGCATGCAGTGCGCCACAGAGATGCAAGCCAGGGCCACCGCCTCCCAGTCTGCGAACGACCGGGCAGACGCGCATAGCGAGACCAAGTCCCCCACCTGCGCCCACTCCTTTGCCGCGGATCGCTCCTCCTTCGTGCGCCTAGACTCCAGCGCCTCCACTAGGTACCAATCAGCCACGCGGACCACAGGTTTAATCCAGCCCATCTTTTCCACCAGCCTGGCAGCAGGCAGCACCAACTTCGCCGCACTCTCAGATTGTTCCCCATCGACGATATCCATGAGTCGGGTCTCTAGAACCGTGCGCGCTCCCATACGTGGTCGCATTCGCTCCATTCTCGCCAATCGTCGGACCTGTCGGAGGTATCCGTCAAGAGTGGTCTTCTGCAGATCCTGAATAACAGTTGCGTCGTAGGACGCCCCGTACCCCGCCCCCACCGCCTCCGCGAATCTGTCGCGCGCCGCCGCCCATGGCATCTCCCAGCCTCCATCCTGCATCTTTGACAGACTCGCCTTCTCCTGGACTGCCCGCAGTCACTTTTGCCGGCCCTTACACCCGAATTTCTCCTTGTCAAACCACCAATGGTGGCCTCCGCAGTCCGGGCACGCACTTTTGGGCTGGCTTTCGCAGTTGACCCAATCTCCTGTCTTCTTTGATTTGAAATGCCGCTTTCCATCGATATATTTGAATTCGGGCATGTTGACCGTCCGCTGACTCCCCTTGTTTGCTTTACTCTTGGATGACCTCCCAGAGGAGCTGGATGCGTCTGACGACGAGGAGTCGGACTCGCTGTCGCTGCTACTACCGGTGGAAGATGAGGAGGAATCCGACCCTGAGCCGCGTCGCCGCGATTTTTCCGATTTCGCGGATTTGTTTGCCTTCTTGGCCCGCCTTTTCTCCTTCTTCCGCCTGTGTCTCTCCTTTTGCTTTTCCTTCTTTTTGTGGTCCTTCACCTTCGCCTTCAAGGCGTCCTTACCGGATTTATCACAATCCAGTAGGATTCTCCACACATCCTGTATGATGTCCTTCACCTCCGTGGTAGTTTCGGTGTCTTCCGCCTCCATGAGGCGCTCGAGGAATCTGCACAATTTCTGCGTCCAACGTGGCGCGCCCGGACGCTTTCTCATCCATCTCGCGTTTCGGAAGCTGGGTTCTCGGTATGACTGCTCCTGCACCTTGTCATCTCCCTCACCTTCACTCGCGCCTCCTCGCTCGGTCGCTGGAGCGCCATCGACCGCCCCATCCAGCGCCATACCGCACCCACCGTCGACCGCGGGTGCTTTCTTAGGCGTTGTCCGGGCTCCTGACGTCGGCTTCGTATATTTTCGCTCGCTCTTTACCGGCTCCTTGGAGACCACATCGCACACCGCGAAACTGACGGCCGCGGCCTCCTGGCTGAGGTTAAAGGACGTGACCTCCGCCCCCCAGGCCATGGTCAGTCCGTAGAGCATGGCGTCCATGTAGTGCTGGGGATCAGGCGATTGGAACGAAACCCCCAATGCTTCGTGGAACGACCTCGCCAACTGCGGTGGGGACCACTGAGTCGCCCCTAGGCCCCAACCGGCCACGCCGGACATCAGGACCTCCAGTCTGTGCTGTAGCGGGACCGTCCGGGCCATCCACGGTGTTTGCAGCAGATGGCGCCACGCCTGCGCTTTCGCCGAGGCATTCTCGTCCTTGAGCCTGGTCCAGTCCCAGGCCCCGTCGTTGATTGTGGTGACCATCTATCCCCCCGATGACCCGCCACAGGCACAGAATAAACAAAAGACTGGGTTGGGGTAGGTGGGAAGGGAGCAATGGACATGTCGGGTGGGGGGGGGAGTAGTGCTGGGGCCCCCCGGTGGCAGAACCTGTTTTACCCCGCTTCGCTAAACTAACTGCGGTTCTTGTTGGCTTCACAGAGCCAGTTGCTAATTCTTGAAAGCCGGGGGGGAGGGGGAATTGCAGTCCCCCAAGCATGAAAACATTGCGATAAATTGCGGTAAATTGCGGTAGAATTGCGGTAAAATTGTGGTAAAATTGCGGTGCAATTTTTTTTGGTCCCCGGACATGAGCAGCATTGCAGCAGAGCTATGCAGTTGGTTGCCCACACGACCCTAGAACAAAAGGTGCTTGATACAATTCCTGCACAGAACTTTTTGCAAAAAGGTTTCTTTGACCAATTATGCACCCAATTGGTAGGATCGTGAGGCTTTCAGCACGTAGCATGCACACTGCACCAAAGCTTTTAGCACAAGCATCTAATCCAACCGTCCTTCCACATCACCATTATGATGGGCTATGAAAGCCACATGACGGGCATTTTCACTCATTGAATACCTTTGGTCTGTGTCGGTATATTTGCAAAACGAAAAGAAGCCCTCCACAGAGCCAGTCCCCATCACCATGCAACCAAGGAACGAGGACACGCTCTTTAAATGGTGATGCAGGGCGGGCTTCCCACCACTGGAGGAGCAGCAGGTGATATTTGTGTGGCATAACGTGCCTTTTGGCCACCAAGTCCTTTGCCATGCTTCACTGGCCTTTAGCCCTTGCCAGAATCACTGTCCCCAGAACTGGACGACATTTTGGGAACACAAAAACAAAGAGGTGTCCTGCCACACAAATGACATGCATATTGAAGCATCCTCTCTTGACTAGCAACTCACGCTGCCAATAGACAGTGGCATCAAGCCACCACCCACTGCTCCTACACAAACAGTCTTGGAGACATAATCTAGTATGCACATCCCAGTTCTGCTGCAACAGTGTTTTGGAGGTTCCATAGGGGAGCGGGGGGCTGATGAGGCGCACGCCCTGCCTGATTTGCGCTGTGTGTAACGAGGCACGCAAACAAGCCAAAACACTCGCAGCAGCAGCCATCAATCGCAACAATACCCCACATTACCAAATTGTGATGTGTGCAACACCAGCGGGCTCCAGCAGTGGACGTGTGGCCACCAGAGCCCCCATCAGACTGTGTCACACCTGCCTCAAATGACACAGAGGACACAAAGCACATGGCATCTGGGCACTGTGATCCCACACAACACCAGCACTTCACAAGCAGTGGTTCATCAATTAACACTAGCTCAAGATGAAGCTAGTGGTTGGTGGTGGGGGGCGTTGGGGATCGAACCAGCAGCTATGGTTCATCCGCCCCGGACGATGACGACTATACTAGACCACACAAGGGGGCAAGGGGGGGGGGGATTATCAATTTGGTACCTAAGATGATTTGGTATCGCTTGAAGGGAATTGGACAGCACCCAGGTTGCCTATTCCCCTTGCCCCATGTCCTCACTAGCCTCCAGCAGCTTGGTGCAGTTTCTAAAGCTGTTGACCATGATTGATGAGACAGCTCAAGGTGCACAGAAACTAGCGCTTGGCAGAGCTGTCTCCGACTGATTTCCACGCAAGATTGAGGCTTAAACCACGTCAAGGACATGCATGCTTCAGTGCAGTAAGGGCCTACCATCCCCCCCTCATACCAATGGCCTGGGCCAAGATTCTTCTTTCCTGAGAGGGGGGCCATTGACAAGGGGGGCCAGGATTGTTCTTGCCAGGTGGGGGGTCCATTGACATGTAGGAGCGGGGGCCATTGGCTCCGAGTATTATCAAAATTTTTCAAAAAAACCGGCATGTGAGCATTTTCTTGTCTGCACATGTTGTTGAGGCATTGTTTGGATGCATCCCTTGTAGATCACACATCTTTTGAATGGGTGTAGGGGTCACTTCCTTCCATTTTTTGGCTACTCACCTGTGCCACACCGCACTACAACAATGGGCATGCCAGACACATCAGCTCTCTAGAGAGTGGAGGTCCCAGGCCCAGGCAGCTCCTATATGGGCAACATGCAATGTGCAATAATATTCGAACAAAGACCACAAGCAGTTCCATCCATGATATACTTCCCCTTCATGACCAAAACAATCTTGTATGTCCGAATGGCAACACTTTGCAGCCACAAAATAAGCCAAAATATGGGATTCTTCAATAAAAACCCTTCGGGGGGGCCAAGGTTCTTCTTTCCCAAGAGGGGGGCCATTGACAGGGGGGCGGCATGATTCTTGGTTCTGGGTGTCGGGGCCATTGGTATGGGGGGTCCATCGGCATAGGGGGGGGATGGTATGCGCCTGCTTGCTCCACTGAGGTTCTGGCAAGATTGAGGCTCAGCATGGAAGAGAGGGTGCATCCCTGAACACAGCAAGCTCAACAGATACAGCAATATTCCCCGTCCTCCACAGACAACCCAAGACAAACTACAAAATACAACATGGCAGCACGGTTGTGGGCATCTTGTGCTTGAGTACATATGCGATGCTTTCAAACACATGCAAATTCAACGCTGTGACCTCGGTGCATATTGCATGGCTCCAACACAATCAGTACAATATGACAGCCGACACTTGTCAAACACTCAAAAAGTCTCAGAGTTGCTCTTGTGACAACAAAGGACACGGTCCTCACCAACATGACCTGTGGTGTCATCAGTGTGCCTTGGTGCATCTACACGCAAAAATTTGTGTGGATATGTGCTCTCATGGACCAATTATGCCACTTACCTGCAAATCAAAAAATGTTGCATATCCATAGAGTAGGGTAGCTTTCGAAACACATCCTCATGAGAAAGTAATTTTTCGTGGCTGTATCTTAGCCAATACTCGGCAGAGCAACATCTTATCCCCCCTTCCCCTTGCGCAAGCATGCTGAAAGTCAGGAAAACAACAGTCAGAGGGGTCCCCGTGCTCAGACAAGGCAGGGCCAATAAGAGGAAACCTAAAAGAGCGGTCTGAAAAACGACAGTCAGACAGGCACGCGTGCTTAGACAAGGCAGTGCTTGCACAAGAGGGAGGGGGGTACAATAGAACCATTGCATGGCAGGTATTCTTCAGTATGGCATGCATGAGTCAAATACGGGTGGTGTCAAGGCCTAAGGGTACCTGTATGTAGTCCAACGCTCATGTCTGGGTACTACCACATTCCCTTCTGCTTCGTCCAGGGCATGCATGCACGTTCATCACAATGCAGACACCAAATAACATGAGCATGGACCGTGTATGCATGGCCTACATGGCATATTGGTCATATTGGTCACCATGCACGACACAAAATGTGCATGGCATGGATTATCGTCCAATTCAACGTCGCGAGTCAATTACATGTGTCGCATCAATCACATGTGTCTTGAGCCAGCCCGTACAAAACGACGTATGCTGACGTGTCATTCACTTCTCTCTCTTTCTTTGTTCGCTTGTTCATTTGTGCAATCATAAGGAGTTCCCACCAAACGTTTTGAATCTCCACAAGTGACTGGACTTATCCGCTCTCTTCGTGCTCTGCACATGCACTCTCGGTTGTCTGGTCTTGGTTGTCATTTACAAAGATCAAGAAAAGGGAGGAGGATTTTGATAGCCGGATTTCACGAACACATTACGACCCGCCCAAAAAGCCCAAGGGCAAATGGGAAAGCGGCTATTTACAACTCCTGGGGGCACTAACACAGAAATCAGCCTGCCTTGGTTTGTGCGCGGTTCGGTCTGCTTGCTCTGTCCAGAAAAACTGGGTAGTGTAAAGCAGGGCTCGCCGTACTTCGGAGTGAGAGGGCGAGGGGGGGCTAAGTCTCGTGAATTTCTATCACCAGGAGGCAGTATAAAGAAACATGATGACAACCACACAGGGAGGTCTGCCCCCAGCCAACAGCCAATGGGGGATCAACATTGGGGTCATAGCAATCTGGCATCATGCCCATAAGAATAAGCCATACAAGCCATACAAGCCATACAAATCTCCGTGATTTACACTTGTTCACGGGAATGCAACACAGGGGGCAGTCACGCAACAGTGCCCGGCCCACCACCAACGGCAGTTGGCCGGTCACCGAGAGCAGTTGCTCATTCAGTCATAGCGGTTGGCAAGTAAGCGACGGCATTTTGGTGGTGATCAGCGAGGCAACAGACGCTAGTCTGGGACCCTTGTGCCTGCCACCCCTGCAGAAGGATGGATGCATGTACTCCAGTAGTGGAGGGTCAGACGCAGGACCTTCTTAAGGCGGTCTCACGGGTGGTAGCAAGCATGGGGCCGACCACACACACACACACACACACACACACACACACACACACACACACACGTAGGTACGTACCCGGCTGCTGCGCACTTGTTGCGTCAAGTGTAAATCAGAGGTACTTTGTTATTTTTGATGAATGACAGCCCTGCACAGCAGAAAATGAGAGGCCGAAGCCGAGAGGGTGGCATGAAAAGAGAGAGAGCGATAGGTTACCCCTCCCCTCCCCTCCCCACTGCTCAGCCCCTGGGTGTTATTGGCGTTTTGGCACTACACAGGGCAAAATTTCAAATCTTTCAGTAATGCATCCATCTGAAGTTTGTGACTGGTGAAGAGAAGACATATGGACATATGGACCACTTGGTGCTCAGGAGAAAACACACTGCTAACGGCCAGCGGTTGGCGGTTGGCTGCCGGCGGTAAGGGCTGTCCTTAGCAAACACGGCCCTGCTGCTGTGCCCTCATCACACGTTAACAAAGGTCCTCCCAAAAAACGTGGGTCAACGATCGAGCCTTGAAGGATATGGTGATTGGACCTGCATTCTTTTCTTGTTGCAGAGCCCTGTCAACTCGTGGGGTTGGGCTTTGTTGTGGTCATCCCAGATTCACCATCCCGTTTGTTGTGTCTCGGGCTGCATGATCCCATGTGCTAGAGGCGTCTGAAGGCAAAATTGTCCACGCGTAATACCACAGTCCGAAGCCCCCTTGATACACTATGTGAAGGAGACAAAGAAGGACGACCACACACACACACACACACACACACACACACGTACACACACGTGCATAGCAAGGGGAAGGGGGGTACAACAAAACGAAAAACACAGGCCGGTCCGCTCCCTTCCCTTGCTCATCCCCCAGTGGCCTCCCCGTTGTGTTACCTCAGGAAGAGCCCTGCTTCAGCCGGTCCAGCGTAGCAGCAACTCATGCGGCGGTGTCGCCTGAAGCATCGACAGCTCGAACGCCACGACGATGTCCGCCACCGGGAACGGAATCCCAACGGCTCCTAACAACCGCCGCCGCGACACAAAGTACGCGTCCCATCGGTCCGCCCCGCCGCACTCACTGTGCCCGTCAGCCTGTGCCTGCTGCCCTGCACCCGCAGCAACGGCCGCCGCACGCGCCATCTCCGCTGCAGTGGGGACGCTCTGAGGCACCGTCAGCAGCCCAAAGGCGTGCACGACCGTGAGGAACAGCAGCGACGTCACAGACCCGCGGGAGAGCGCCGCGCCGGCGACTGGGGCCGGGGCGGCCACCCTCTCTTTCTGCCGCTGCAACACCGGCTTGACCAAGAAGCGGTAGTGGTCGAGGTACGGGAAGAACAGCCGCGTGTCTACGTCCAGCGCCATGTGGAACAGGCGCCCGTGCCCGCTCCGCGTCAGCGGCGGGAACTGACAGCCCCGCCCCAGCGCCGCGGCCGCCCCGTCGTACGCTGCGAGCCACACCTTCGAAAGGACGGACCGCCGGCCCGTGACCGCCAGGCGGTGCAGGTTCACGGCCCGTGCCATGTCCGGCGTGCACGCGACGCCGTGCTCGTAGTACAGGGCCATGTTGGACACGAACAGCGCGTCGGTCGCCCGGTCGTCCCACTCGTCCACATCCGGGGCCCCCGCCTCCGCCGCGCCGCCCGCCGCCGGGGCCGCCCGCTCCTCCAGGCCGCCGTGCGCCAGCGCCCACTGCGCCAGCTCGAGGGCGCGGGCGGCGTTCCCCGTGCCGTATGCGTCCGTCACGCACAGCAGCGCGACGGTGTTGCACATGGGCGCATCGTGGCCGAACACCGCGAGGTGCTGCTCGAACAGCTCCAGCGCCGCGCGGTACCCCCCCGTCCGCCAGTGCCACTGCCCGAGCATCGCGAGCGAGGCCCCGTCCCTCTGGACGCTGCGCTCCAGCCACACGCGCGCCTCGTCGATGGTCCGGGAGGACTGCGACAGAAACTCCGAGAGAACGTACTGCGCCCGCACGTGCCCCGCGATGGCCGCGTGCCGCAGATACACGACTGCCAGAGGGACGCACAAGGGGAAGAGAGCGGAGCGCCCCCGTGCGGTATGGCGCGGTATGGGCCATCCGAGCAGCTGCTGTGCCACGCGGGCGTCCACCGCCGGGTCCCCACAGGAACGGCCGGCGACCAGATCTGCGATGTCGCCGAAGCCTTCAACCGCCCGCACCCGCCCATCGAAGCACGTGAAAGCCTCGGCCGTGACGGTCGGCAGCGAGACCGTCCCCCGGGTAATGACCGCCGCGACGGAGTATGCGGCGGCCAGAGGCCGGAAGGCGGTGGCTGCCGGATCGAGTTTGCGGAGGTGGACCAGGACGGCGTCAGGGCTGTGGGAGATCCGCAGCACTTCCATGAGGCTGTAGTCGTCCATCAGGAGCTGGTGGTGCGGGGCCAGGCTTGTGGCGCACGCGGGTCCGTGCCCGCATCGCAGGGGTGCTCGCGGCGTCCCCTCCACCCAGTGGCCGCACAATCGACAGAAGCGGGGCACGTCCATGGGTGAGCGGTTGTGGTGGGCTCATGCTGCGCGCAGGGAGAGGCCACAGGAGGCAACGACGACCCGCCGGCCACACCCCAACACCGCCGTCCTGGCGTGATCGGTCCTCGAGCCCCCGGAACACGTGCCAAAGTGACATTCATGTTTACCTGGTGTCCTGTCCACCCACACGACCGTGACCCCCTTTCTCATCGGCATATCACTTAAACCCCCCCACACTTAATGACCTCCGGGTACACACTGAATGCCCCACCCTCCCAATGAGTGGTCATTGCACCCATCACCTTGATAACCACCCCTTTTCGCAACCAAGTAAAATGGGTCGTTCGACTTCAATCACTGATCCATTCATGAAGTGCAGGTGCTCGGCATGATAGATTGATCAAGTTCGCTGTGGTAGAAGACACCAAACACAGCAGGATTGGTGCTAGTACTGCTACTGCTACTATTTCTGTTACTGTTACTTGACTTAATGACCCCCCCTGTCACGCACAAGAGGGGTATTCTTTGATTTTGAGGTGGGTGGCCATGATGGGGCGGGCCTACAAGGATAGGGTGCATGTGCTCGTCCCATTTGTTGGGCGAAAAAATGCGAATTCAATTGATCGCCAACAGTCATGCAATGTGCTTGTGCTTAGGGTTCCTGGGCTAGAGGAGGGAGTGATGTTTGGGGGTAAAGCATTTTGATAGATGGCCGGAACGTTCATTTGGATGCTGGACAACTATGGAGGATCGTGGGGATGGTCTGTTGGGAGGAAACTTGCATGTTTTGGTGCACCAGTTGGGGCAAGATATCAGATTCTGCTGACAAATGATATGGACCACTCAAGTGGCCACACCGAAGAGTGGGAGTCCTTAACCCCAACTCGAGAGGCCACACCAAAGCATGGGAAAACTTTGCCCGACGCGCCCAGCGCGTGCCCAGTGCGCTAACGTCTTCTCCCTCTCACAGTCTCCGATGAAGACTTAGATGAAGAAATTGCATGTGTTTGATTCAAATGAAGAATGCAGGTGCAGTACTGGAAAATGCTGGGAGTGGGTGCTGTGTGATGGAATCTTGTCAAGCGCATGGAATGTCAGATGAGGCTGATGTGGGACCGTGCTTAGTGCACAGAAACACAGGGCTCTGCTGCTCTTCGCACCATTCTCGCAATCCACCACACACAATGAACGCAGTGTTGTGGGGTGCATTAGACCAGAGGGGGACCAGATGGGAAGCAGGTTTCAAGAGCTATGGAAGCCCTTTCCAACGTGGCCAGGTTTTGGAGCAGAGACAGCAGGTTTGGGAAGAGGTCTGGGGCCTCTTGGGACATCGTCCAGATAGAGCTGGTTGTCAAAAATATGGCCCAATACCAATGCATGGCCATGTTTTGCCTGCACCATGTGCCCTACATCCTCCTCAGCAGAGTCTGCCTGAGCATGATGATGATGCATCAGGTGACAAGATTAGATACACACTCAAGTCCAGCGATGGTCACAGTCCAAACCCGGGCTTGGCATTTGCAGGGTGTGACCCTGGAACAGCAGTGTGGTTGACATCATGTCGTGGGGGGAAATCACTTCTCTTGTAGCAGAATGCAACCCATCATCAGCAATGGCCTGGACAGGCCACTTTGTCAACTAAGCTGAGCATGCACGAGGTGTCAAACGGCTTTTGAGCCATTCCCTTTCTTGGATTTCTTCGATCCCTTTGATGAGCCGGGGATGGACAGGGGGGGGGTATGTGGATACCATGCCGCACCTCCTAATATACATAATTCAGACCATCGCACTTCACACCGTCACCGTATGGTTGGCAAACTCCCTCGCCCATCCCAGGCCCAACTGCCCGACAAGGCAAGCCCCGCAGAGGCTGCCACAAAGCCCGAACCAGTGTGCCCTTGTCTATACAAATACACCTTCACAACAAACACCTCCAACTTGTACAGTTGCGGAGGATTGCACAGGTTCACAGAAGGTGTCGGTGACGGCGGCACCACCAAAGGCCGACGCTGCCACAGGCGCGGGGTGATGAAGTGCACATGGTGTGTCTTGAAGCACTGCATCCAGCCATGGTCCAAGACATCGGTGTGGGCTTCCGCACCCATGCGATAGAGAGTGCCCTCACAACTGTGCCGCCCACACAGAGGGAGTCATGGTGCACATACAGGACGACTCGGTCTACATGTTCATACAAAAATTGATTGTTGTTCCACTGCCACCACACATCCAGAACGGTATGGAAACCGTGGCCTGGTACTTGTAACCTCGTAGGCGGTGGTGGCGGTGGCGGTGGCGGCGGTGGTGGTGGTGGCGGTGGTGGTGGTGGTGGTGGTGGTGGTGGTGGTGGCGGCGGTGGTGGTGGTGGTGGTGGTGGCGGCGGTGGTGGTGGTGGTGGTGGTGGTGGTGGTGGTGGTGGTGGTGGTGGTGGTGGTGGTGGTGGTGGTGGCGGTGGCGGCGGCGGCGGCGGTGGTGGTGGTGGTGGTGGTGGTGGTGGTGGTGGTGGTGGTGGTGGTGGTGGTGGTGGTGGTGGTGGTGGTGGTGGTGGTGGCGGTGGCGGTGGCGTTGGCGGTGGCGTTGGCGGTGGCGTTGGCGGTGGCGGTGGTGGTGGTGGTGGTCTTGCACCCACACTCATATGGCCTGGAGCCCCCAGCCCACAGTTGACCACCAATGTCGTGGAGGGTGTGGGAACTCGGCATTCACTTTTTCCCTGCCGGCCGAGGGCAGGTGCTGAACAGCTGAAACAGTGAACGGTTCCTGGTGACAGGCCGTTCAGAGCTCGCTTCTCCCCGTGTAATGCACTGGCTCCAGAGGTCTAAACTCCTTCTGTTACACACTCTAATAAGGTCCACGACAAACTGAGTTGTCCCCCGTCATCGCACTGCAAACACGGGGAGAGCTGCGCTACAGCGAGTCTTGTGACTCCCAGGGGTCAGGGTGCACCCGATGACTGCAAGCCCTGTGAGGGAGTTTTGCCACATAGTGAGTCCGACGACTCCCAAGGGTTGAGGTGCACCTCTGATCGCGGGGGAAGGATAGCACACCTGGAGAGACCTGGGCCATCCTTCTCCTGTGACATTGTACCCCCCGCCCCCCTTGCGCAAGCACCCTGAAAGTCATCAAAACGACGGTAACACGGGCTCATGTGCTTAGACAAGGCAGTGCTTGCGCAAGGGGGGGGGGGAAGGTGGTGGTTGTGTGGCCCTGTCCTCAAAGCCTATGCCGACCTGGGCCTGAGGGACTGCCGCGGTTAGGCCAGCCCCTATTATCGCGCACAACAGCTACATCTCGCACATCGCAGTGCCCAGGTGACCCCCTGTGGGGACCTCGGACCCCACCCGTGCCCCTCCACCGGGGGGGTGCACACCCAGCCGATGGCTGGAGGGGATGGGGGGATCAGTCAATCAGGCCACGTAGGGTGTACACGACCAGTCAAAAAACCTGCTTGGTCTGAGAACAACGTCGAGCTGGTGGGGGCTGATTCAGCGTCTGCTTTACCAGACCTGGCATGGGCATCCAGGGAGTCATCATCTGATTCAGAGAGGGGCAATGCGCCGCAGCAGTGCAAGATGAAGATCATTTTCTGTGATTGAAGCGAGACAGAGGGCACAGGTGTCCCCAATTCACAGCTCACATACATGACAGGACAGCACATGCCCAACGGCTGCAAACGGGCTCACCCGCCGGAGCGAAACCCAATAATGCGGAGGGCTGGTGAAAAACCAACAAAAGAATTTGATTCAACCGGGCAAAGCTGTCGAGAAACGGGTTCTGGTAAGCTGCAGCCTCATACATCGTGTGACCTTCCCGCTGCCAGCAATGCCAACTCAAAAATGGCACGCTTGTCTTGCTCTCGCGAGGTCTGCGCCGACGGTCGCCCCTTGAGCACATCCGCGTAGGAGGCGTATTCGTCGACCACCCGGAGTTCGCACGATGCGACGAGTTGGCGGAAGTGCGCTTTGCGGACCTGCCGCAGAGACCAGCCCTGCTGGACGGTCCACAACATCTCCGTTGGCTCATCTGAATGGAACTTGCTCAACTCAAACACGTCGTGAGCAATGATCACAGAATCGGATGCCTCACCCGCGCGCTCCAGTCTCCTCTGGATGTGCTGGTGCAAGTATCCACGGTTCGGAGCACAACCTCCCGTGGACCCCACGCCGCCCCACGTCTCCAGTGGCTCAAACTCATCTTCGCCAAACAAATCAACAAAGACGCGTGCCTCAGCAGTTGACAGAAGTGACCGCAAACTCCGAAGCGTCGACACCTGCTCCTCTGTGGAGAGCAGGTGGTGAAACGAGCCAGCGAACAGCAGGATCATATCGAATGCACGCCCATTGCGTGGTACCACTTGCAGTAGACTCTGCATACGTCCCTCAAGCAACTGCAAGACACCACCGTCTGCAAAACCGCATTCATCTCTCTTCGTTTCGGCCCGCAGCAGCATCGCTCTGCTGCTGTCAACCCCAACAACCTGAAGTTGAACGGTTTCGCGCAACCGTTGCAGCAGGCCCAGCGCCACCCGCCCTGTCCCCGTGCACAGATCCAAGATTCTCAATGGTCTATCCTGTACAGCCATGGCAGTCGCCCGCATCGCAGCGGCCTCACAGTCCACCCCTACCTCGAAGCCCTCTGGCAGCGCGTCCACCATGACATCATAGTATTCTGCAAACTTCTCCTGCTGATAGGCGTCTTCGACAATTGCATCTTGGACTTTCTCCATCACAAACGTTCCTGTTCAGGAAACAGCACCACGCGTCCAGGGCGGGAGATCCCTTGAGAGAGAAGGGTTCCGAAGGGGCTTCAAAGTGGCAAACAGGAACTGTACTGTGATGAATGCCAGAGAGACTCCAGGGGTGACAAACATCATATGTCTCATGGCCAAGGTGCGCATTGTCCAAAAGCGTGCTTCAAGCAACAGTCATTATACCTCAGTGGAGAGCACACTCCACGTCGGATGCAACTTGACACCTGTTTTGGAGACCTGTTTGACACCATTTTGTCTTGGCATAAGGACTCATTCTTCTTGAAGCATTTGGGCTGAAATAGCCATACCAATCTGTCCATCAATGCCAACTTTATCTCCATCTCCATCTGCCCCTACTTTAGGACTTTAGCATGCAGCACTGCCCTGGTTCAGGATTTTACCATCCAACGCCACGTTACTTTCGGATTTCAGCATCCAGCGACCCCTATTTCAGGATTTTAGAATCTTATTTAAAATTCTGGCATCCAACACCCTTATAAACTCTTGTTTTTTGGATTTGTGTGAATAGACTGCAAAACTCATTCAAAAATGTGCAGCACTGTCCAAGAGTTGTGAACAATAGTGTTCAAAAATGCAGAGTTGTGAAGCAATGAGCAGAAAAGGGGGAAAATTTTTGCTGGGGTTAATAACACATCGTTTCTCGCCACAACAGCCTGTGTTTTTAAACCTGTACAGCAAGCGAATGCGCGCCTTATTACTCAACAGTGTTGATATCCACAGCGAGGCTTGGACAACTGGAGTAGTCACCCATAAGTTTTTGCTTATTGTTTGTGCATACTGCAACACGTGCACTTGAAATGAAGCGATCATTGATGAATTTGGTTTGAGTTTTGTCCATTGGATACCAGCCCAAACGAGCCATGGAGGGTGCCTCCATTGCACCGCGTGCACCGTGCTATAGTAGACATGTCATTTACCGATGTACTTCACCCTTTTTACACTCAGGGAGCGGTGGCCTAAGGGGTGAGCAACAACAGTCCACTCCACTCCACTCCAAGGACCTCATCCCTTCTGAGCATGGGCTGCAACTACCACAGACTCAGTAGTACCGTACACAGTCACCGAGAGAAAAGATCTTAGGTCTGAAATAGCAACACAACACACCCATACAACGCCTTTGGAGAGAGAACACTACAGAATACACACAGGTGATTGATTTGAAGTAATGGGATGCAATGCAAGGCCATGTGTAAAGCAGATGGGCAACACAAACCAGCGCAATAGATGTTAACTAGAAAAACATGGAAGTGACGGTCTCCTGGGGGGGGGGGATTGCAAGGGGTGGGAGATTGCAGGGCGGGGGGGGGGGGGGCAAGGAGCAAAAATTAAACAAAGAGGCAACACGACGAAAAGAAGGCCAAACCACTCCTCCACAACCCACACATCTGTCGCATGAAATTGACCTAAGGAACAACGTAAGGGTAAATCTACAAACGTTGTTGGGGCCATGTTTTTTTTTTTGCGGTCTCGATTGCAAGAACATATCGTGTTGAACTGCATATTCTTGTGTGGGTGGTCATTAACGTTCGCATTCATAGTCACATCAACAAATTCGACCCTTGTGGTGGGGGGCGATCCATAAAAGTGGAAAAGTAATCCAGCCAATACTTTCAGTGCAACACAGTTGTTCGTGTTTTGTGGAGGAAAGCCTCCATTTGGCTGTGGACGGCCAATGGTATGCGGCACAGCATGTTGGCTGCTTGCTGTTCATCAGGTCTCAATTCTTTTCTGGTGTGGGTGGATTGCTTCAGCCCTGGAGACCTTACCTTGTTAAAAAAAGCCGCACACCAAGAGCCTCTGGTACAGATCACCAGGGCTGTTGGAGCCAAGCCCAGGAGACACTGAAACGAATCAGACGCTGCGCATCAGCGGTGCAGGTTTGCCAAACCCTTGTGGTTGCATGCCCTTTCCCACAACCCCAACACATCAAAATCAGGGCTGTCAACGACCCTTTGCTTCCAATACGTCTTACACTCCCCAGATTTACACAACACCTCCATTTCATCCGATGACAAGAGATAATGGGATAATCCTTAATATCATTTGACATGTTGTCACTTCCCTTGGATCAAAGACCTGCAATTCATCATAAAATGGTACTTGTGTCTATTTGGTGAGAACGGCCAACACTTAATAGTAGTGTTGCAGCCAATGTTGCTCTTGGTGTTGTCGTGGCAAAGAAAGGAGATCGTGGCAGTCAAGCACACATGAACGCAACTTGTCCTCTGCCGACAGGGCAGGGTGTCGTGCTGCAGATGGGGCTTGCTCAGGTCCACCAAGGTCTGTGACTACTGTCAACTCTGACCCCTTGCTACGACAAACAGCACACTTTGCCAGCAAAAATCACTACTAATCTGTTGATAAACAAAACACATGCCCATGCATAATGACACTTACCACCAAAACCGCCATCCTCAACTGCAATGCCTATTTCTGGTGTTCGTTCAATCCTGGAACCTACTGAATCGGGCAATTATTACAAATCAGGGTGAATCAGGGAAATTGGCCTGCTCGGGGGGGGGGGGGGGCTGAATTAGAAGAGGGTGTTGGGGGGGGAGGGGGGTCCAGGCTGGGGGGGGGGGTACACTATTGACATCGCGACAACAAACACCCAAAACCCCTGGGTTGGTAAAACACTTGGGCAAAAGCATAGCACGGCTCTGGGATTGAGGCTGGGATGCAAGAAGACTTGCTGCAGCCTTCTGTGCAAGATTGTGGGATTGCAACTTGTTCTTGCCAGAGAGGCGGTCCTCATACCTGAAAAACTGGATGGCTGATATCAGCGCACCAGTTTCAAGAGGCGCTGGCAATTTTACATTAACCTTCAACAAATTTTCCATGGGTGCCTGAAAGGAATGGGAAAATGAAGCAACAACCCAGGGCCCCCCACAGAAGTTGGTCTTTGACCCTCAATTGATGAGATGAACCTGCAGTACCTCGAAAAATTGAAAAAAAAAATCGTCACCGGGTTTCCTGACTTTTTCGGAGCTTGAAGGGGGTGTTGTGGGGGGGAGGGGGGTCCAGGGGGGGGGGTCCAGGGGGGGGGGGGTACAACACCATTACCAAAACCGATACTCTAATTCAGGCCTGGGGGGGGGGGATTGGTTACAGGATGATGTACACTGTTGGAGCAATGCTGAGGAGCCTGCTGTAGTGAGGAAAGAATTAAGCCAGATGGAAAGTTCCAGAAAATAATGCTTCCTTTTGCACAACTATTTTCCACATTTTGTCCCCTGCAATGCTGCACCTTTCAACAGAGTCCTTGTGATTGTGTACCCTGCTGCCCCTGCTGATGAGGCGATCAATCGGGGCCATGACGTCAGGTTTTGAAATTAACCAGCACAGTCCTGACCCTATGCCAGACTCAATCTGTTCAATCGATCGATCGATCAGGGAGGGGAGGGGGGGGGGGTGTCGAATTTGCCCTGTTCCTCCTATAAGCCGGCCCTGGGGGCATGCCCGGGCTCTTGGACCCTTCTTGGCACCAAACAATAACCCTTGATAATCCCGTGACACCCGACCACTAGAAATCACCTCGCAGAGGTTGTTAGATCAAAGCCAGGCAGGCGTATATATGGGGAAAACGCCACATACCCCCCCATTTTGGCCTTTTTGGGCCTATTCGCGTACCCTACCCCAAGGGGTTGAATTGTTAGTTTAACCCCTTGTAAAATCATTATTTTGTCCAATAAATGCATCCCCCAATGAGTTTTTGGTCCGGACCCCCCCAGACCCCCCCCACTTGAAACCCACTTTTTTCAGGTTTTGAGGGAGGGGGGGGGGGGGGTGGGGGGGGGTGGGGGGGGGGGGGTCAAAAATGTCGAAAAAATGACCCCCCCTTTTTTTGGGTCGAAAATCATGAATCTTTTGGTTTTTTTCGATTTTGAGCCGAAAAAGTGTTGCCGGGTCCCGACTCCATAGGGTTTGTATGGGGCGGAGTGGGACGAGCGCTTATGCTGTTTATGCACTTTTCAGCCATTTTTGCTATGTTGGCGGTTTTGGCGACCTCGGTGACCCCGTGGTACCCACTCTAAGGGGTGCAAGTGGGGATGTTGTGACAATATATGCCTACTAGGATACGGAAGGACGTTTTTTGCAGCCTCTAGCCTTGCCTGGGGCCGTTCACAACCCGTGCCAAAGACGCGAAATGACTGTTTCCACCAATAATGGCCTAGTGAATGGGCCAGTACACAACCTGCTTATGCAGTTTTTCACCCTGGGCAGCTCAAAAATCGAAGTTTTCGAAACTTGTTTTTTTGATATTGTGACCACCCAAAATGACCATCCAAGGTATGTAAAACATGTTTTAGGCTGTATATGCGTGTTTTTCACCCTATTTGGGTATGAGATCCGGGGGGGGGGGGGGGGGCTCCCAAGGGATTGGTACACAACCTGCTTATGCAGTTTTTCACCCCGGGCAGCTCAAAAATCGAAGTTTTCGAAACTTGTTTTTTTGATATTGTGACCACCTAAAATGACCATCCAAGGTATGTAAAGCATGTTTTAGGCCGTATTTACATGTTTTTCACCCTATTTGGGTATTCGGTCCGGGGGGCAGGGGGGGGGGGGGGGGCTCCCAAGGGATTGGTACACAACCTGCTTATGCAGTTTTTCACCCCGGGCAGCTCAAAAATCGAAGTTTTCGAAACTTGTTTTTTTGATATTGTCACCACTTAAAATGACCATCCAAGGTATGTAAAGCATGTTTTAGGCCGTATTTACATGTTTTTCACCCTATTTGGGTATTGGCCGCACGGGGGGGGGGGGGGGTCTCCCAAGGGATTGGTACACAACCTGCTTATGCAGTTTTTCACCCTGGGCAGCTCAAAAATCGAAGTGTTCGAAACTTGTTTTTTTGATATCGTCACCACTTAAAATGACCATCCAAGGTATGTAAAGCATGTTTTAGGCCGTATTTATGTAGTTTTTACCCTATTTAGGGTGTGTGTGGCTTGGGGTAGAATCTCTGCGAGGTGGACTTGCCGAAGGCAATAGAATTTAACCGCAGGGGCGTTGTGGGCAGGTGGCGTTGTGAGTCTTGACACCAATCAAACCTTAACCCCCAAAAACGTAAAGCCCCCCTTACCCCCCCCCCGCCGTACCCCCCCCCTGTACCTCCAAGTTAGGGGGGGGGGGGGGGCTTCGTGCCGTTTGTGTTGAGATGTTGCACGGCATTTGGGGTAAACGTAAGTCCTTACAAACATGACCTGCCGAACATGGGTCGCCTGCCGAATGCTACGTACGCCCAGACACACTGCAACCACCGCTGCCCATTCTCCCTTCCCTCGAAAACCCCTCCCCCTGACTGGCGGGAACATGCAGGACTGCGGGTCGAAAGGTCGCCGGATCGAACCCCCGTACGGTCGTCGTCCACCCTGTGCCCCTCCCCTGGCACTGCACCAATGGTTGCTGTGCTGGCCGATTGCGGTCGCTGGCAGGTTGTGGCCCGTTTCTGGTCGGGCACCTCGCTGCCATCGATTTTGCAGTCCATTGTGCCCTTTGCCGCCATTAGCTTTAGAGTTCTGCCAGAGCGGAGAAGCACAGCGAAGCTCTCTGGGGTCGGGTGCGGTGGCCGTGGGAGGGGCCCGGGACCGTGCAGGACAGGTCTGCGCGTGCAGGCCTGCACATGGCACACGAAACGTTTGAACATACAAAACCTCCTTTCAATATCGGGGCAACTGGTCAGTTTCATTATGGTAAACCGACTTTAACGGCTGCGATAACAGTGACATGAGCTGGAGCGGGTGGATCCAAAGCCAAGAATTATAAAGATATTGATTCCGCTCCGAAGGAATAAGCGGGAGGTATTACTCCGGGGAGGGGCCGCAGAAAGGGGCCCTCGGACGGCAAACCAACCAACCACCCTTCCCCTACACCCCCTCCCCCTACTGCGCCTTGCGGGACATGAACCAGTACGGGAAGTCAGCGCTCTTGCTCAGCACCACGAACCCCCGGCGCTCGAACGTCTTGACCACTTTGGAGCTGGACGCCACGACGAAGCAGTCCTTCCCCGCCCGGTCCGCGAGTCCGGTCACCTGCGAAATTAGCGCCTTGGCCACGCCCTTTCCGCCGGCCGCAGGGTCGACCCCAAGGCCCCAGAGCCAGTACGCGTCCTGGTTGACGGGCCCGGTGAGCATCTGCTCTGTGACCACGTGGGCGGCGTCCAAATGCCCCGGGCCCATGATCCGCGCCACGATGGCCGTCGCCTCCATCTTCTGCAGGAGATCCGGCTGGTGCTGCCCCGGCGGGAGCATGATCACGGCCCCCTCCCGCTCCGGAGTCGTGAACACCGTGCCCTTCTTGATGCCCCACTCGCCGAGAGCCCAGCGCCAGTAGACGTCCTGCGCGTACTCCGCCATGTCGTCCTTCCGCAGCGCCGCCTGCATGGCCTCGTTGTCTGCATAGGCCCGCAGGAACATGGCGGTGAGCGCCGGAATGTCTGCGTACGTCGCGGTTTGGATCGTGACGCCCTCCGCTGCCTGCCGCAGAATGGGGCCGCTGCGAAAATGCCGCAGACTTTGGGGGGCGCTGCGGACAGGCACAAGACCCAACAAGCGACTGCGGGCAAACATTGGCTGCAAAGGGGAAACCACATCCGCAGGTGCTGCGGGCAGAGGGGGTGCACTTGCGATTATTTTAGGAACACTGAAGAGAGGGGGCATCACATACACACAGAGCTTGGCTGCCCCCTGCCGCCCACGCACTGCGCCATGTGCTCCCCTTCCTTTACAGCCACCTTAAGAAACAGCGACACCCACAACCTCTGCCAACCGCTTTAGATCCACCAAATGCTGCGCCCAGCGTAGCAATGCTCAGCAACGAGCGCTTTTGCTGTGGACAGAAGCCCTCTTGAAAACCCAAACCATTGTTTACACCCGATCCTGTGGTGGTTTTCATACCACAGGGACCCGAATTCACCCCCTCGTGTGAGACTAAGGATCTTGGGTGTCGCATGCATGCATGCATGGTGTGAGAAACACGAGCACACTAACGTATCGCGGGAACCTTTGGTTTCCTCATTACACTTTTGGGAATCTTGGTTGCAGGGCTTAACGGCGCTAGAATGCAAGTTTATCGTGGCTGAAGAGTGAATGCCTGCAAGTATGCTTATGTCTTTGATAGATAGAAATCAATTCGAGTGTGTGAAGGTTGACTTCCCCTTCTTACACATGCATCACCATATAGAGCTCATGTTGGGTAAATCCCTATTGCGTGTCATCTATTCACCGGCGGTTGGCGTGTTGTTTCAGGCCCATGGTTCATCATGTGCCCAAATGCAGGGCCTGTTTGGGCGACTTTGGTATTGCGTGCATTTGGAAAATTGAAACCAACACCGCCACACATGTGCATGGATGTTTTATTTGTGATGGCACTGTATTGCATTTTGCTAGGATTTGTATTGCATTCTGCTGAGCATGTGACAGAGGTGGTTGAACGGTAGAAATTCATGCACCCTGTGGAATTGAAGTTTGACTTCTGAAAAAAATTGAATGCCATCTGATGGGTGCGATATGTGGATTGCCTTATTGCATCCCTCTAGCCATTGTGCACCACACATTTTTGTAAGAAAATGCACTCCTCGCGTTATCTTTTGTGTTCTTTTAAAATCCAACCCACCCACCACACTAAGAAACGAAATACATTTGGTTTTCAATTCCCGTTGAAAGTCAGCCACAGACGTAGGATGGTTTAAACGCCGGAGGACCCCACGTAACCACACCACACATTCTTCATAGAAGCCCTTTCAGGAGCCAATGCGCACGCACAGTTGGCATGAAGCCGCCCCATTCGTGGATGCGTAGGGGTATTACTCCCCCAAGAGTTGTAGCTGCAGGAGTCATGCGCTTAGAGTGCCTTTTTACACCAGTGTGGGCCTATGTTGGGCTGCGTTGGTAAGGCGTTTGCAGAGCTCAGTTTCGTTTTTGAAGGATGTGCATTTGTTTGCTCTTTCAAAAATGGCACAGAATCTGAGAAAGAGGTGCCTGGGGGTGGCTAAAAGGCACGTGCTGCCAGGCTCAAACACGAGTGCGTGCGTGCCCAAATTGCAGCATATGCAAACAAGCACAGAGTGTGCACAGCGATAAAAAGGTACCCCGCCCCCCCTTGAAATCTCCCCCCTAATGTCCTGATGGTACCCCCCCAGGGGGGGGGGGGTCACGAAGTGATGGTTCCCCCCCCCCCCCGGGGGGCCAGGGGATTGCACCAGACCATGGTAGCACTAAAACTGCAGCACTTCCAGTATACCTTTTTCTTCGACGCCTTTGGCACCTAGGATTTCCTATGCTTTTTGAGGGAAGTGACGCCCCCCCCCCCCCCCGGGGGAAATGCAAAGGGGGGAGATTTCGGGGGGGGGGGGGGGTAGTGAATTGCCATGCAGTGCAGTGTGCTTGCACTGATGTTGTTGCGCTTACATTTTGATTGTGAATTGTGCAAATTGCTTCTGGATGTACAGTTGGCTGACAAGGCCATAGTCACAACAAAACAGTTTCCAAAAAACTTGCCATTGTGCCTGTGTTGCTTCCACAACACAGGTCTAAATCACGGCCTTTTGTGAAAAAAAAGGGGGGGGGGGCTCGAGGGTGAAACCAAAAGGCTATCATACCGAATCAAGCCGCCCCAAAGCAGGGAGGGATCAAAGTGGCTACGGAAACCTTCCTGTCTTGGGAACCCCATAGAGGGGTGGAATGAGAGTGGCTGCGCAAACTGTGGCCTCTTGGGGACCCCAAAGTGGAGTGGAATCAAAGTGGCTGTGTAACACTTGTTGTCGCAGCAGCCCAAAGCGGGCTGGCATCAAAGTGGCTATGCAACCTGTACCATCACAAAGACCCAAAGCAGAGGACAGTCAAAATGGCTATGTAACCCCTACCGTGAGGTGCCTGAGATGGCTAAAACACAAGTGCCGCCAAGCTTCATTTGCAAAACCAACCAACTCGACCCAGGTTTGCTTCCTCTGCTCCTTATTTCCTTGTTAGTGAGGGGTCAGTGTTGCTGCCCCTTTGCTTGGCCCCTTCAACCCCATGTCTGAGACAAAGAAAGACCACAGAATGGCACAGCAAATGCGCCAACTGATTCAACAAAAAAAAAACGCTGGGTCTATCCCGCTGCGAAACGAGAGGTCTGTATGTGGAGGTGACGGAGAGAGGGGTACCGGTCGGGTATATGCCAGCAGAGGTTTCGCGGTGTTGGGGGGGTTGGCACAGGTTTATGGTACAACCAGAAGTACATTTAAGCCCATGGGGACACAAATGACACCACTTAGGCCACCTGCAGTGGCAGGTGATCGTTTGCCTGTTTGGTACCAAAGGTCTGCAGTGGAGAGGGGCGGAATTTTGGGGGCCGTGTTCATGTGCTTGATGCCAAGGGCTGGGGGGCCGGTCCCTCGATTTGGACGCAAGCCCCCCCCCACGAAGTGTTGGCCGGAGCCCGAGGGGGGGTTGGTTGGGTTGGGTTGGGTCAAGGCCTCGCCTGGTCGCCTACCCACGGTCCGCGCCGCCTTCCCTGCCGGACCCGACTGGGCGGCCGTACCCGGGTGTCCGGTCACAAGGCCTGCCGGACTGTTGACCGCCCCCAGACCCCACGGTGGCGCTCGCGGGCGGGAGATGCCGCCGTGCCTGTGTGTATGTGCCCTTGTGTGTCTGGGGGGGGGGGGGGGGTTGGCACACCTGCTTGCTCCATTGTTGTTCGGCGTTGGCGCACATGGCGCGGGGAAGTGTGTGCCTGGTGCTCCAGGCCCCGGTAGGGAGGCTGGAGAGCCTGACTCTGAGCCCGCCGGGGGAGATGTGGGCCTGGGCTCGCAACCTCCACGTCACAAGGACATGCTACCCAACCACCCCACGACTGCCTATTGGCACGGGAAGGCGGTGGTACGTGGCACGACTGGGGTCAGACCCGCACTCCTTGACTGCCTTAGGCACAGGTGGTGCTGCCTCGCGGGCTGGGTCCGGCTCCCACGGCCGAGGGCGTACCCTGGGCAGGTGGAGGGGCACCAAGGCGCAGAGTGTGCTTCCCTGCCCTGGGTGCCACCAGTGCTGGCTGCACTGGCTGCGGCGCTAGAGCCCGCGTAGACGAGGGGGCCCAGAGGGCACCACACCCGAATGGCCTCTCCATTGAGGAAGGGGGGGGGGGGGGGCAGGGGTTGGCTGGTGGCTGTCTGGCCTCCAGGGGTCGCCCACAACTGCACTGGAGTGCACGGGGCTGTGCTGGCCTAGGCGTCTGTGATGAAGTTGGAGGGGCACGCGCACACCTGGAGGTTCCCTGGGCAGGCCGCTCACGGGATACCCACAACGGTCAAGCTGTGAGCCCTTCACAGCCTCCACTTTTTAGGCCCTGAGGGCGCCGACTCCGTGCATCCCTCCCGTCGGGGGCGCAGGCTGGGGGGGGGGGGGGAGTAGGGTGGTGGATGGGCCTACCTGTTCACTTGTGTGGGAGAGGAGGACCACCTGCTGGGTTACCATGCGGGTCCCAGATCCCAACATACTCGTCGCTCGGCGTCCGCTCCCTGAGGGACCTCGATCACCTTGTGACGGCCTGCAGTGAGGGTGCGAGGGCATGCTGGGGGGGGGGGGGGGTGCTAGGCCTGCTTTCCGTCCGGCCCCATTTCGGTTGGGGGGGGGGGGGGGTCGGGGCAGCAAAAGGTCTGCTCCCCTGTTTCCTGGTCCCCAAGGGGAACCAGCCCACGGCCTGCACCCTCGCTTTGTGGTGGCTGAAATTTGGGCCGACAAGGAGCCCGAGGGGGGGGCGGGGGGGTTGGCACAAGGCCTTGCTGGTTGGCTCTGTTAGCCTGTGGCGGCGCCTATTGGCCTCTCGCCCTTGAACCTTCTGCTATGACAAGCAGGCATCCGTACTACTGCGGGCATCCGCAATGCTGCGGGCATCCACCTTCCTGGGTGGGAATCCAGAATGCAACTTCTGCCCATGGCGTCCTCCCCTGACGGCCTGATCAGTGCCCGGTATGTGGTCATCACAAAGGGGGGGGGGGGGATTGGCATGACACCTGGTGGTGTTGCTGTCTCCAGCTGGTGGCGCATATTGGCCTCTTGCCACTCACCGCTGCCCTTCCCTTCAACCCTTTCCCTCCATGCGCGGGGGCGCCCATCGGCCTCTCACCAGCTTGTGCCCTCCCTCCCCCTGCCTGGCCTATCCTTACCTCCTTAGCCCCGCTACTCCCCCTTCCTTTCCCTTAGTGCATTGTGCCAACGGAGCCCCCGGACTGTCCCTGTTTCACTGCTCTGTGTCGGGGTCCACACGGAGGAGGGCAACTGCCCTCGCCGTTGGCCAGGTGCGTCCAAGTGGACACCCCATAAAGGCAGTGGGGGACCCCTCCCGAACGGCGGCTTTTGGGCCCCACGATGTCCGGTTGCGCGGGGGGGTTTGGCACAAGGCCTCGGTATCTGATTGTTTGCCTTTGGCGGCGCCTATTGGCCTCTCGCCACTGCTCATTCTGGCCCTCTGTGGGCCCAAATGTGTTTTGGTTGTGTCAACGGAGCCGTGGGTGACTTGTCCTGTTTGACTACTCCAGGGTCGGCTGTCCCGGAGACGGGCTGTTGCCCGTGCCGTTGACCAAGTGCATCCAGATGTACACTCCCAGTCCATGCTGGGTTTGCCAACTCCAGCGCGGGGGGGGGGGGGGGTCCGCATCCTAGGACCCGCGGAGTTCCCCCCGGAATGCCAAGCCGTCATGCAGTGTGCACTGCTCAGCGGTGGTCCCACACGTGGCGTCCCTGATTCACCTTCGCCTCATCGCACCGTGCTTCATTCGCTCAACCTCAACCTGCTCCTTTGGCCGCCCTGGGGCAACGGAGATGATGCAGAGGCATTCGATCGTGAGTTGGTACAGCCTTGGCTGTCGGCCAGGGGTGCGTGCCACCTCTGGCCATGGATCCGAGATCGCCCCCGCCGGAGTCCATCTCCAGCGGGTTCCGAGACGCGCCCGTGCATGCATGCACGGGCGTTTGGAGAGCTACGTTTCTCCGTGGTTTGATGCAGTCAACGATGGATTGGCTCCTTCACGGGGCGTCCGTCGGAGAGCGTAGCTCACGGCAAGCCACCGGAGAGGCCATTGACACCCCTTCATGGGGTTCGATGGTCGCTCCTGGGCATGATGCAGTCGAGTGATTTTGGTTGATCCTGCCAGTTGTCATATGCTTCTCTCAAGGACTAAGCCATGCAAGTGTCAAAATATATGGGATTAAGGTGAATCTGTGAATGGCTCATTACACCGGCGACAATCTGATGACTGTGCACTGGTTGCTTGGGGCCCTCGTGGTCCCCTGTGACATCGGTCCGGATATTCACCTCAACTGGGTGGCTAATACATGGAAGCTCAGAGCTGTGGCCCGTTCAGGGTCACTGGCAGTTGGCCGATATCAAGACCTGCGCCCGTACAGGGCAGCGTGCAAGGGTGATTCAGGCCGTTTTCTGTGATGGCAAAGATGGTTCTACCATGAATGCTCCACAATGTGAGTCTCTGACCTATCAGCTCTGGTTGGTGGTGTAGTGGACCACAATGGCTATCACGGGTAACGGGAAATCAGGGTTTGATTCCGGAGAGGGAGCCTAAGAAACGGCTACCATTCCCAAGGCGAGCAGCAGGCGCGCAAATTGTCCACTGCCGACACTGGTCTGGCGAGACAGCGACGAGCCATAGCAGCCCTACTCACCCTGTGTGGTGGGTGGGACTCCGCAATGAATGCTATCCAAACGCAGCAATGAGTATCAACTGGAGGGCAAGTCTGGTGCCAGCAGCTGCGGTAATTCCAGCTCCAAGAGCGTATACAAATGTTGCTGCTGTTGAAAAGCTTGTAGTCAACCCCTGGGCATGGGGCTGCAAGGCGTCTGGCCGCTCTGCTGGGGCTGTCTCCCGGCCGCCAGGCCGGGTGGCGGCCTCCGTGGATGCACTGCTGAATTCAAACCCCCTGTAGATGGTCCCCGTGCCCGCTTTGCATGGGTTCGGACCGCTCCGGCAAGAAGCCTCCTTCAATGGTGGCTGATGCGGTCATGCCTCTGACATGGTTAGGGTTAGGGTCACCGAGCTGGTGGAACCAGTCTTGGTTTTGTAACCCTTTTTAGTGTCTAGGGTGGACCTACCAGGTTTAGCAGCAAGCAACAGCAGCAAGCAGCAAGCAACAGCACGCGCGAAATGGGTAAAAATCAGAACTCCGTCGTGGTGCTTTGGATTTCAGTGAAATTTTGGTGGATGATACCTATGGGTGTGAAGTACAATCACACAAAGTTTGAGCGAGAAACTCAACGGTGGCGGCCGGGAACGGGATTCGCAAGTGGCGGACCTCAGTTTCAGAAACTGCAGTTTGGGGCCAAAAATAGCCATTTTTGGGCCAATAAAGCCCTGGAACACATTCAAAACGGCCAAACGAAGGGAAACGTTGGGTACACTCCACATGCCGCTTGACTTCCCCGTGTCAACGAGCTCTTTGCGGCCCTCTAACTCCATGATATGCCGCGGAAGCGGCCCAAAAAGGCCCCAGAAGCTCCAAATGCCGACAGCCACAAACCAAGAATAGGCCATATCTTTGGCTACATGGCTCGAAATGCGATTCCGAGGGCACTCACTCCACCCGCAACCCCCCACTTTTTGTGGTTTCCACCCCTTAGAACTGCCCAAACGGACGCCTAGACCCCAATAACTAGGCCAACTAGGCTGCAGCAAGCTGCAAGCTCAAGCCCAAACAGGTGGGTGCCCAAATGGGTCAACAAGGTCCAATAGGGGTAAAAATATGACTTTCCGCAAAAATGATCCTAGACCATGTGCGACGCTAAAACAAGTGTTTTTGGACTGTTTTGAGCTTGTGGTGGCCCATTTTGGTCCTCCAAAAATCCCAAAATGCCTTGAAAATGGGCTGTTTTGGGACCAAAAATGGGTCAAAAATGGGTCAAAAACACATTTTTCCAAACCTCATCCTAGACCATTTGGGGTGCACAAAAAGGTGAAATGAGCCCATTTTGAGCCCATTTTGGGGCATTTTGGCCCCTGAGAAGTCCAAAAAGCCTTGAAAGTGGGCCTCGTGGTGATGGGGTTCAGGTGCATTTCACTTTGTCAAGAGCCATCAATGTGTGAATCATTGTTGATGTCCCTCACCATTCATATCTAATGTTCCCTCCCCCACCAGCTCGGTCCCAATATTCAGTCTTGATTAGGGTCACCGAGCTGGTGGAACCAGTCTTGGTTTTATAACCCTTTTTAGTGTCTAGGGTGGACCTACCAGGTTTAGCAGCAAGCAACAGCAGCAAGCAGCAAGCAACAGCACGCGCGAAATGGGTAAAAATCAGAACTCCGTCGTGGTGCTTTGGATTTCAGTGAAATTTTGGTGGATGATACCTATGGGTGTGAAGTACAATCACACAAAGTTTGAGCGAGAAACTCAACGGTGGCGGCCGGGAACGGGATTCGCAAGTCGCGGACCTCAGTTTCAAAAACTGCACTTTAGGGCCAAAAACAGCCATTTTTGGGCCAAAAATGCCCTGGAACACATTCAAAACGGCCAAACGAAGGGAAACGGTGGGTACACTCCACGTGCCGCTTGACTTCCCCGTGTCAACGAGCTCTTTGCGGCCCTCTAACTCCATGATATGTCCCGGAAACGGCCCAAAAAGGCCCCCAGAAGCTCCAAATGCCGACAGCCAAAAACCAAGAATAGGCCATATCTTTGGCTACATGGCTCAAAATGCGATTCCGAGGGCACCTACTCCACCCGCAACCCCCCACTTTTTGTGGTTTCCACCCCTCAGAATTGCCCAAACGGACACCTAGACCCCAATACCTAGGCCCACTCGGCTGCAGCAAGCTGCAAGCTCAAACCCAAACAGGTGGGTGCCCAAATGGGTCAACAACGTCCAATAGGGGCAAAAAGATGACTTTTCTCAAAAATGATCCTAGACCATGTGCGACGCTAAAACAAGTGTTTTTGGACTGTTTTGAGCTTGTGGTGGCCCATTTTGGTCCTCCGAGTCCTCCCAGTCTTGGTTTTATAACCCTTTTTAGTGTCTAGGGTGGACCTACCAGGTTTAGCAGCAAGCAACAGCAGCAAGCAGCAAGCAACAGCACACGCGAAATGGGTAAAAATCAGAACTCCGTCGTGGTGCTTTGGATTTCAGTGAAATTTTGGTGGATGATACCTATGGGTGTGAAGTACAATCACACAAAGTTTGAGCCAGAAACTCAACGGTGGCGGCCGGGAACGGGATTCGCAAGTGGCGGACCTCAGTTTCAAAAACTGCAGTTTAGGGCCAAAAACAGCCATTTTTGGGCCAAAAATGCCCTGGAACACATTCAAAACGGCCAAACGAAGGGAAACGGTGGGTACACTGCACCTACGGCTTGACTTCCCCGTGTCAACGAGCTCTTTGCGGCCCTCTAACTCCATGATATGTCCCGGAAACGGCCCAAAAAGGCCCCCAGAAGCTCCAAATGCCGACAGCCAAAAACCAAGAATAGGCCATATCTTTGGCTACATGGCTCAAAATGCGATTCCGAGGGCACCTACTCCACCCGCAACCCCCCACTTTTTGTGGTTTCCACCCCTCAGAATTGCCCAAACGGACACCTAGACCCCAATACCTAGGCCCACTCGGCTGCAGCAAGCTGCAAGCTCAAGCCCAAACAGGTGGGTGCCCAAATGGGTCAACAATGTCCAATACGGGCAAAAAGATGACTTTTCTCAAAAATGATCCTAGACCATGTGCGACGCTAAAACAAGTGTTTTTGGACTGTTTTGAGCTTGTGGTGGCCCATTTTGGTCCTCCGAGAATCCCAAAATGCCTTGAAAATGGGCTGTTTTGGGACCAAAAATGGGTCAAAAATGGGTCAAAAACGCATTTTTCCAAACCTCATCCTAGACCATTTGGGGTGCACAAACAGGTGAAATGAGCCCATTTTGAGCCCATTTTGGGGCATTTTGGCCCCTCAGAAGTCCAAAAAGCCTTGAAAGTGGGCCTCATGGTGATGGGGTTCACTTGCAAGCTGATTTCACTTTGTCAAGAGCCATCAATGTGTGAATCATTCTTGATGTCCTTCACCAATCATAGCTGATGTTCCCTCCCCCACCAGCTCGGTCCCAATATTCAGTCTTGATTAGGGTTAGGGTCACCGAGCTGGTGGAACCAGTCTTGGTTTTATAACCCTTTTTAGTGTCTAGGGTGGACCTACCAGGTTTAGCAGCAAGCAACAGCAGCAAGCAGCAAGCAACAGCACGCGCGAAATGGGTAAAAATCAGAACTCCGTCGTGGTGCTTTGGATTTCAGTGAAATTTTGGTGGATGATACCTATGGGTGTGAAGTACAATCACACAAAGTTTGAGCGAGAAACTCAACGGTGGCGGCCGGGAACGGGATTCGCAAGTCGCGGACCTCAGTTTCAAAAACTGCAGTTTAGGGCCAAAAACAGCCATTTTTGGGCCAAAAATGCCCTGGAACACATTCAAAACGGCCAAACGAAGGGAAACGGTGGGTACACTCCACGTGCCGCTTGACTTCCCCGTGTCAACGAGCTCTTTGCCGCCCTCTAACTCCATGATATGTCCCGGAAACGGCCCAAAAAGGCCCCCAGAAGCTCCAAATGCCGACAGCCAAAAACCAAGAATAGGCCATATCTTTGGCTACATGGCTCAAAATGCGATTCCGAGGGCACCTACTCCACCCGCAACCCCCCACTTTTTGTGGTTTCCACCCCTCAGAATTGCCCAAACGGACACCTAGACCCCAATACCTAGGCCCACTCGGCTGCAGCAAGCTGCAAGCTCAAGCCCAAACAGGTGGGTGCCCAAATGGATCAACAAGGTCCAATAGGGGCAAAAAGATGACTTTTCTCAAAAATGATCCTAGACCATGTGCGACGCTAAAACAAGTGTTTTTGGACTGTTTTGAGCTTGTGGTGGCCCATTTTGGTCCTCCGAGAATCCCAAAATGCCTTGAAAATGGGCTGTTTTGGGACCAAAAATGGGTCAAAAATGGGTCAAAAACGCATTTTTCCAAACCTCATCCTAGACCATTTGGGGTGCACAAACGGGTGAAATGAGCCCATTTTGAGCCCATTTTGGGGCATTTTGGCCCCTCAGAAGTCCAAAAAGCCTTGAAAGTGGGCCTCATGGTGATGGGGTTCACTTGCAAGCTGATTTCACTTTGTCAAGAGCCATCAATGTGTGAATCATTCTTGATGTCCTTCACCAATCATAGCTGATGTTCCCTCCCCCACCAGCTCGGTCCCAATATTCAGTCTTGATTAGGGTTAGGGTCACCGAGCTGGTGGAACCAGTCTTGGTTTTATAACCCTTTTTAGTGTCTAGGGTGGACCTACCAGGTTTAGCAGCAAGCAACAGCAGCAAGCAGCAAGCAACAGCACGTGCGAAATGGGTAAAAATCAGAACTCCGTCGTGGTGCTTTGGATTTCAGTGAAATTTTGGTGGATGATACCTATGGGTGTGAAGTACAATCACACAAAGTTTGAGCGAGAAACTCAACGTTGGCGGCCGGGAACGGGATTCGCAAGTGGCGGACCTCAGTTTCAAAATCTGCAGTTTAGGGCCAAAAACAGCCATTTTTGGGCCAAAAATGCCCTGGAACACATTCAAAACGGCCAAACGAAGGGAAACGGTGGGTACACTGCACCTGCGGCTTGACTTCCCCGTGTCAACGAGCTCTTTGCGGCCCTCTAACTCCATGATATGTCCCGGAAACGGCCCAAAAAGGCCCCCAGAAGCTCCAAATGCCGACAGCCAAAAACCAAGAATAGGCCATATCTTTGGCTACATGGCTCAAAATGCGATTCCGAGGGCACCTACTCCACCTGCAACCCCCCACTTTTTGTGGTTTCCACCCCTTAGAATTGCCCAAACGGACGCCTACACCCTCGTACTTAGGCCCACTAGGCTGCAGCAAGCTGCAAGCTCAAGCCCAAACAGGTGGGTGCCCAAATGGGTCAACAAGGTCCAATAGGGGCAAAAAGATGACTTTTCTCAAAAATGATCCTAGACCATGTGCGACGCTAAAACAAGTGTTTTTGGACCGTTTTGAGCTTGTGGTGGCCCATTTTGGTCCTCCGAGAATCCCAAAATGCCTTGAAAATGGGCTGTTTTGGGACCAGAAATGGGTCAAAAATGGGTCAAAAACACATTTTTCCAAAACTCATCGTACACGGTTTGGGGTGCACAAAAGGGTGAAATGAGCCCATTTTGAGCCCATTTTGGGGCATTCTGGCCCCTCAAAAATCCAAAAAACCTTGAAAGTGGGCCTTGTGGTGATGGGGTTCAGGTGCATTTCACTTTGTCAAGAGCCATCAATGTGTGAATCATTCTTGATGTCCCTCACCATTCATATCTAATGTTCCCTCCCCGGCCAGCTCGGTCCCAATATTCAGTCTTGATTAGGGTCACCGAGCTGGTGGAACCAGTCTTGGTTTTATAACCCTTTTTAGTGTATAGGGTGGACCTACCAATTTTACCAGCAGCAGCAGCAAGCAGCAGCACGCGCGAAATGGGTAAAAATCAGAACTCCGTCGTGGTGCTTTGGATTTCAGTGAAATTTTGGTGGATGATACCTATGGGTGTGAAGTACAATCACACAAAGTTTGAGCAAGAAACTCAACGGTGGCGGCCGGGAACGGGATTTGCAAGTGGCGGACCTCACTTTCAAAAACTGCACTTTAGGGCCAAAAACAGCCATTTTTGGGCTTAAAAAGCCCTAGAACACATTCAAAACGGCCAAACGAAGGGAAACGGTGGGTACACTCCACATGCGGCTTGACTTCCCTGTGTCAACGAGCTCTTTGCCGCCCTCTAACTCCATGACATGTCCCGGAAACGGCCCAAAAAGGCCCCCAGAAGCTTCAAATGCCGACAGCCACAAACCAAGAATAGGCCATATCTTTGGCTACATGGCTCAAAATGCGATTCCGAGGGCACCTACTCCACCCGCAACCCCCCACTTTTTGTGGTTTCCACCCCTTAGAATTGCCCAAACGGACGCCTACACCCTCGTACTTAGGCCCACTAGGGTGCGGCAAGCTGCAAGCTCAAGCCCAAACAGGTGGGTGCCCAAATGGGTCAACAAGGTCCAATAGGGGCAAAAAGATGACTTTTCTCAAAAATGATCCTAGACCATGTGCGACGCTAAAACAAGTGTTTTTGGACCGTTTTGAGCTTGTGGTGGCCCATTTTGGTCCTCCGAGAATCCCAAAATGCCTTGAAAATGGGCTGTTTTGGGACCAGAAATGGGTCAAAAATGGGTCAAAAACGCATTTTTCCAAACCTCATCCTAGACCATTTGGGGTGCACAAACGGGTGAAATGAGCCCATTTTGAGTCCATTTTGGGGCATTTTGGCCCCTCAGAAGTCCAACAAAAGCCTTGAAAGTGGGCCTCATGGTGATGGGGTTGACTTGCAAGCTGATTTCACTTTGTTAAGAGCCATCAATGTGTGAATCATTCTTGATGTCCTTCACCAGTCATAGCTAATGTTCCCTCCCCCACCAGCTCGGTCCCAATATTCAGTCTTGATTAGGGTGTGTGCGGCACGCCTGCCTCCCGCCCTCCGATCTGACCCCCTTCCCGGACCCCGAAGCACCCCCTTTGGTCCAACAGTGTGAAGGTGTGTGGGTCAGGGGGGAGGAGTGCCCAGAAGAAAATGCTCGGTCCCAGGGATCCGGGTATTGACCCGGGGATTGGGGAGTGCGCCGCATCGATTAGTATTAGTGCGGGGCGCGCGGGAGGCGCACTGTGCAGGAGAACAGCAACTGGTTGCACACTGTTGCAAACGCGACCACTTTTGCAGTTGGATGCTTCAAATTCACTATTTTTTCACCACAACGTCGCGACTTCCGGCTCATCTCCGACTTCTGGCAGCAAGATTGTGGCGTGTGCTGTCTCCCAGTGCGCCGCGCGCGCACCGTGCCGCCGCTCCCCCATACTGCTGAGTACTGCATTCGCTAGTGGCTGGATAAAACATTGTACACATCACACCAGCGCCGTGCAGGTTTATTCCAATGTTTGGGCATTCAGTGCCCCACAGGATACACAGCCTCTGCGCATTCACGGTGACAAAAAAGACGCATTGAATGCGCCATTTGGACTTGGTTCATGCACATGGTGCTTGTTTGTATTCTCATTGCAGTCGGGAAGGGGGGGGATTTCAGGAGCGGCTCGGAAAGCGGTTCGGAAAGCGGTTCAAGGGGGTCAGGAAAACGGGTCGCAGCGGTTACTGTTGGGTATAAATGCTGGTAGCGGAGACAATAGGGAAAAGGCTGGGAGCAGCTGGGGCGCGGACTCCGCCCGCGGAACAAAGGGGGGGTGAGAGAACCTCCCCCCTCCTTGTCATGCATCCCCCTCGGCGGGAATTCTCCGCCCCTGCCCTCCAGTCTCTCCCAGGGGGGCTTTCAGGTGACGTGTGCAGTTCAGAGATATTCGTAGAGTGATCGGCTGCCTCTGGGACGGGGCCAGCGTATGTGGGTGAGACGATGCCAAGCAGAAGGAGGTTGTAGCATTTTTCTGTACTGAAATCCGTTGGTAGTTTTGGTAGAGGTAGAGCTACAACGCCGCGGGGCGTACCACAGGCCCCCCCGGAAAGTGAGATCATTGGCGTAATGTGAGATCATTGTTGCAACAGCCATGCACCCAACAGCACCGAGATGCACCCGACACGCACACCGACAGCATGCGGCACACAGCCGGCGCACAACGGACACGCAGCCGACAGCACGAGGCTCTCTGTGCCATAGCTTTACACTCAAGACCCGCGTAGGGACCACACATTGGCCAATGGCTGGCATTATGAGGAATCCCCGACTCTGGGGGGAGAGCACGGAGGAGAGTGCGGAGGCAACAGGTCCCGGTGAGCGCAATTTGCCGCTCGGAGTGCAGTGCTTTGTTTCAGCGCAAAATTGGCAACAGATCCACACGAGCAGTCTAGACCTGGGGCACCGCATGTTTAAGTCGAGGATGGGCGCGCGGGCCCAGTTGTACCAAAGATAATGAAAACCTGCGGGCAGACAGGACACCGTGAAAATGAAGTCGAATGGCCATTGCACACTGCCTGGGGGGCTACTTGGCACAGCGCTGGGAAGGAAATACATGGACACCGCGCCCTGGGACCCTGGTCCACAGGATGGCGGGACCAAGGCTGTCGGGGATACTACTCGGCAGATTGCAGGGGCAGTTGGAGCTGCAGCGCCAGCTGCACCAAGTCCAATGCCCGCCACTGGCCAAGCAATCGGAGGGAGGCATTGCGACAAGACAAAGCATCGCAGTGGCAGCCGCATAGTGATCCACGCAGCAAGGAAGGCTCCTTGGGTTCTGGTTAGGGGGCACTGAGCAGGATCTTGGGATACACGGCGCGGCAATCGGCTTCCTCGTAACTCTATCTCTCTCCGAGCCGCTCTGGCTGCTTGTGTGTACGGTTGGTCCGGTCGTCGGCTGTGTGGTGCCGTGGTTGCGTGCGGCCGCGTTGGCTACATACACTTCTTTTTGGTCAGGCAAGGTCAGACTGCATGCACAATACAACACGGCGGGTTTGCATTCAGGATGAAACCCCCGTTCACAGTAAACCTGCAAACTGGCATTTCACCTCGCGACTTTCTAGAACCAAGGGCAGGGGAACCGGTTAGTGATTGGTCTTGATGACGGAGGTAGAGTAGCGCCAGGGATAGATAAGGTGACACAGGCTTACGCATGACGTGCGTTCGGCTCTGCTGGCGTTACTTGCAAGGAAGGAGGGAGATGCACATGGCAGCCCCTGTGGCATGGCTGGCAGCACTCAGCATGTGCACCGGGGTTTAGCAAATGAGAAGTCCCCATGTCCCCGTTAATGATATATATTCTTGCACTTGGCAGCGGTTGGCCGATACGTGCCGGATTGACCGCCAACTGCTGACCGCTGGACCACATTGCTGTTTGGGGGGCTTGGGGGGGGGGGGGGGGAGCTCAAAACATATCCTGTTCTCAACCCAACGCCTTCTCAGTCACCTTTGCATTTGGTACCCCACATTTTCCGATCTGCACACCTGCCACCATTGTGACAAGCCGAAACGGAGCTGGATAAAGGGATTCCGGGGGGTTAGGCCCCCACCACACACCTGCACCTCCACAGGGCAACATGACGTCATTGACACGGGACCAGAAGGACCCTCGAACCTCCGATGCAATTTGTAGTGCTGTCAACGGCAGAGAACGGTGACGAAAACATGCAATCATGGGGGCTGTTCGGTGGATTAGAGTTGGAAGGTCCGAGGGAATCCGACTTCTGGAGACAAAAGAAAGACGGTGGCCGTGCGACATGGGACTCTGAGGGAAGTAAAACCCCCGAAAAAAGGGGGACAGACCGTAGTTCTGGGTGAAAAGGCGTGGCCGCCCAGGGACCCCAGCCCACATTGCATGGCTACAGGATAGCTTGGTCTCTAGGTTTGGGCCTTTGCTTTGCGTGGGGGGGGAGGGGGTATATCTGGAGAAATATGCCAAAAGGGCTCCAAAATCTGAGGCTGATCTTAGCGACACAAACATGGGGGAGGGGGGGGCTCAGCAACCCAACCAAATCCACCCCCACACCCGCAGGGTAGACGGTCACTTCAGCAACAGACCGGTCGGCGTGCTGATGGATCAGGGAGCAGGGGGGGCGGCACAGGGCGTGTCCACGGCGGAATACTTGGCACAAACCACACGAACGTGCCCTCCTTCCAATGGAGTGGCCCTGGCATCGAGCTTCCGGGTGCCCACCCCTCATCCGTCAGTGCCAGGGGACGTCGCAGGGGCCAGGGCAGTGGTCCAGGGTGATGGACGCAGCCCCGCGCATCAGAGGCCGCAGCCCCGATGCCACGGCGTCGGACACAGGGGGTCGAGCGCAGTCACAGGGTCACCGCCGGCAGTCGCGTGGGTTCCAGGGCTGAGGCAGACACCTGCGACTTGATGGCTGTGCCCTGTGCAGAGATAAGAGGCTTGGGGCATGCGCTTGAAGGCATAGTCCCTCTCGCCTCGGGGGTGACCACGCGTTCCCCTCAAGGGGTGGGCGGGCTCTCAACTGCAGGGGGGGGGGGGGGGAAGGGGCGATACAGCCCTCTGGCTAGACCTCCCCCCCCAAAAAGGGCTCAATCGACGGCCCCCCCCAAAATCCTACCGAGACTGACCCCCGGGCCCCGGAGGTGACCCGGACCCAAAATTTGGCAAAAATAGAAAATGAGATTTTTGGAATCAGCGCGTCGAGGGGGTCATCATTTGCCAAATACATTTGTGGGCCACTTTTTATTTTGGGCCCGCTCTGAAGCGGTGGGGACCCCCCAGGCGGCAGGGGTTATGTAGCCACCTTGCCCACTTGTGGGCCACTTCTGAATCTGCCCCCCGATCTGAAGCGGTGGGGACCCCCCAGGCGGCAGGGGTTCTGTAGCCACATTGCCCACTTGTGGGCCACTTCTGATTCTGCCCTCTGCTCTGAAGCGGTGGGGACCCCCCAGGCAGCAGGGGTTATGTAGCCACCTTGCCCACTTGTGGGCCACTTCTGATTCTGCCCCCCGCTCTGAAGCGGTGGGGACCCCCCAGGCGGCAGGGGTTATGTAGCCACCTTGCCCACTTGTGGGCCACTTTTTATTTTGGGCCCGCTCTGAAGCGGTGGGGACCCCCCAGGCGCCAGAGTTCATAATAAGTGATTACTGGTCCTGTTAATGGAGCCCCCAGTTTTGCCACCCTCCCAACCAGTGCGCCTTGGATGCACCAGTGGAAACATTGCCTTGGACTGGATCAGTCTGGCATGGGGTCAGGACCATGCTGGCAACCTGACATCATGGCACCCAGTGCGCCTCGAGTGCCCCAAACCCCCACTCATTACACAAGGGAGGCGGATCCGGTGGAACCGTGGGGTTTTCTGTGATTATAACCGCGGAGGGGGGGATGCGGGGTTCCAGAGGCTCTGTCGACTCCCCCCTCCCGGAGTTGAAAACCCGACTTCCCAGGCCGCCTCTGCCCACACCCCCAACGGCCCACCAACCGCGCTGTAACCGCCAGGCCTTGCCGTCCAACCGGTTTCCAACCTGACGGGTATTCCCAGCCCATCTCCCAGCCATAATTTGTCCATGCTTCAAAAGCGGGGCGTGCTTTTCCTTAGGTTTGACCGCCCCCCTTTCGATTGATTACCACATTGGCCTTCTTCCCTGCTATTGCGTGCAACTAAAACACGCCACGTCTGCAATATGCCATATGCCAGTGCTATGCAACTTTCTACTGATTGTTTTCCAGTTCTCGTTCTCCCAACAGAAGAGCATTGCAAACTACTTCGGAATAATCCTGTCACAGCCTGCGGCTCCCCAAATCCCTTCCCAATCCGTAGTGGCGATGGTTGAGAGCAAAATCTTACTCCCAAAGGAGGGGGTACGCTGTGTAGTGAAATTCCTGCTGAGCGTATTCAAACGCAGCAAATTCTTCACGAAGGCTGAGCAAATTCTGCACGGCAGCCAAACGACGCGCATGAGACACAAAGCGCTTGAATAGACTCCGCAAATCCTGAAAAAAGCCGGGCACAATATGTACAAAACTTTCGCACAGAATTTGTTCAATAGGATTCGTCCCCCACAGAATTTCCCGTCCTCTGATATCAACATAGTCCGAAACCTGATTGGGCTCAAAGGCAGCTTACCGCCGAAGCGCTTGGGCGCCGGATTGGGTCATTTTCTGCAGAAGACGCCATGAGGGTCGCAACCGCCCCCGGTTCATTGGACAATTGGTTGCGCCATCCCTCTTTTTCAGCCGAGCCCTCCGCCGCCCTTGTCAGCGGCGGATGCCTGAGGCCGGGGTTGCCAATGCACTCGTGAGTACTGCTCCATTGCTGGCCCCGGACCCGTTCGTTCCGATCAACAGCCGTTGCTCACATCCCGTCTCACAAGCCCTCGTTGAAGTAAAGTAACTCACTGCCTGACGGTCAGAACCTTTTTGATTGTCGTGACGACAGTTCCGCGCTCGACATTTCTGAATGGCAGCACGAGTCTTTGGCGCAATGAAATGTCCCCTGGGACAACGTCCCTCCCATTTGGCACGCGCCAGGCCACTGCACGCAGGGGCAGGGCGCACGCACCTGCTCGAAATCCAAGTCTGAGGGCTTTGCCGGCCACCACGGCCGCACCAGTCCGAACGGCCGAGCCTTGCGGGTCACGCGACCAGGCTGTCCCCAGAGGCCTACGGACGCGCAGGACAGGGCGTGTGGGAGGGACGTACGCCCTGGCGGGTCAGCACAGGGAACGGGAGGCACCAGTTTTCAACCCCCCGGCGTGGGGGTGGTCGAAAGAAACAGCGTCAGGACTTGCCATTTGATCTTTGTGACAACTTTTTTTGAAGATGTTGCAGTGCATAGAGGGCACTGTCGTTAGATTGTGAGGTCTAGGCAACGAATCGGCCAGTAGAACTGTGCAGGGGGTCATCACACAATAGGCCTGAGGTGCGATGCACGCGTGGCTTCACTCAACAACACTGAACCTCAAAGACCCCGTCCCACTTTGTTGTGATGCGCCACAGCGGAATGATGGAGAGCCTGCTCCGAACCTCACCGTCTTGGAATGACTATTTGTGTAGTCTGTCAGCGCTGGCACTGGGATGGACGAGGGCAGAAGCCCGCAATTGTGTTTGTGAGCAGTGGGACAGACATTCCTTCCTCCAGAAAAATGCACCCCTCCACACACACACACGCACGCAACAAAAACACACCCTTCCTCACATGTACACTCCCACAGATGGATCCGGATGCACGCCTCCACAAAGCACAACAAGCACGTCCAAGCGGAATTACCAGCCAGCAAACCTACTCCGCCTTCATGGTTCACCTCCGCCCCCACCCGTGCACGACAAAGCACCGAGAGTGCTCTGTTGCGGGCCCTGAACGGCACAACGTTGACATCGCACGCCGTACGTGAAGGTCTGCCTACTCGTTTTGCCCCATCGTTTCTGCTTCCCCAGGACGGCGGGTCGTAGTAGCCAACAGCTTTCAGGATCCGTGCAACACCACACCTCACATCTCGTGCCACACGTGGAGGCTCCTGTACCCGAGTTGAGGCTCCACATTTCAGTGCGCAGTGCAACATTTTGGGCACTCGTACCAACTTTTCCTCGGAATTTGGGTTTTGGCTTTCCACTCCAGAGTTTCTCAGGGACTGGCATGCATACCCAAGGCCTATTTTATCCTCAAAACAAATTGAGACAGCGTGTTGCCGAAGCCCCCAAAAAAAAACGTACAAGAATGGTAGACTAGGGTTGCGGGCAACTTCACAACACTACAACACTACGACCCAAAAACACCACAGCCCCATAACCACCAAACTCCAAAGCTGCACATGACCACAACTCACAACACCATAACACTGCAGCCCTGTTTGGTACCGCTGAAGACCTACGACTCCCGCAACTGCAGCACCACGCAGACGCCAGGCGCAGACATGCTGTGACCGGTTTCAGCACCCAAGCCAAAGCCCTCCTCTCCCGAGGCCTGCACAACGCACCTTTGCGCTCCCATTCCGAGTTGAAAGGCAGTACCGAGTCTGCACAAACGGTGACCGTCGCAAGCGCATCCACTTCTGGAAGCTCCAGCGGCCCTGTCCACACCAGAATGACGGCGATACAACGCGCGCCTCAGGGCAAGGCCGGAGGAGATGCAGAAATACCGCAACCAGAGCAAAGGCGCCGGGGCAGGCGACCAGGGCAAGGGAGAAGCGGAGCGGGGGCAGTGGGGTGTATGTTGCGGAGCTGGTGCAACCCATTCGCGACAACATGAGCGCACAGAAATCCATGGGGGGCCCTTTGACACGCTGAATCTGACGTTCCCGACCCCATCTCTTTGTGATCCATGTGAGCGCTGACCGATGCCTTTGTCCACACACAAAAGAGAGACCCCAACTGGGCCTGCAAACAAGTGCACAAATGGTTTTTCACAGGGACCTGCACCAGAAGTTTGTTGATGGCTCACTTTGCATGTCAAGGTTATGGGCAGCAAAACAGACCTTGTGTCATACAAACACGACAGCAAATTGCTGCACTAATTGCCATCCCCCGACAGCTGTGATGCAGCATAGCGCAGCAAGCGAAAACCGTCTCAAGTATCCAGCCAACGGATGCATGATGGTCAACCAACAAATGTAGCATTTTTACCACCGTACCCTCCTTCATAACGGACGCATAATGGGCGTCTATTGGGCGCCTAATGGGCGCATACTGGGCGCCTAATTGACGCATAATGGGCGCCTAATTGACGCATAATGGGCGCCCAATGGGCGTATAATCGGCGCCTGATTTGCGTATAATGGGCGCCTAATGGGCGCATAATGGGCGCATAATGGGCGCCAGAGGGCTTATGTGCCAAAGCTTGTTGTACCGCTCAGGAAGACGTCAGGGAGGGCGCGGTAACGCCAAAGAGGCGTCACGAGGACACCGGCAGTTGCAGCCATTTGCCTCGAAAAGGGAGTCAGCGTGTCGCGAGGAAGCAATCGTCTACAAAGTGGACTCGCCAAATGCAACAGATTTTGGGCGGCGCCACAGCAGAAGGAAGTGTCGGCCCACCGAAGGTACCAGAGAAACTTGAGGGTAGGCACACGGCGTAAACTTCTGCCCAATTGCCGCAATTGGGGGCGACGACACTGCGTGTCTGCGTCGACAGGCAGCGTCTCTGATAGGCATCCGACTCTGCCTGACCACTGGTGGCTTGATGCTAGTTTTGTGTCCGCTGCTGTTGTTGCTCCCCCTGCTATCCTCCTCCTGTGGCCTCTGCCAACACCTGGTCTGCCTCCCGTGCCCCCCCGGCCCACACTGGCACCCCCTCCTCACCACTCCCGGGCTCACACGGTCGAGCTGTTGAACGAGCCTCTGGCAGTACACGCGACCCGCTGCAACACCGAACCACCACTTGCGGGCCGCCCGGCACTGCACACGCTGCCAGGCCGTACGGCCTTGCTCACGGGGCAAACCCGGCGGAGGGGCTCAAGAGGGAGCGGAAAGGTGAGGGGGTTGAGCGCTCGAGTGGGGGACAGAACGTCGGCCTGACACCTGCGGAGTCTGGCACAGCAGCGGCCCAACCATCCGTGTCAGGCCCTGCGATGGGCGCTGCCAATGCAAAGGCATCTGGAACACTGCAGCGCTTCCTCTGCACCCGCCGTGAGCGCCGTGGCACCACCGGGGCCTCCTCCGCCGCAGGAGGGGCTTCGGCTGCCGCCGCCGCGATTTCTGGGGCCTGGCCGGTGCCCACCGCCGCGTCCATGTCCCGGACCCACTGAGGCAGTTCCACCGGCGGCCTGTACTTGCCCCACACCCGAGTTTTGGTGGAGATGCGCTGGAGGATGCCCTCCATTTTGGTCTTGAGGGCTTTGCACTGCCCTTCGTGGCCTAGACCCCAACGGAGCGCCCTCTTGTGTTCCTGAACGCGGGGAACGAAGGCAACTTGTGGGGGAAGGGGGCCTTGGGCTGAGGGCCAGGCCTCCCAGTCTGCGGCGGTGCCCACGGATGACCTCATTGGGGGAAGGTGCATTACACTCGGCGGCAGGGGAGAGGACGTACGCATGGGCGGGTGGGTTTGCCCTTCGCTTTTGGGTGAGTGGGTGGCAGAGTGGGTGGGTGGCAGAGTGGGTGGGTGGGTGGGTGGGTGGGTGGGTGGGTGGGGTCCAACAGCCCCCCTCCCCCCCAGTGGGCGTGGGACATGCCTGGGTCCTGGGTTTGCCAAAAGTCTCGGTGGGTGGGTCTCTCAAATCACCCCCTGGGGCGGGTCACTTGGCCTGCCATTGCACTCCCACCCCCACAAATATCCCACACCCCCACACTGCCCCAGAACCGACCTTGAACCCCCACGCAGGTCTTACACACGGAGGGGCCGACTGCTCGGTTATGACGCGAAGTAGCCCCGCAACGGGGCCCTTGGCCGGAGGCCCCCTTGAGGGCAGCGGGGGGATGGGGGAAGGGGCTGGAAGGGGCGGCTTCGCTTTGGGCGCCTTTGGTGCCCGTGGACCTTCGGGCGCCTTCGGCGCTTGTGGACTCCTCAAGCCGGTACCTTTGGCAGCTGACGGAGGGGGGGGGGGGCTTTGCGCCCTGGGACCGGTAGAGCCGCCCCTCCCCCCCCCCAATCCGACGCCAGTTGTACAGTTGTACTACACAATACCCGACCAACCCACGAGTCTTCATGGGACCCCCCCACCACCGCAAACCTACTCCACCCTCATGGCTCACCTGAATTGGAACATTTTTTGGCACGGGTACTGTCCCCCTGCCCTCCCTCCTCCACATCAAAATTCAAGGGTGGGGAAAATGTGAAATTTACCCCCCCCCCCTTGGGGTCCGAAAACAGGCTTCCGAGGGAGGCGACGCGGTGAATTTGGGCGGGAATGGCTGGCGACAGACATATCCAGACTGCAAACGAAGAAACCTCCGATTGCCTATGCTCACGTCACTCCACGTTGACTTCTGGTTGGGATATCCAAAACGGCTGCATTGGCGCGCAAAGCCCTCCTAAACGAGGGGGGGTTACGCCACGAGCGACGACCCGTCCCGACAACAATTTACAGATTCTCCCCCATTGCACCCCCCAATGAAGCACCAGCAACGGCCTTTCCGCTGAAGGCGGTGGCGCATGTTGTGGGTGCGTGTGTCTGCGGCGCCTCGGCATAGGCCAGTCGCGTGTTGAGGACGTGGCTCGTGTGGCCCGTGTGGGGCATGCGGTCGGTCTGTGTGCCAAAAGTGTTGCGCAAGGGACATCCCGTTGTGCGAGGGCGGTTTCCGTTCGGGCGTCTCGGCATCGGCGGGAATCGGCGGGTGGCAGCCGCAAGCGATTAGGGGGCCGTTGAACGGGGCAGAACCGAGGCACAGAGCAGGGGGTGAGGCGGGGCACAGGACAAGGGCATACCAGAAGCCTCTTGCGATAGATTTTTCGGCCCCGGTGCCCTCGGTACACTCTCTGAAGCGTCACCACCGCGTCCCACGTCCGCGTTATGCGCGGAAGACCCAAACAACGCGCCTGAGAATGTCGCGCGCGCAATACCATTCCCGCAGTCGGATAGAAGGGCTGGGACGGGTAAGACCCACCCGTCCGCTGCGCCGGCCCACGGACATGGGAGCAGTCGTTGCAGCACCAGAACGCTGTGCGGGCTGTGTAGCGTCAGGGCGCTTTACACGCTGCAGCCTCACAGCGTACTACACCACAGCCCCCAGCCCCAAAACAGAAAAAAAGAACCACGCAATTTGAGGGCCTAAGTGTGCGCACACAGACCATAGCAGGCCTCCACTCCCCTGCACAACACTGGAATATGCACACGGGGAAAATCGCTCACCTCTGGATTGTGTTTTGAAAGCCAGGACGACGTGCAAAATTGGAATGTTGAGGGCAACGGTTCTTGGGCCGAGAGGGTGCACCAAACAACAAGTCCCTATCACCAACCAGCAGGTGCACATGTGCGACCAGCCACAGCCCCAGTACATCCCCAGATTCCCCTACATGCAGTAACAGCGCGGCATTTCCAGGCCTTTTCCGATTGGTTTTGGTTCCGTTTTTTGGAGCAAGCACCCACACTTCGGGTAACACTTCGGCCACTACCTGGTTGTGGGTACGCCCCACAGTGGGGAAGGGAGGGGGATGTTCCCACTGGGGTCAGGGGCTGGCTGGCGTCCACACCTGAGGTTACACCGCAGCCCTGCAGCAGGTCAACACTCGGTTGTGGGTGCAGGGGGGAAGTTTGGGGGGCCGGAGGTCTGCCATTGTGTTTTTTGTCTGTTTTGTTGGGGGGGGCGGGGGGAGGGGCGGGTGAGTGGGGTAAGAGGGGCTACTGGTGGCTTGCTGTGGCTTGCCCACATCCAAGCTAACACCTCAGCCTCGTGGCAGGTCGATACCTAGTTGTGGTTTTGGTCTGGGGTGGCATGGGTTGTGCTGTGTGTCTGCAGGGCTGGGGGGGGGGGGGGGGGCTGACAGGGCCTTTGAAGGATTTCCCCCCATCATCGCTACACCCCTCACCCCCATCAGTTTCTCTCAGATCGCCAACTAGTGCAACTCACTGGACCTTCTGAGGCGTGGGGCCGCTGGTTCCGGCTGCCAGTGGTGGCGAGTGTGGTGGACCTCCCCCGGTCCCGCCCGTCCCTGTGCCCCCTTGCAGAAATCTCCGGGTCCTTCCCCGTTGGCCCCTGGGTTTACACTCCTAGTCAGTGGCCGGTGCTGTGGGGTGGGGGGCGGGGGGGGGGGGGGCAAACGAATTAAAAGAGATTTTGCCAGCTGGCTCCCATCTTGTCGGCACCCCTGAAGAGGCAGTCCCCTAAAGAGACGCCTGGGGTGGGGTGGGATGGGGGCTTTCTCACCGGTTGTTCAAAGGGTGTCCAAAGTTGTTCCACACAGGCCCTACAGCAGGGCCTAGATGGTTGTGCACCATGATTGTGCATTTCATCGAGGCGCCTTGGCGGGGGCCTATGTAGTTATGTGCTTTGATTGTTTGACCCACCAGGGCCTTGCAGTGTCATGAGCTTCACATGTTTGGTCCACCAGAGCCCTGCAGTAGTGGTCCGAGGTAGTTATGTGCTTCCAGTGTTTATTCCTCGAGTGCCCTTCAGTAGGACCTAGATACACGCTTCAGGAGGGGGGGGTATGGGTATGGAGCAGGACCCTTCTGCCGTAATGCTTCTCTGCGAGGCCCACAATACCGACCGAGAGCTCAGGTGGCCTCTCCAGGTCCGTGAGGCCAGATGACCACCACTGCTGCCTTCGCGATAGACAGGTGAAGCAGCGTGCTTACTTCTTGTTGCTCACTTCCCTGGTACCCCCATCGTGACTGGGCACATGGCTGCGCGTCAGGGCATCAGTGCAGGAGGAAGACATCTGACCAACGGGATTCTTGGTTCCCCTGTGCCTTGCTGAAGTGGTGTAACTCAGGCAGTCATGGGGCAGGGGCCCTGGTGGTGCCTCACGCCCCAGCCCCTATTTGGCACTCAGTTGTGGTGGGAGGCGGGTCTTCCACTCAACATAGGGCACCACCCACAAGCTGCAGGGCTGGGAAGGGAGGACCACCTGGACTAGCCCCCTCGGAGGACCAACTCCCCACTCTTGTCTCCACGCGTGAGGGGTCTCGGTGGGGGTTAGGGAGGGGGCAGGCTGCCTGCCCAGTGCTCCTCGGGCAGCAAACCACTGAGAGGCAAGCACTCACACTCCACTGTGCACTCCTCAGGGTGCCCTGCCACAGGGAGGTCAGTGCACAGGAGCTCAGTAGCCACAGGGCGTTAGGCCACTGGTAGGCTCTGGAGGGTTCCTTCTGGCATAGGGCACCACCCACAAGCATGGGAGGGCTCCGCCTGGCGTAGGGTTAGAGGGAAGGGGGGACTAGAGGACAGGGAAGGGTTAGGGAAGGGGGGGGGGGGCTAAAAAATAAAATCCTCAAGGCAAATTCTCAACTTGTGTGCTCGCAAAAAACATTTCGGGCATTTTTTGATGCACGAACCCTTGGGTCTCAGAAGCCCCTCCCCCCAATTAAGCCACTACAGAGTGACAGTACTGGCCATGGGGGGAGTATCTGCGCCACGCACTGCTTTTACGGCGAGTTTACCCGGAATGGGTTGGTGTTTACCCCCTCCCAAAATGCCCCCTAAGAATAGCAAACCCATGGGCACAAGACCTGTGTAAACATCCCTCTGTCTTGCCCTATGCAGCGCGTCCCAGGGTGAAAATACATAAGATGGCCCCTTGGGAGCAACCACCACCCTAGTTTGGGGTCTCCCTGCTGAATTGCCAATTTTTCCTACCCCTGTCCTAATAGCGGAGGGAAATTACAGCTCTTCCGGCCTAGCCACCAGTTAATATACAGCTGCTTGGTCGGGCCAGAAAGCGGTCTCCACGCCGCGCGCGCACCGCGTCAGGTGCTCTCCCATGGGCTAGCATCCCGTTTGGGGGCCCAACCCACACTGCCCACCTCCATATTTCAGCTCTGCATGGAAGTTGGTGCACCAGGGGTGCACGGGTGTGCAACAGACGGGGAGCTAGTCCCCGTGGTGGCCAGAGATGGTTCTCCCAAGAGGGTGCGGTTGGGGAGGAGGAGGTTTGGGTTGGGGTTGGTGGGGGCAGGTGTTGCAATACTGTGATGTAGGTGCTGGGCACAACAGGCAATGTGCAGCTGCAGGCCGTGGAGCAAATGGGTTGGAAGGGGCTGTATGTTGTGTGGAGCTGCGTCCAGTGGTGTGTAGGGATGTGTTGCAGCTGTGGGATGTTCAGGCAGAGGGGGGGCAATGCTTCAAAATGGAACGATTTGTACCCATGCCACAGACTGGTCACCTGTACCCGTACTCATAGCCTTGCCCCTATCCCTACCCCTACCCTTCCCCCCACCCCTACCCCCAGCCCGAACCCTAATCCCCCCTGAACCACCATCCCTCCTCAAAATCTTCATTGTACCGTCGGCCCAAAAAGCGCTGTCCATGCCCAGCCAGGGCCCTCCCGTCCGATAGCACCCACCTCTTTCAAAATTTTAGCGTATCTGAGCACGAGAGGATCCACATGTCGCCACAGTTTCTGCAACTCCTCAATGTCAGCGCCACTGAGCCCTTTGTATTCGTCCAGCCCTTGTTGCTTCAGCTTGTCTCTGTGGTCGTAGAAGCTCGCCCTGCAAAAGGTGAAAGCAGCGTTGCACCGGTGCCCGGGTGGGTAGGCTTCAAAAAGCACCGCCAGGTAGGGCTACAGTGGCATACCGGAGGCTGGAGAATGCTTTGTTTTGGGCCGTTGAGATTTCCTCGCGATCCGTTACTTCAAGTTGGACGGTCTGCCACAGCGCATTTTGAATGGAGGCCTGCAGAACAACGCACGGAGGCATACGGCAGGGGCCTTGGGGCAGTAGAGCCGTGAGATGCGGGGGTTGGATAGTGTGCCCAATTTGGCAGCAAACGTAGTTTGCGCTTGGCCAGCAAACAATGACAAGAATATTTCTCTGGGAGTCCCTCGTTGCACCCACAACTGGGCCAGATGCACCAACAGCCACGACCAGAGACACAGCCGCAGCCACAGCCACAGCCGTGGCCGCGGCAAGGGCTAGGGCCCACAGGTACAGAAGTGCGTGCAGCAGCAGGACCTGGCGGTCCTGTTCGGCTCTCTCCTGCAACACTGCCTCCACACGCTCGTTCCAGCAATAGGTCAGGTATTGCCGTGAGACTCGCTCGGAGGTGACGATGTGCCGATGCCGCGCAGTCATATCCACACGCCGTTGGGCACAGTGCAGGGCGGCCTGAACAGGAAAGGGGGCAAGACCTGAGGGCATCCTGAGGGCATACAGAGGGGTGAGGGGTCCCAGAAGGGCATACGCGGCAGCAGGCGTAGACACCCGGTACGACTGCCAAGGCCCCCAGACCCGGACTAGTGTGCACAAAAACCCGTCAGAAGCAGAAGAAAAGCAGAGCTCTTTCGAAAAAGCTTCCAAAAGCCATGAGTTGCGAGTGGCTGCCCTGGTGACTCCGATAATGGGAGGGTGAGAAGACGCAGAAACCCTGCGGCTGACTCAATGTACTTGCGAGAAGGCACAAGGTCATGAATGAACAGGGCATAGCAAGGCCCACAAGTCATCACTCCCCTTCCTCGGCCCATGCGCTTCCCTTGGCGCCCGCCAGCCCTTCCTCTCCCCACTACTTGTTCCCTCTTCTCCTTCCTCCTGCCCGCCGACACACACAACTCCTCCATCACCCACTCAGCCACCCACCCCTGCCGTGTGTTCCTTTGTTGACCAACGTGACGTGTGACCCGGAGCAAACGCGAGGGGCAGGAGGTATCGGCCATCAGCCAATTCAACTCATGCGGATGCGGCAAAGACGAGGTGCAAGTGGCCCAACTCGACAGCAAACAATCGTTGCTACGCAGCCTCGTCCCTGCGCCGTTGTCCTGCTTCAAAAAACACCTCTGCGGCTCCCCCACGCCACAGACCCGACCCCCGAGCAGCGTCAGGGTGTCTTGAAATTTCGGTCGAGGACAGCGGAAGAAGCACAACGCCTCGCGTGCTCTTGCTTTTAGCACCGGGGATTAAGGCATTCGAGCCAGTGATAAGATAAGAACCGAAACCAGGCACCACCCGGGCAAGGGAGAGCCAGGCGCACTCCGATCTGAGCAGGATCCTCAGCGTACTCCCGATCTGATGGAGAGACAGAGAAGGGGCTGCCCTCCATGGAGTCCCTCCCCGCCCCCCATTCTGTGCACCAGGAGGCGCTTGACCCAGGGCCAGGGGCTCTTTGGAGCGCTGTTCTCAGGATCGACATGATGGTGCAAGGCGCACTATCGCGGAGCGAGTCGTGCACGGCGAGCGCACGATGTGTCGGCGGTGGGACTGACTGAGGACTGACCAATGCACTGGTGGGTGCACCCCCCATTGCGTTGAGAACTTCCTTGTCCGAGTCCCATTTCGTATGAAAGCGCCCGTGAGGTAACGTTTGCCCGGCGCACGCCGGGCATCCAAATGAATGTTCCGGCCATCGATCCCCATGCTTTACCCCCCAAACAGTACTCCCTGCTCGATCCCAGGAACCCTAAGCACAAACAATACAACAAAGCGCAAATGCGAGCGAACAGAAAAGCAGCATTCACTGCTCGCCACAGTGGAGAGAACTCCATATGGCTATATAACCCCTGCCAGACGCGCAAATGGTTGCAGTTCGCTAAGGGCGCCCCCTCGGGAAAGGGGGGGGGGGGGGGATCTGGGAGGAAAATAGGGGGAAACTTTGCAGGACGCGCCCGGCATGCTGACGTCCCCTCCCAATACCCACTCTCTTGTGTGGCGAAATGCACATGTAGCGGCGGGCCTGCGTCAAAACTACTCGGGCCCAGCTGGCCACGAACACTGCACTTGCATCGCACGGCACACAACGAGGCCATCAGCAGCAGGGCCCTGGCGCACCTCGTGTCGGGCCTTGAGGCGGCGCAGGCGCCTCTTGGCTATAATCCCCCGCATCCAGCACTGCAGCCGCAGGCATGCCTCGAACATTTCGGAATTCAACGGCAGTCCCGATTGGGACATGGACGGATTGCCCTAAAGCAGCAGCGCATGGCGTACCGTGGGGGTGGGAAGGAATGCTGCACTGCCTGCTGCCCACTACTTGGCTGCTTTTCCGCCTGCGGCCGACTGCATGCAGCCTGCTGCCTGCCGCTTGCTGCTTGTTCCTTGCTCTTTGCTACATGCCGCATGCTGCTTGACTCCTGCTGCCCAATGAAATGCCGGGTGCTGCTATCCATGCGTACCTCAGCCTCGGACCTCACCAGATGAAAGCAAACAAAGCGCAGCCCAGTAAGGGTGGACGAAAAAACAAAGGCTGGGGGGGTGCACAAAGGTCACAAAGCGCTGCACACACGTGTGTCCTGGTACACCTATGCAGCAGAGCCCCTCCCCCCCCTTCAGGGCTCTTGGGCCAGCGCCCACTGCTTTTCAACGTTGTTAGAACAACAATCTTCGAGAAAGAAAAAAAACACTGGTGGACATTCAATTCTAGAAAATGTTTGGTCCCAAAAAAATTTTGTTCACCAAAGTTGTGAACCATTTTTTCTTGGAGGGTGGAGGGCAATAGGCTTATCTGGCTTTGGGTAGTGAGAAAAAGATGGCAACTGCTTCTTCCCGGATGACTGCTTTTATTCCTAGTGCCAGGATTTGCTGTTTACTCTTAGAGGGCTCTAGATGACTGGTCCTGATGAACATGTACCACGGCCAGCGCATCAAAAAAAAATAGGGGAATCACAAGAAATCGCACATCATGGAAACTGGACAGGCACCCTTCTGTATGGCCATCCATTGATAATTTGGCAACAGGAGGAGTGTGGCAGAATTCAAATTCTTTGATCTTTAAACCTTTGTGTGATACACCGCAGGCAGAACAAGCACTTTTACCTCGGCCCGGCCGGGAGGGCCCCTTTCTAGACCCCTCCCCCAGGATTTTGGTGGGCTCTTTGCCCTGCCATGTGAGGCTGCCTCACTTTCCCTGGCAACATGGCACTCACACTGCGCAGGAACACAGCACCCTCACGCAAGACCACACACCCATGCACATCATGCCGTGCACAAGAACACACATCCACACATGTGGTACATCCTGGCACACACGCACACTTTCATCCTTCCTGCGGAAATCGGCAGAACATACGGCAATTCACTTCCTCTGGTGAACTATTCAACTACCATGCAAACTCAGTCTCCCTCGCTGGGCATCCGGACATGGGCGTGTGCCCCACACATTTCATCTATTGTACACAAAAATGCGCAGCATCAGACGTCCATCGCACAACACACGTTTTGAATGGGCTAACAATGAGGCAAGCCCGGTGCAAAGGGCAAGAAGGAGGTTGAATGGTGAGGCTATTGAGAGCCCTCCAGTTTTAGACGCCCTCAAGGCGCAGCACGACAAAACACTGCGTCTGACCCGTATTGTTGGTTGGCAAGCCAGTCATTGGGTATGGGGCCACAACGCCAGTTGCAAACACAGAAACTGCTGTTTTTCCCCTGTGGACGTATGCTGCCCCGGTGGTGGGTGGTTTTCAGGGTGGTTAGAGGAAGGCTAACTTCCTATTGGGCGCTGTGCGCACGTTGCTGTGCCCACACTGTGTGGCGTCTGTGCCCCCACTGTGCTCTACTGCTCCTTTTGTACAGCCACAGCTTCATGGCTCTAGAGTGAATTGTCCTGCTGCAGCCCGTGGTTAGATAGAAAACTGAGAGCATTCTGGCATTTTCAGTGTGAAGCCTCGTTTCTTGAAACTCATTATCTGAGTTTTTGGGCTCTGCGTCTGGGAACACAGTGGTTACCCCAGTCACCTTGGCCACTGGGGAAAGCGGGTCCAAAGCCGATCCCACCCCCTTCGTTCCAACACGGGCCAGGTTCTGGTTCAGGGTGCAAAAGTGCGGAAGCACAGGGTTGCCGTGTTTAGACAAGCCTGTGTTCGCGCGCGGCAAGTACCACGGAACACATGTTGCAGACATGACCCAACCCTACCCCTCAAAACATGACAATACAAAGCATTTCTCTTCATGTGCACAACCTAGGTACCACTCGGTTGCTTGCATTCTGATTGACCGGCACCGAATAGAACCCCTTGCCAGCCTGGCGCCTCAGGTTGAAGAGCTGGACATGCTTGCCTTTTGCGGTTGGTATGTGACAGGCAGTCTGGCAGTGAACAGAGAATTGTTCATGACTACAGAAGGAAAATACACCTTGGCCTTTGGGGGGGGGGGGGGGCACACGCTGTGCGCAATTCAGTCCTTTTGGACCCCTTTGCTCCTGCACTGGCACACTGAACGGACGACCAGGGGTATATAGTGACTGCAAAGGGTGTTGCTAGCCTATACCATGAGCTTGGGTACTGCTTTACATCGTTTATTTATTGGCAGCTTTTGGCCTGTTCATGTTGGGTTCTGGGTGGTTGGTGGTTTTGGTTCCCATAAAGTCAACCCAAGTACGGAAACTCCTGCTTGGGTCCATGCTGGCTGGCGTTTGTTCAACTGTCGCATTCAAACAGCGCTCTTGTCCAAACAACACTCGGTGAGCCCCAAGTATGATTTGCTCAAGGGGGCATTGCATACTCGGCCACCAGGCAGTCTTGCAATTTCCCTGCTAAAGCATCGCAATCTCCGCAAACTGGTGCCACAGAGCGGCCAATGGGTCATGGCAGATGGTCTTGGGTGAGCTGCTGGTCCAAGGACACAATGGTAGGTAACAGTGACGAGACTGCACTTCTTGCGTCACTCTCTCTCTCTCTCTCTCTCTCTCTCTCTCTCTCTCTCTCTCTCTCTCTCTCGCTCGCTGGCTCGCTCTTTGCTTCTCTGTTAGTTTTCTGTCACACGTGCGCATTTGTGTCCAAATTTCCCACATAATGTGTTGTGCACTCTGTGACGCGGCAAGGCATTGCGGTCAATCTGTTTGACAAATCACATCGCCCTTCTGGGCACCATTCACACATAGTACAAATCGTGAGTTTCACGTTTCAGACACGAGCCGGCATTCTTGTAGCTGCTTCAGTGCAGGCATATGTTGAAAGCCAGGGAACAAACAATTTGTCAGCTCTGGTACAAATCATGTGTAACATCACCCAACCATATTACTGCTCAATTCCACGAGACGTCTCTTTCGGGGATGTTCACTGGAATCAGCCCCGATGGGGCCCACATCCCAATAGTGTTGCCTTAGTGTTATGCACATGTGCATTGGTGTACATCCCCGGCACATGGTCCTCAATGCAAACAACAACAAGTTGTCACTTGCGTGATGACGGCTTCCAACCAACGGTTGATGGTTCCGCCTGCCCCAGCCCTGCCCCCTGAGCACACAAAGGCGAAATTGTCACTTTCCACGGACAGCAGCAGTGACATTGATGAGTCGAAAGCTGTCCATACAACACCCCAGGCAGGCTGGGACAAAGACACAGGGTGGGTGGGCGGGCAGGACTCCCCCCACTCACACAGAAATAATAAAAGGCTGGGGAGGGAACGGGAAGGGGGGGGGGGTGCCAGGAGCAGAGTTGGGGAGGGGTTGAGCTGGGGCCCCGGTGGCAGAACTTCCGTTACCTCCGCTACGCTACACTAACTGCAGTTCTGCCTGCCCCAGCCCTGCCCCTTGAGCACACAAAGGCGATATTGTCACTTTCCACGGACAGCACATTTTCTGCGCGCGCCTGCGCGCCTCACCTCTGCCTTCCCCTTCGCTGCCCCTCCCATACCCCCGGCCGGGTTACGGAAACGCCAGGGGGGGCGGATCATTTCCGCCAGCCCTTTATACCGCTCATCAGCTGCCTGTACCCACATCTGTCGACGTCGCTCGGCCTCGCGGACCGCCTGTCGCCTAGACTGGAAGCATGGTTCCCTGCTCAGGGGGTCCGCTGGGTTGAGTGCGGATCCGATCCTGAAGGAACTGATGGCTGTACCTGTCTAGCACCTTAACCAGAACAGGCGTCGTAATATCCGCTGCTGAGCAACGGACCCGACTGAGGCTCTCAACGCGTTCACCTGTGAACGCGCCACATCACTGTCCGATCCTATTCTAACATGAGCACACCCGCGATAAGAGGCCAGCTTTGCCACCAAGTAGACGGCAAACAGCTCGGCCTGTTGGAGCGACGTAACCCAGGCAGGGCAACGTTGTGATCTGTAGAATCCCTTCTCCCCCACAATCCCGACCCTGAAGCCGAAGCCCTCTGGAGCTGCGTCAGCAAAAACCTCCCGGGGGGGGGAATCGCACTGTCCCAGAGGGTCCGCCTGCTGCGGGATGCAGGCAAAGAGCAGCACAGTGGCGATACCTTTAGCGACGCCACGCCCAAACAGCCCCAACCCCTTGTGTAGGGACGCGTAGGCTCCGGCCAGAAAAGCCCCCAGCCCAGCATTCGGCCTGCCCAGCCGGCACAGTTTCCCGAGGAGGCGTTCCATAGCTGCACTGGGCAGGCGCCCACGTCCCACCCCCCTGACCCAGGCACGAAAAGCACCCACCATGGCACCCACCGCGTTACCGATGGTGCCTGCCCTGGTGTCAATGTGTTTGCCTATAAAACTTATGCTCTCTGTGGGGGTCGTCTCGCTCTTGGCCCCCACAATGAACCCCGCCCTCCTAAGCGCCCTCTTGCAGTCGCGGACGGCCCTGCGGAGGCGCGCCTTTCGCCTGGCCGACAGCAGGATGTCGTCCAGATAGACCCACCCCCTGATCCCCCCCAGGGACAGGACCCGGCGTACCACCGCCATCACGAGCCTCTGGCAGATCGCTGGGCTGTAGCTCCAGCCAAAAGGGAGGCGGGCGTATCGGAACTTTCTGCCGGATCCCCCCTGGATAACAAACACCCTGCGCTACTGAGGGGGGAGACGTATACTCCAATATGCATTCTGCAGGTCGAGCTTCGCCAGGTACACCCTGCCACCTCTCTGCCTGTTGCGCCGTGCATCTCCCATCCACCGCCGGATGCCCTCCAGCGCCGGCAGGCGGAATTTTGGGGGTTTACGGGGGTCACGGGCATTGACTCCCCTGGCATCCAAAATGGCTCTGCATTTGAGTTTATTCTTATACGTGAGGAACATGCGGGCAGTAGGGGGGGCGGAGGTCAAGTGCAGGCCCCAGTGTCAACCCGCAGGGACTCAAGCATGCTGTCCACCGGTCCGCTCTTCGCCGGGGCGGTAGTCTCCTCCCCCCACTCCCGCTGAGCTGCACTGTAAACCCGCAGGAGGTCACGCGGCACCAGGCGGTTCCAAATGGAGTCTGCGACCACAACACAACCCGCTTCGCCCACGCCTCGGGCCGCCATTTGGGCGGTGACAGGGCCCTCGTCGTCACTGCTGCTATAGTAGCCATCATCCTCTTCCTCTAAGTCCCCACCATCCCTGACACGCCGGAGCACTTCAGTGAGGACCAGCAGGCCCTCGTCCCCGCCTTGGAGAGACCTCATCGCTTCACCCATCCCGACGATCATGTTTTTGACCATCTCCTGACGGTGCAACTTTACGCCTCGCATGGCGGCCACTTCCGACGCCAACGACCTGAACACCCCACCCCCCTGGGGGCGGGGGAGGCGGTGCGGCCTCTTTTCCTGTCGGCACCCTGGGCTGTCGTATCCCTTCCCCCAGGATGTCGTGCACCTTCGCCCTGGGCATAGCTGATCTCTGTCCTTACCCACGAGGGCCAGAGGGCGAGGGTACTGCCCTTGCGGACCTTGTACCCCGGCTCCCTGCCGTCCAGGCCTCCCCACGCTGGCCACGGGATTTCTCCTCACCTGATGAACTTCCATCTGGGGGCGGCCTCCGTGTACATCTTTGCGACCCCCGGGGTCTTCCACCCCCCCCAAGGGCATGATGGTCTGCATGGGGGCACCCATGTGTTTGAGCTGGGCCGCCCCTAGCCTCCGAAACGCATGCCACCTGATGGTCTTCTTCCCCCCCCCCTCTCGAGGAGGCTGACCAGGGTCTTTCCCAACGCGTCTCTAGACCCCTGCCAGGCCCCCCCGGTCGGGGTGGAACCCCTTGAGGGCCCTGAGCTTACCCATGAATTGCAGCCACTCGCGGCCCCAAGGCCCCAGCTCTTGCTCTTGACCCCCCCTCCTGGACTTTGCCCCGAAAAATCACACGCCAGTACCCCCCTGTCCCACTGGACCCCCGGCTTCGGATCTCCGCAAGCAGTGGCCCACGGATAAGCACGCCAGAGCCACCGCCTCCCAGTCTGCTAGACTTTTGGCCGCTTCGCACAATCGGGTGAGGTCGTCGATTTGTGCCCACTCCTTCGCGGCGGCTCGCTCCTCCTTCGATCGCTGGAGCTCGATGGCGACGACCAGGTTCCAGTCCAAGGCTCGCACCACCGTGGGCATCCAGCCCATCTTCTCAGCCAGGCGCGCAGCAGACAGCACCGCCTTCGCCAGGCTCTCGGACTGGTCCGCCTGCGCAATCGCTAGCAATCGGGATTCCAGGACTGCGCGGGGCCCGTCTCCTGGTCGCATTCTCTCCGCTCTCGCCAGCCGCTTGATATGACGGAGGTACCCCTCCAGCGTATCTCGCTGCCATCCTCTAAGCGCAGTGGAGGTGAAAGTTGTCCCATACCCCGCATCCAGCGCCTTCTGGAACTCGTCACGAGCCGTCGCCCAGTGCCACTCGCGCGGTGGGTGCCCTGCTGCCGCCGACCACGCCGCATCTTGGCACTCCTCCTGGACCCTGCGAAGTCACTTCTATCGGCCTTTGCAGCCGAACTTCTCTCGATCGAACCACCAGTGGTGGCCGCCACAGTCTGGGCAGGCACTTTTGGGCGGTCCTTCGCAGCATACCCAGTCGCCCGACTTTTTGCTCTTGAAGTGGCGCTTCCCATCGATCCATTTGAACTCCGGTTGGGGGGCGCCTTTCTGCCCCCCGCGATCCTTCGGTCGCCGTGTCAATCGTCCCGATGAGCCTGAACTCCCGGAAGAGGGTGATCCAGTATCACTGTCGCTGTTGCTGCTGTCTGACGAGGACGAAGTCGATGCCGGCGACCCGCGTCTCCCTTTTCCGCGTCGTGACGACTTTCGACCCTTCTTCTCCTTCCTACGCTCCTTCTTTCTCTGTTTCTTTTCTTTGTGTTTCTGCTTCTTTTTGTGCTCCTTGATCTTTGATTTTAGAGCATCCTTTCTTGACTTGTCGCAGTCTAACAAGATTTTCCAAATCTCATATACAATTGCTCCCACGTCCGTCTCTTCTTCGGTTTCATCAGCGTCCATGAGGTCTTCAAGCAGTCTGCACAGTTTCTGAGTTCAGCGCGGTGCACCAGGTCGTTTACGCAGCCAGCGGGCATTTTTGTAGCTGGGCTCTTTATGGGTAATCTCCGGTCGGATTGACTCTTCCTCCTCCGCCCCATCGCCAGCATCACCGCCCACGTGGCACTCCCGTCGTCTGGCCTCGTCGTCGACCGCCATCCCATGGTTTTTCTCGCTGGACGGCTGCTTTTTTGGCGTCGATTTCGACCCGGCCTGGCTGCTCGCATACTTTCGCGTTCCACTCTTGGCGGGCTCCTTTGACACCATGTCGCAGATCGCAAAACTGACGGCAGCGGCATCTTGAGTTAGGTTGAAGGAGGTTACCTCTGTACCCCACACCAGCGTCAGTCCATACAGCAGGGCGTCCAGGTACTTCTGCGGGTCGGCGGATTGAAATGATACTCCTAGGGCCTCGTGGAAAGCCCGCGCCATATGCGCCGGGCTCCAAGCTCCTCCGTCTGGGCCCCATCCGGCCACTCCTGCCATGAGCACCTCTGTCCGGTGCTGGAGGGGAACCATGCAAGCCATCCAGGGGGTTTGTATCAAATGAGCCCACGCACTGGATTTCACCAAGGGGCTATCGTCTCGTAGACGTGTCCAATCCCAAGCCCCTTCGTTTATCATGGTGCTCATTGCTCGCCAAGACTCCCCCCACTCACACAGAAATATTAAAAGGCTGGGGAGGGAACGGGAAGGGGCGGGGTGCCAGGAGCAGAGTTGGGGAGGGGTTGAGCTGGGGCCCCGGTGGCAAAACTTCCGTTACCTCCGCTACGCTACACTAACTGCAGTTAACAGATTTCAGTTTGGATGTGTTCGACCGTCAAGTCCGGCGTAGGTCCAAGAGACTTTTGTCTCCGGCCCCACAGACCGAATCCTATCAGCAATGATCAAGCCTGTGGCCGCTGAGCGTCAATTCCGTATTGTGATGCAGTTGTGTGTGGCCAATACGTCTGCTTCGCACTTTTGAGCTGTACAAAAACCGCAAATAGCAATCCTTGTGCCATGGGATCGCAAGTTGCGTGCATCGCGCTTATGGCCCGGCATACGGTTGTGGCAGGAGGATTACAGAGTGGTGGATTTTGGAGAGTTTTGCCACTGGCACTCAGGTGCCCTGCAGTGGCCTCCAATCCGCTCCACTCCCCACCGCAGCCCATCACACACGATGCCGCCACGCCCCTGACCCTTGGGTCATGGGTTCCTGTCCGCGTGCGCACGAGAAACACCCCAAATACAATGCTACACATCGCAAAGGTTTGCCATTGAGAGGGCTTTTCCTGTGGCGCTTGTGGCATGCAGTTTGGGAAACCTGCCTAATTTGTGGAGCTTTTTAGATTCCACTTTGTCGTGCTCCCCGGGGGGCATGGGGCCCGGTTTTGCCATATAGTATGGCCCTTTTATGTAGCCATATTGATCTCTACCTGCCATGGGGACCTCGAGAAGGCACGGGTCATGTTACGGGGTGTCAACCCGGGGGCAGGGGTTAGGTAGCCACTATGCCCACATGTGGGCCATTTCTGATTTTGTCCCCTCGCTAAGCATTGGGAGCCATTGATTTCTCCCTAGTAGCGGGGGACACTTGTTAAATGCAATCGTCAGCCCGCGGACAAGGGGCCCCTGGCGCGGGCTGCCGCCACCCTCATTGAGCTATTTCTTAGTTATCTGGTTTGTTTCCGGAACAGCCTGCAATAAAACAGGTTTCTCAACCCTGCGGCGCACCTGCGGCGCGCAAAAAGCGTTCTCATTGTTCAGTGGTCTACCAAGGGCCAAACAAAGCTGGAGGCCACACCACGTTCGCACCCCACTCCCTTCCATGATATGGTAGTGTCAGCCAACGTGCCATCCCCGTGGAGGAGCAGGTGAAACTGACGAGGCGAGAAACCCCTCTGGTAGATCTTGCAGCTCCAATCCCCAGACCTGTCCATGGACTGCCTCCTGAAGCGAGGAATGCGAACTGGGCACCCCACTGTTTGTTGATGTCCAACCTATTTATGCCTCTATACCCTCCCCCCCGCGCAAAAGCACCATCTCCTCTAAGGCTTAGCAAGTGACTCTAGTTTTGCGGAGCAGAGCAAGCTTTCGGTGCGCCGTGAGTGCTGCAGGCTGAAACAGCAAGGGGCCGTATGAGTTGGGTCCCAGGGATCGTGTCCCGGCGTCTAGGTTTTGTGACGTGTACTAGCACCTGTGATTGAGGAAAGTCCAGCGTTTAGTGATAGGCACTTGGATGAATTGGGCATTTGTGGGCCAATAAACTGCCCTCCTTGTGTTTTGGAGACCGAGGTGCTCAGGATTGCATAGGGGTGCCCTCTACTTCATGGTGACAAAATCAGACTGACAAACAAAAGGTCTTTCAGTTTGGAGGATATGGTTGGTTTCGGGCTGCCCAATTCTACACGACGATGTAGAGGGCATACTGAGCCACAAACCCCAGCCCCGTGCCGTCCATTTTTAGGACGCCTCACCTGAGGTCTGAACTGAGTGGAAGAATGCATGTCATTGTTTGCTGCTACTTTTGGGGATGGCAGCAGCTGCTGCAGCAACTGAGTACTCTCAAGACCATGGGCAATGGATTCCGCAGCTGCAGGTGGGAGATTGCTACAGCTGCCTCCCGCACTGTCGGTGCGTCATAGTGGTGAGTTTGTAGCCTATGAACCAAACGGTCTATTGCTGTGTGCTAAGGCAGTTCATTACCAGATCCATCGTTACAGCTCTCACCCTCCTGCAGATCACTCGCTGTGTGTTTAATACCTGCCAGTGGTCTACACAGCTCAGTTGCTGACCCACCCCCTCGGCGCATTTTTTTGGGAGGGCTAAACGACCACTTCATGGTGTTAGGGTGGCCCTGGACCCGGATTGGGTGATTTTGTGCATCTGTATGAAGATTACATCCGCCACAATGCTGTGTGCGGGTTTCGCAGACGTGCACTCACAGTCTTGAAGTCTAAGGTGCTATGGCTATTTTCATTGCTTTGTGCTGACGCTGTTGGATTGTAGGGCAGTGGCATTCGGATTCGTGGTGATTTTGTGACTGATAGTTGCGGGAAGTCTGGTGTGTTGCCATGGGCAATCAGGGGGAGAGGAACGCACTGTGTGCCAACTGTGCGCACCTTTCACACCAACACCCCATTCCCAGGGGAGGAGATGCCGCAATGGAGGGGGAATTGTTGCGGATGCAGGTCTAATATTTGTCAGGTATTGGCAGTTTTACCTCCCAGCTTGCCCCATGCTTGCGGCCCATCCTCGATATGTACCGTCCTTCATCTACATCCTTTGGTGTCCGAGGTGCAGCTGTTTTTCAAGTTGGTTTTGACTAGATTATACATGCAGCACGCCATGCATTCGCACGGAATGTTACCCATGTAGCGTATGACGCCTGCATTTGGGTCCTAGCCACAGCCGCCATTTCTAAACCCACCAAACCCACACACCACATACGGAATGATGATGTCATGATGGACCCAAGAAGGTGTCAATACAGTGTGGCTCTGTGCTGTGCGCGAGTCTAGGGTTGCTGGTGGGAGGGAGTGGGGCGTAACTCAAAACGAAAGTAAAAAGCGGGGACCCCGATATATGTTCCTTAATTTATGTGAGCATTGTTGAGTGTTGTTGAGATGTTAAAAGTTGTTGAGCAGTTGTTTTCCTCAAACACACTTCATCATTTTCATCATCTTCTCTGGAGGCACCAAGACAAGGCTGCTTCCTTTCCCGTTGCCATGTTTTGGCCATAGAAGTGGGATTGTGGCCTGGAAGAGATAGGTGTGCGGGCCGCCAGAAGACTGCAAGCACCTGACTAGAACAACATTCAGATAGACCCGTCCAGACCGAAGTTCAAGGAAGGAGGCAACTCAAAACGTTCTAACACTGCTCATCAAGGGCGCAAAGATTGAGGAGCTGTGGCATGTAGACCACCACCTCATTGTCCGCGACTTATTACCTCAGATAATCGTGAGAGCCTGTGCCTCTTGAAGTACAAGTTCAGTCGTCTGCACATTGCACTTGCTCAAACGCCAGCCCCTAAGCCGCGCTGCAGGTGCGCCATTTTTTCATCGCCAGACCGCAGGTGGCCCCACTCCCAAAAGGCAACAGACACAACACGAAACCCCAGGGCCTCGAGCTGCTGCCGCTTCAGCATCGCAGACTCCGACAGCAAGTACCCATCGGGGCCCTGCATGAAATGTGTCACACCATCCACCTCGACCACCACACGGCCCTCCAACAGCAACATGTCCACATTGTACCCTCCGCCATCCATTAGTACCACCTCCTCCCGGAACTCTACTTTGAGCTTCCGCGGCGTTGCTGCAAGAGAGCCGTACAGCTTCGAAGGGGAGACCAACCTCGAACTCTCGGTGAACTCATGTGCACCACGGTACAGAAAATCACAGATGTCTGGCAGCAGCTTGTGGCAGAGTGGGAACTCTGACGAAAGCAACCGCATGTGCAGCAAGACAAGTCACAACAGTATGAGAGGCACGCAACAGGAAAATCATGGAGGCCGGGGAGGAGGCGAGTGTGGTATATGGCAACCGATGTACAAATGACGTGGCAGAAACGCAACTCAAAAATGCACCTTCATCCGGCAGCAGCTCATATCAATGCAAAGTGCAGCACACCATTGGTTTTGACAGTCCCCTGATTTGAAATCCTATTCAACGGACCTACCAAAGTGGGGAAGCAACATCGAAATATACATGATGCAGCTGAGAGAGCTCCAGTGCTGATGTGCGTTCCTGGGCATTCATGGTATCTGCTAGCTTCAGTAGCCCAGCGGTGGTGGCGTCGCAGTGAGCATCTGAAACCGCGAGAGACCACACCGTGTTGACAACTGCCTGTGGACTGAACTTATCCAACGCCCCCTTCTCAAGCGTCCGCACCACGATGGCCGCCATCGGCCCCGGGTGATGTACGACCAGCGTGGCAAATGCCCACACCATGTTGGCAACTGCCTGTGGATTCAACTTATCCAACGCCCCCTTCTTCAGCGTCCGTGCCGCGATGGCCGCCATTAGCTTCGGGTGATGTACGCCCAGCGTGGCAAACGCCCACACCGTGTTGGCAACTGCCTGTGGATTCAACTTATCCAACGCCCCCTTCTGCAACATCCGGGCCGCGATGGCCGCCATCGGCCCCGGGTGATGTACGTCCAGCGTGGCATATGCCACACTGTGTTGGCAACTGCATGTGGCTTGAACTTGTCCAACGCCCCATTCTGAAGTGTTCGGTTGGCGATCAAAGTCATCACCCCAGCATTGCGAAGACGGAGTGCGGCTAAAGCCCAAGCAATAAGTGAAAGTGTCTGCGCACAGGGCTCTCCAATCACACCTCCACTTGAAATCCCTGATGTGAATGCTTCCAGCAGCACCGAGTGCGAGCCGCCGCCAATCTTCGCAAGAGCCCATAGGCTCATGGATATGTGTTTCCGGTAAATTTGCTTGGGGCGTAGTATCTGCTGCCCCAAGCGCTCCACAAGTGCCCTATCGTACACTTGCATTTTGCCGAATGCATGCAGGAGCTACACTGCGTGCCGCCCTTCAACATCTCGCACCCCCAGCTCCAGCACCCGTCCACTAATACGATGCACTATCCCCCGCCCAGGCGCCGTTGGGTTCTTGTGGAGCACCTTGTTGCATGCACTCAACTTTGCGAACACCCGAGCAATGCGGCACAGTTCAGCGACCCCGTAGCTTGCAGCACTTGTGCGCACCGACTCACATAACACCACTACCTCCGGTTGCAGTCCTACTCTGCCAGGCCCCCTGTCGCGCTGCAGCTCCTCAGCAAGGTCCTCCAGCGTCCTCACTGCACTACCACCCTGGCCCATTGTGCGACCTGTGGCAGAACGGCCACCTGGGGCACTGCGGCTGCGGCGTTGAGAGCACCCAGTATTTTGTCCCCCGTGCCCAGGGCCCCGGCGGGTAGCTCTGAGCACTATACTGGACGGGGCACTAACACGGTACAGTACGTAGGAAGAAGCAAGAGGTAGCGCCCTGTGGGTAATGTGCGGTGCGACCCAGGGCAGGGCAGTGTCCCACGCCCCTCGGGCCCTGGACAGGGACCCCACACAGTGAGGGTGGTGGTGAGTAGAGCCCTGCTGTCTTGTGTGGACATCCACAGCCCCAAGGTGACTGTCACGAGGCCAGCGGTCCACTGCACTTGAGACTGCCTTCCACAATACCATGGGGCCCGGGCTGTATGCGGTGGCAGAAGACATGCAGCCCCTTTTGTGTGCGCCATATGTACAAATCTCTTGAGGGTAAAACAGGATTTACTCGTCCAGACATCGCCCGAGGAAGGTAGTGGAAACTTGAAGAAGAGGGGGGGAAATGACGTTGGCGATGGCAGTTGGAGGGTAACCGGCACTTGAGGGGTACCAACCGACACTGGCTAAAAGGAAAATCCGCTTGCCCCCCCTATGTGAGTATCGATGTGAGAGGCCTGCACACAAAACGCCCACACCAATCTATGACACATACTATAAATGAAAGCACATGTGGGTCCTGGTACCCACACATGCACACAATAATGCCATTACACACGCCCAACCCTCAGCTTTTTGCGTCCCACGGACGGCTCTTGGATGCCACCAACTGCGCAAGGCATCTACGTGCCACTAAAGGGCCCTCAAACCTCTCAAGACCATGCATGCAAAAAATCCCTTCAATTCGAATTGCGCAGACACGAATCTACAAAGGCAAAAAGGTGCAAGGAGACGGTTCTGGGGAATCAAAGTGGCCGTGTAGCCCCTGCCGTCTTGCGGATGCCAAAGCGGGGTGATTGATGAACATCTAGAAATCATTCTTGCCGATAAAGATGGTTCCGCAGAGGGGAATGGGGAGTGTGGTCTGGATTTTGTTGCCTTGTAAACTAGCACCGTTTTAAGCCCCGTCCCAAACCGTAGTGCTCGGAGTTGTTAGAGCCACTGCTCCCAATAACTTGCTCAATGAGGTATGCATCTCAGTTAGTGCAAGTAAAATGTCATATGGAGGGGGGCACAAGCCTTTGGAGGTAACCCACCTCCCCCACTTTGCGCAAGACGAATACTGCTTCACAGATTGACTAAAGGGTGGTCATTTGACAGTGTTTGGAGGTTCAAAAACAAAACACAAGATGTTTGACAAGGGAGGGGGGGTTGTTGGACAAGAACATGGACGCTGTTACAGCCCGGAAATTTTTTTTTGCTTCGGGCATGACGTCTACTACCAAACGCCCTGCCTGCTGACAGGCCCATTGACAACACAAAGCTCAAGCCTATGCCAGCACCCAAGATTAAGGGTTTAGCAGCACACAGACCTGGCCCCAAGAGGCAGCATAAGCTGTGACACATGTATGTATGTAAAACACCGAGGAGAGAACTTTGCTGCCTGCACATTTGTTACTGGAGCCGTAATTTATGATTGTGTACCGATGAAAACCATGACCTCCCGTGAGCAAGAAGCCCTCTTCGTAGCAGAAACAGCCATCTCCATCCCAATTGTCTTGGTAGCTGAGCATTGTTACCCCCTGGGGCACAATACACCGCGTTATCGTTGATGTATGATTCCATTTGGCATTTACAAATATGTATGCACATCCATCAGGGGAGCGCAGGGAGAAACAACTCACAGTTCACGACCCCCAGGGTGGGTGTTGGGGCGTGTGTATTGTACACCTGGCGAGTCGAGTACACACCGATGATCAAACTGTTCCCAACCTCCGTCGACAGGGTTTACCCCCCTGTCTTTCAAAAAAATGTTGCCGCTCGTCGGTTGAGGGTCAACTGCGCGTGGTTGTTGTCAATCATCGTCGGCTGACCGCCAATCGTTATCGGTCAAATGGCAACTGCCATTGCTTGCATGGCGACTGCCGTGCAATGGCAGGTGTCCAGCGTTTTGCACACTGGGGGCGCACCGTGCGCTGTGCAAAAAGTACCCACCCCCCTTGTCCAGACACGGGCTTGTCCAGACGCGGCAATCCTGTGTTTCCACACTTTTCGGCCTTTTTGAAATCATTGCTTTTGTGGTTCCAATCCAATGGAGAATGTGGTTGTGGCTTTGTGCCGGCTGCAGGAAGGGTCAATTGGTGTAGCTGTAATTCCATGTGCTCTTGTGTTTCGGGGTGGAAGCAGGGGGTAAAGCATGGGTGGGTATGGACACAAGGTTGTGGGCCCAGGCTGATCCAGGCAAGCCTGGGGAGATCCTGGTTTTCCGATGCTTCAGAGCACCAGTGCTCTCAGACCTCCCACAGCCCAACACGGCATGCAAAAGGACAGCACGGCATCATTTTTGTGGATTCCTTGTGCTGAGGTAGAGGCAGTTCGGGTGTAAACAACAGACAGGCAATAGCACAGCATGTGCCATATGTCAGCAACACCACGGGTCAAAACTCGGGCTTTCATGGGATCAATGTGCACGACCCAAATTGGGTGCAAAATCGATCAACGACCTTTGGGGTTATGTGGTGTTTACAAGGAGTCAGTACAAATGGGAACCCACCAACCAAATCAGGTGGCGTGTATACAAACGTACAGAGAAGATCAAGCAGCGGCGCAGTTGAATGCAATGAAGTTTAATGGACAAATGGCAATGAATTAACTGAACCACTTGCACAGACTGCGAGCTTCAACTGAACGCAGAGCTTGAACATGCACGTACAGTTTCCCGCATTCAATTGAACAAACAGATGGTTTTTTTTTGGGGGGGGGGGCTGCCAGGAAGCGAAATCAAAAAAACGGCCAGAGAGGTGTTCTATGAGGCAAATATCTCAGCGGTTCAACTATGACCACTACAACAACTTTGGGGGAGGGGTGGGCGGGATGCCGTGAGGGCGTGAAATCGATCCGATGCGGTAGGTGCCTGTAAGGGAGTCAAAGATGTGTCCTAAGTCGCAACAAATCAGGAATGGCACCATTACACTATGAACTTGCATCACAACATCACATCAGACATCCTTGAGGGGATGCAGTTGTTGGAAGTGATGTTCTCCAAAAACGCTCCGTAACTTCACCAGAACAAAGGAGCATTCCATAGCTCCAGAAAGCGTCATAGACAGCACCACATGCTGATTGCACAGGGCGCTGTTGCGCAATGGGTGGGCAGAGGGTAACCAACCAAGAGATTTGAGGCCTTGAGTTGCGTACACAGACCTTCACTCCCCTTAACCCAGTCAGCCATGGCCTGACCTCCAGATTGTGTTTGGAAGGCAAGGACGACGTTCAAAATTTCAATATTGAGGACCGACTGTTCTTGGGCCATGAGGGTGCACCACTTGTCCACCACCAACAGGTCCCTGTCACCAAGCAGCAGGGGCACATTTGTGCACGGTGAACCCATTTGGAATCCTCATCAACTTTCTTCTACGCTCTACAAGGCTTTCTACACTGTCCATCTTGTGAACCTCGTCAACCCTGTGCAATCCTCTCGAATCAATCGCGCACTCTGAAATTTTCTCTGACTGTCTCCCATTCCTTCATGCAACCCTCTTGTAAAGTAGTTTGGTGCCCGATGCGATCGCTGTGGCCTTGAAAAGTGGACGTATTGGACTCTACTCCGAGAGATTATCTGCCCGGCGCTTGTTGCGTCCCTCATTCTGCCTCCTGTTTGAAATGCACATTGTCTGTCAATGTTGCAGCTACAATCCATGTCAATTTGCTTTGGTGTGATCGCGACAGAGCACGCGACAGTTGGGGTAATGGTTTGTGACAGGGGCGGGGGGGGGTTTCCATAACCTCTCCCAGTGGCTGTGCTCCTGTGCCGGGAGCCCATGAGCAGGCCCTGGGGGGGGGGGGTCAGGGGGTCTGGGTACCCTGAAATACATGACCCCCGACGACGCACTGGTCATTTTGAGTCATTGAACACGGAAAACTTTTCTTCAGGAAGGCCGCTACGCAGCACGATTTTCCGAGTCAATACCAGTCCTCAGGTGGCCCTTTTTGTCAGAGCTCTGCCACAGCAGCCCCCTTTCCAGACCCCCAGCCCCCGACATCGGGCCCGAATGACCCCTCCCTCCCGATGCTTCTCAGGGTGACCGTCAAGTTGCTCCCGAATCAATTTGGATAGCAAAGAAATACAGTCCCTACGGGTAGTGTGGGTTGGACAAAGCGTAGCTTGGACAGGGCTCAAAGTGGTCAGTTTATTGCCGCATGTACTTACCTCTGGTCGCGCCCGTGAAACGACCTGCATCACTCTCCCTTCAGGGGAGTGCGAGGCCCGAAGCCTCTTGCATTTCACTGCATCTATGGCCCCATTCATGTCCACTGGGACCTTCCTGCTGAATGGAGGGGCCTTCTGTGCCCAAAACGGTGGATGAGTGGGACCACAGGAAAGGGCATGGTGTGCTGTCCACCGTGTGATGGTGTCGGGCATGATGCCATCGATGGTGTGCACAGTGAGGTAAAAGATACGGAGGTTGTGGAGGGTGATGTCTTCGGAGGATTCCAGGGCGGGGTTACAAGTGTGCGGAGGATAAGGCCATAGATGGGGGGCAGTGATGTATGGAGAGAGGGCAACACATTAAATGCTGGAGGCTGGTGCCGTCTACGTGTGGAGGCGATGCTTTAGGTGGTGCAGAGGGTGCTCTGGGTTTCACGGGGTGATACTACGGATCGTGCTATATGACATGTCCACCGCCACCCGTTCAACAATGGCAGAGCGGTGCCAAATAGGTGAAAGAAAAACTTCTCACGACCAACCTCAGGGGACTGCCCCTTGAGGCAGCCCCTGATACACGCGCGCCCGTGCAAACGGAAGCGACAAATAAGCACTAGTCAAAGTGGCTGAGTGCACGCAGTCTCGTCAGCGCCCAGTCGGAACGATCGGACCGTCATAGGGACATCGACGTCCACGTAGATCAAAGGCTCAAAAAGTTGGAATGCACGTGATACTCGTTCACCAACCGGTTGATCCGTGTGAATTGGCTGATCTCTTCCTGCATTGCCCTGTGAACAATGTGCGGGAGCCGCACAGGATCGACCGGCCTTGCAGTTGGACTATACCAAGCAATTCGGGCCCTCTGCACCACCGACAACGCTGCCTCTCTTTGGCAGGGCATACAGCTATGTGCGGGGTGGGGGTGGGGAGGGGGGATATGCAGTTTTGTGGGTGCGAGTAGTCCCCTGCCTCCGCTGGCAGGCTTCACATTCAGTCATTTTCGGAAAGTGAAGCTGGAGGGTGCGCCCCATCACTGACATGGGAATTGTAATTCGATCGGAGGGGGTAGGCCATGAAGGCAAAGCAAGCGAAATCAATACGGACACTCGGCACTGAGCAAAAAAAGAACTTGTTGCAGGTGCGGGTAGTACAGAGGATGGCGATCCACCAGAGGCTTCTGGAACCAGTTCACTCGAAGGCGCATGGCTGACATCAATTGCCTTTCTTGTTTTCCTTTGCCTTATTTTCTTTTGCTGTTTTCCCACTGAGAACGGCCAGGGCAACAAATGAAACGAGGGGGAGCCGGGTCGCAAACACAGCTAGATTGGTTCATATGCGTTGGCCCCCAGGGTCGGTGACGCTGGTTCCGCTGCAAACCACCCCCAACACCCGGTCGAAAAGGCAGGGGGCGGGCTAGGTGGGGAGGAGGAGGAGGAGGAGGAGGAGGAGGAGGAGGAGCGGGAGGAGCAACTGCAACCCAGTGATTGCCGGCCGCACGGTTAGTACTGTAGGAAAAAACGCCAATACTTGCTGCATCCTGTGTGCTCCGCCTCGCTTGGGTACTGCGGAACTGTTGTGGCAGAAACGGATGAGGACCAAGGGCCACTGGTTCACTACTCCCCCCTCATTCATTTGACCTAAACCAGCCCTCGAAACCCCAGCATGCAGACACCACCACAAGAAATCAAAAAACATTGTCGGCACATATCCCAATGGGTATTGGTGGTTGTGATAGCTCACAATGTAGGGGGGGGGGGGGATGGGCAGGTCCCCCCATATACAAAACACAAAAAATACTAAAAGACAACAATTTGGGGGGGGAGGGCTCTTCCGGTCCAAGGATGCAAGATCCGCTCCCCACCCTGCCCCAATAGGGGTGCTAGGGGGCCTTGGGGACAGTTAGTTGCTCTGTAGTAGCCTTTTCACACACCTTACAACATCGCCATCAATGCGATCTGCATGCTCAAAATTCACTCTTTTGAATGAAATGGCAGCGCCTTACACCCTCCACTACAAGTATTTGACCCGAAACCTAGTGTAGCAACCTTGAGTTAGGGTTAGTGGTCAATGGTAGTCTTGTATGCACATATCCTGCGAAGCACCCTACATTCTATCATCTCAGCAACAATTGATGGACATGGAGCATCGTGGACATCGTTGTGGTAGGCTGCCATGGACCAAATTTTGCTTGTGGCGCCTTTGCTACCAAGACAAAGTGCATATTCAATCCGTGCGGTCGGTTTTGGGGAAACCTGGGGGGAAGGAGACTGTGGGGTTTGCATGGAGGACTGGACATGTTGGGCCCTAGTACAATGCCGCGTAGGCTCCACGCTAGCACCACAGTCGTTGAGCTTTGTATGTTCAACCCCTTTATGTGATTGCACGGATTTTTGGGGCTCTGCCCATGCATTCTTCGGGCCGTTTTCCTGGTTCCCAGCAAGGAGAAAGCAACCCAGGGCCAGCACCCTTGCTTTGCGGTGGCTTAAATTGGGGGATTAAAGAGGGGGGCGGGGGGAGGGGGAGGGGGTCGTAGGCCGTCAGGGGGAGGGAACGAAAAGAGAGGGGACGGGAGGGGCTGCCAGGCGCTGCCCACAGCGTATTGTGACGACCCTTGCTCCAACGGCTGAGATACAGTCTTGACTAGGCCTGGGTTCCGGGTGGGAGTCAGGCGTTCCTGTGCTGTTCAATTTGTGCATCTTGACACAGATGGAGACAAAGAAAACACTCATTGATGGCTTGACGGGGTGGTTAATCCGCACATCCCCACATCTTGCACACAACCAACCACCCTCCTCCTCCCCCTGTGCACAAATCACCATGGCTTTGCACACTAATTGGGGGGGGAGTCTAGACAGGTGCGGCGGAACTAAAATTTCACCCCTGCCATATGCCCAACAAATTTTTCTGGTGCCATGGGTACCGCGACCCCCAGGCACGGACTGTCCAAGACCCGGGGGCAAAGGGGGGCGGGAGTGTTGGTTTTGCAGCCACGGACTGGGCCTGGTTGCTTCCCCGGCCCCCACCCACTTTCCAGGTGCTGGTCAGGGGCCACAAAAGACTAGGCCCGAGGCCTGCGCGACCCCGGCATGCCTTTGCTGCGCTTGTTTCTCTGCGTTCATCTTCTTCAAAATGTTATGGGCAGTCTGACCGTAGTATATGACTTGGCACAGCTCCTTGTACCTGGGAACACAAGAGGGAAGGGGGTCACCAGGGCCAGGGCACGATGCGCTGCTCCCTTCCAGCTTGTGCCCACAGAGAGCATGTCATTCTTACTGCGGCCCGTGCCCTCACCCCCCTCCCCTTCTCTCTACCTCCGCGCAATGCCGCTCCCTCTTCCCTCTCTCTTGCCCCGCTTCCCTCTCCCACCGCCTCGCTGACGTGCTCATGTTCATGGAGAACAAGGGAGCAAAGTTCAAGTGCAGCATCAGTTGAACAAACGAAGCCTCTGCAATGTCCCATGGTGCTGAGGAGGGACTTTATGGGGTGATTCAAGAGGAGACCAACAAAACCCTCATGCGTGAAGACCTCATCTGGATCATGAAGCCGGGAAACACCCAGGGGCTGGTGGACAATGGGAAATCCTAGTTCAAAATTTCGTATGAAGTCGGAACAAGGCAACCCCCCATGGACGGGCTGTAATATACGATACCCACAGTCCCCCCCAGCAAAAGATCAACCCATGTTGTCTCGGTGACCCCAAAGATGGGGGCAAAAGTCAAGGTGGCTACATAACCCGTGCCGTCTTGGGGACCCCACAATGGGGAAAGGGTGCCCAAAGGTCTCCGCCATGTGGCACTATCTTGGGGTATCTCGGTTTCCCGATACACAATTTCCCATTGTTCAATGCAACTTCTGAACCAACACACATCTCATGGCATAGGGTTCCCCACTGTATCAAAATGGAACAAAGCAAGCACACAATGCGCATGGCATAGGGTTCCCCACTGGCCCAGGAGCGCACAGGAGATGAGTACTTCGAGCCAGCCATCCGACTCAGATCAATCAACAGCAGAGAGCCAGAGGAGGAAATCAGCTTGGGGCATGTCACCACCCGCACAAAGGCCGGAGATGGACACGCATGTGGCTGGCAGACTGCAGCACTGTTATCCTGCCGATGCAATGTGGCTGGCAGACTGCAGCACTGTTATCCTGCCGATGCACCTTCCCTTCCAATGTATCCTTTGCCTTATTGGATACATGTATGAATGATACGCAGACAATGATATGGTTGTGTTCACGACAGAATAGCAGCCATGAGTCGGTGCAATTGGCTACAGGCTGACAGACCACTATGGGCTGCGTCTTGATGGAACTCGATTGCATGTCAGCCAAGGCTGGTCATACACGTGTAAGGGGCAGATCTTGGGGGCCAATCTTGTGTGCCCACACAAAAATAACGGGTGAACGCGAAGCTGTGAGCGAGGCTTTTGCATGCTATGTGACATATCTCTCCCCCCACAACCCGGCGATGCTAGGCACGACCCCAACTGAATGCCACACAAGCTGATTGCAGACAGCGATGACCTGCAATACCCAACGATCCCACCTGGATACGGACCCCAATTTACGAATTCTTCTTGTTTCAGATCTTCGCGCTGCGAGCATGTGACTGGCAGCACTGCACACAGAGGTACTGCATGCAGTGCTGCCTGTCAAGTCCTGGGTTCGACCTCAAGCCAGGTGCCATGTGCTGGGACAGCTAAACCTCGCGACTTCTCCGATCCGGGGTGCAGAGGCGAGCTGATACATGATAGAGGCCTATCACGGTCCGAATCGGTGGGCATAGCTGACGAGATAGACAACAGCTGACCCTGCGATCTCTGTGACATGCAGACTAAGCCAAAGCAATGTCAAGTGAAAGCATCAGGGGGGGGCCGAGAGCCTGCACACATGTACATGCTCCACTCCTCGAGGCCCATGGAGGCAAGCAGGACCCCTGCCCCACCGAAACCCGGCATTGTTGGGCAAAATGGTGCAGCAAAGTGGCAACGAGTCACAGCACCTCATCGGGAGGCCCCTTCAGTGCCGCCCCCCCCCCCCCCAGAGCGGCCGCACCCACCCACTCAAAAGGGTCAATATCCGTCACCCGCTTGTGCGGCCGGGGTGTGCGGCCGTGTCCCGGTGTGTGCATCTGTGAGCACCTGTAAGACAGCCCACGAGCAGATTGTCCAAAGTGCATGGCAGAGAGGTTGGTGAGACCCCCGACACACACATTCTTGGAGGTCGGACTTTCAATTGAGGGGAGGGGCGGTCTATAGAGCCCCCAAAACTGGGGTTGGGCGTCCGGGGCAGGCGCTCAGTTGCCAGGGACCATTGATTGGTGACGACGAAATCCCACGTTAAAGGCGCCAGGAACGGTTTTGGAGGATCAAAAATGGTAACAAAAATTGCTGACCGCACCCGTCCAACCATCGGTGCCCTGTGCCCCGAAAAAACGCACCCAACCACTGCAACACACCGTGTCTCCACGCGCTTCAGCGCCGCCTTCAAGACCTCCTGATCGGTTTTGGCCACGGTCGCTGCCAACCAGGCGTGAGACCTGGACAAGCGCGTGCCGTGCAGTGGCATTCAGTGTGCTCCATGGTAGCAGTGGGGGGTGAGATGGGGGCAGCAGGGGTCAGACGGGGAAATGAGGCACACAGCGTGTGCCTGCAGGAATGCAACAAACAAGTTCACAGCGGGCATCACACTATACCACACCGCATCAGCATGCGCACCTGCACCAGCAGCCGAACCTGCGCTAGCGCCAACACCCACACCAACACCACACCAACACGACACCACACCACACCACACCACACCACTCCGCTCCGCCCTGCTCCACTCCACACCCACCCCACCCCACCGGTACCGCTCACCCGCGCCGGCCCAGCAGAGACTCAAAGCCAAAGCCAAAGCCAAAGCCAAAGCCAAAGCCAAAGCCAAAGCCAAAGCCCACTCCACCCCACCACCGCACCACATCACACTGGGCCACACTACACACCACACCACACCACACCAAATCACATGATGATTTGTCCAAAAACAGGCACCTTCGGCTCACCGACCACCGCAGGAAACCGCTGAAATGTCCATCTGGCAATCTCACGTCTTGATAGCCAAGTTTTTTGGGGGGGGAGGATGGGGAGGGGGTTTCATGGTTGCAACTGTCATTGCGGCAGAAGCAGGGGGCTTAGAGCCGATCTCTGCACAGCGAAGCAGCATACCCAGGCTCAACACCTTCAGTGGGATCAGCAGGGAAGTCTTGCCTCGCCTGCAGCTCCTTCTTCAGAAACCGCAGCAGGAACTGGTACGCATTGAAGTCGTTTGTCGTGCTCACGGCGTCGCCTCGGAGGGCCCTGTGGTACTGCGGGAACTCTGCCTCTGTGAGGAACCTGAGGCCGTGAGAGCAGTTGCGAGGCATAGTGTTCAAATGGCATGCGGTGCAAAGGGCTTAGTGTTCAGGGGACATGTTGGTCGGGGGGCATAATGTTCGGGCGGCATAAAGGCCAAATGGCATAGTGTTAAATGCCATAACGTCATGAGGCACAGAATTTAATGGCATGAGGCCGAATGAACATTGCACCCCCGGGACACAATGCCCTCTGGGTGCTATGCCCTGTAGACCACTTTGCCCCGTGGATACTATGCTTCCTAAACACTTTACACCATGCTGTAGGCTTGCAAGGCGGTGGCATGAGGGTTGTGGTCGCATGCGAAGGAGCATCAAACCTTTACCCGTGCGTGTGCTGCATTGCATTGCTTACAGTGGTGGTGGGTGAATTTGAGAGTTGCCTATCTGGTGGGTTTTACCAAATAAGCACACAGTGCAACAACCCAAGAGCAGTGTGCCAGTGGTGTTCAAGGGGTATAGCTCCACAGCCATAGTACTCAGGGCGCATGGTGCTCCAGCACCTCCCTCCTCAGCACAGGGAGGTACACCTGGGTACCGCCATCCCAAACGTCATCCCAGCCCCCCCCACCTCCCCGCGTGCCACGGTGTCAATCAGAAGTACCACTGTTTTCCTGGTTAGCTATATTCTCATTGCATACAACCTCTCGCCTACAAACACTGAAAAAATTGCTTTGAGCAGATGATTCTAGGAGGGCTTTCTGACACGTATGAGAATCTCGGATGATTTCTGATGGACGCTAGTAAGAGCTCAAAGGTAGTACCGGTAGCTCGGGGGCACGCATGCAATGATGAAGAGCTTCAAAGGTGCGCTATTGTTGATGGAGACTGCAAACAACAATTTCCTACAAATGTGGCTGGGGTTGGTGGGGGATGTGGGACAACAAAAGACTGTAATATGGGCACAGTGTTCAGAGGGCATCGTGTGCAAGGGCCAAGGGCCGTAGTGTACAGGGAACCATAGTGTCGTGGTGTTCAGAAGGCATGGTGTAGTTCAAATGGCATAGTGTTCAGACAGCACGTGTTCAAAGGGCACGGTGTTCACCGAGGCACGATGGGTGTAACGGTATCCCCATCCCGGTGGGGGAAGGGGCGCCATTCTTGTGAACACCCCTGCACCTTGGTGAAATGAGACATCTAAGGGTACTTCAATGTCCTCGGAGGTGTCCAGATGTCCTGTGGGTGGGCTGGCTGGCGAGAGGTATCCATTCAGGCAAGCCTCAATGAACTTCGTCGGGAGGAGTTTGATTGATGACCAGGGATGTGGTGTGTGGGCTGCATGGGAGGTGCCGACCCCAGGGAAAACGGGGCTCATTTACCTTTTGCACATTCCAGCATAACCTTGCGCCTAGAGCAGAGTGCGTTCGCCGTCATACTTGGTCCAGACTGCAGTGGCCAGAGGTGGAATGTGGGAACACCTGACCCTGAGGCACTTCAGCAGCTTCTCGGACTCCTTCGTTTTGGTGATGTAGTGTGAACTGGAGAACACAACAGGCACTGAGAGGGTAAATGATAACCAGCACAGCGTGTCATATATGCCAGCCTTTTGATGTTCGGAACACAGGCACACAGGCACACAGGCTTCTCCGTTGCGCAGGCACAGGCCAGGTCAGGAAAACAACTACTTCAGCCGACCCAGGCATGACGGAATGTGGTCCAAAATGGGCAGTGAAACAGGATCCAGTGCTTTCAAGGGTGAGGTCTCTTGCAGCTGCCCACAGAAGTTGGCTGTTGGGGCGCATGAAAAAGGTTGCCAGGGCAAGGAGGTCGTTCAGGCTCCTTTTGCCACCCACTTCCAAATCGCCGGCCACCGGCATGGCAGTGCAGGCGGGTGCTTGCTCTTCTGGAAGGCCCCGCAGGACCCACCCAGCCCCAACCAAAATTGCGAACGGGTGCCGGCAGTAGGTGGTTGACCACGATACCCACATGCCTGGCGTCTGGCAGGGAACACCCATGTGTGGTCACACAGCAAAACAGACCTGAACAGCTCGTGCTCGGCATACAGGCGGGCCTTGGCAATCTCAAAGACGCTGTCCTTCAGAGTCACGGAGGGTGCCTCCAGGCCCAAAGTTACAGGATAACTGTCGGAGGGATTGTCCGGCACACAGAACCCGTAGTGCTTGACCAGATCCCACGTGCCCATGCTGTTGTACCGCAGGAACACCTGAGGCAAGGGCCATGCAGGGAGGCACAGCCTTTCAATTCAACCACGCTCTTACCAGGCCTGGTAGATGTGCGGCAGGGGCGCAGGGACAGCGCGGTAGGCAAAATAGAGTTGTGATGCCTCTACCGCGTGCCAACCGCCCTTGCTTGCGTTTCCAGATGGACTGCAGCAGCCCCAAGTTGACGACGCCTGGGCCTTCCCCTCGCCTTCCACAGGCTTCATGGCCCCAGCAGCCTCACACAACAAGCGTTCTTATCCCTCGCGATCGGCGATTGCCGTGCTGCTGGATTCTTGCCTCGGATCGCCTGTTTCTGTCGATGAACGTGTCGGCCCCTACTGTGTCTCTACTGCGCCCCTATGGCGCCCGTAGGGCACCCTACCACGCCTCTACCAGGCCTGTACCACACGCTGACCGTACCTTTGCAGCAGCTCTACGACGCCCGTACCGCACCCGCATGGCAGCCCCTGCTATGCCTCTGCCTCCTGCACATTCACATAACGATACAGCATTTAGAGGAGTGGAACGACGATACAGTATTCAGAGGATGGGGGCAACGATACAATGTTCAGAGGAGGGGGACGACGGTACAGCGTTCAGAGGAGGGGGGGCGATACAGCGCTTGCCGTCCCCCCTCCTCTAGACACTATATCGTCGTCCCCCTCCTCTACGACCACAGACGTGAAGAAGATGGCCCACGAAAACATACGGATTGGTCCATTCGTGCGGCCTGTTTGTGGATGAAGTCCTCCATTTTGCTCTGACCTGAATCTGGTTCCAGGGGTTGGGGACCTTTTCGGGGGCTGGGGACCTTTTCCACACCGAAGTGCACTCCAGGGCATACCTGCTCCCCTCGCTTGTACGCCCTTGACGCCCTCACAGTGAAGAGGCGAGTCTTGCAGCTGAAAGAAAACTCCGTCTCTCCGTCTAACGAATGGTTGAGCATGTCTGCCAGTGGGATGATGGCCCAGTCGTCGCCACTCTCGGGCGGTGGCTTGTCGTCCTCATCGTCGCTGTCTTCGTCACCAGCAGGCTCTGTGGGTGTTTGGCAGGGAACAAGCAACATATACGGCCAGGTCTAGGGCATGGGTTCAACGAGTTAAACCCCTTTCCCTTATAATATCAAGCGCCTGATATTATTTTGTCGCCTGATATTATTTTGTGCTTGATATTATTTTGCACACAGCTTTATTCCCCTTTTAATGGCCTCAAATGACGCAGACCCCTTTGTTGCCAACGTACTTGAGGCCCGGCAACATGATGAACTTGTTGTTGAGCACTTTTTTGAAGCCAACACAGACCATGAGGACTCTGATGTTTCTGATTACTCAACGGGTGATGAAGTTGACAGCGGTGACTCTGTGGCTGATGGTGCTGAAGTTGATGACTCTGTGGCAGTCTCTGATGGGGCTGAACTTCATGAGTCTGTGGCAGTTCCTAATGGTGCAGAAGGTGGTGACTTTGTGGCAGTGCCGGATGGTGCTGAAATTGATGAGTCTGTGGAAGTCCCCGATGGTGATGGCGAAATGATATGTCCAAATGAAGAAACAAGTGCATCGCGGGACAGTGGGGAAGAACTCTTTGGGGGAAACGGTGTGGTACGATCCCTATGTTGGCATTAAGCATCCCGCAGTGTAGCTCTTTCGGGACGGTGATGATTTTGAAGCCATCCGTCGAACTATCTGGGATATGACGAACGAGAAGATCATGCTTGCAAGTAAGAGGCAATTTGACAACTGGGTCAAACTAGTTGACAAGTTGGAAGGTTGCACTGTAGTTAGAACAACTAAGCGTGTGAAGGGTGGTGGTCACAGGGTTCAGCACCATCAGTGTGGCATTGCCCTGTATGAGTGTGCCCAGTGGTTAGCGCAGCCTGATGGGCGAGTGTTGTCGGGCATTGGCATGAAAAATTTCGCAGGCGCCACCACATTGCTGTTAGAAAGGCCTAACGCTGTACACAGCTGTCCATGGCTGAGAGGGATGCACGGTTGCAGAAATTCTATGCTTTTTTATACCTACAGCCCTCTTCCATTCGTGTCTGGGTGGATCTGGATGAAATCCCTGCTTCGGAATTATGGGTGGGGTGCACACCTTGGAACACATGGGGTCATCAACACATCTTGAATGAGGGATTATTTTGGTAACCCTAGATTCAGCTGCTGCACATATATTCCTGTTGGTGCTATCAGCCCTGAGGCTTGCAGGCTTCCGATATGCAGTGATACCAGGGGGTTTACCCATGTTTGTGTGAAGCATTGATGCATCCCTGGCTGCGTTGTACAGAACTGCACATCACAGGTTGTACATGTCCCATATGGAGGGTAAAAAAAAGTGACCTGCGGCTGCAGCACGCAACCTGTGTGTGGATTTGTGCCACAGAGGGGTTGCCGAGGCTACAAAGGGCCTAAATGTGCCCAAGATTTTCCAGGACCTGGGTTATATTATTCCCAAGGAGGCCAAATTGTGTGTCCCTTTTCGGTTTGTGCCGCCACAGCCTGAAGTTCAGGGTGCTGTTTGTCCACTTGTGGCTGCCAAGCCAAAATCTAAGGCTGCCGCAAGGCAATAGACAATGGTTGTATTCTTGGCAAAGAAATATGACCGTAGTCCATGCTGAAAATCTGAGTCACCATGCAATCGTGCAATGCATTGTGTGTTGGGAGGTGCAGGAATTTTGTGCTTGATATTATTTTCAAAGGGCAAAATATTATCTGCGTGCTTGATGTTATTTTGACGCTTCATCATAAAAGGGGGAGAGGTTTAAGAAATTGGCATGCGCAACGTGTGGCATGTGGCCCGCTCTTGACAGGCATTGTGTGTCGCAGTGGCCCAGGCCAGGCAAAGGCATCACAATGTGGAGGTTGCAGGCTCTGCGTGCAGTAACTTCCCAACCAAGACAACGTCCCCCCACCCTTCCCATGACTCTTAGAATGCTTTTTTGTGCCGGAGGTGTCGCACGCACCGCCAAAAAATACGTCCTCTTTGGGCTTGGCCCCAACCATTCGCTATACACGCTTGTATGTACGTTGTTTGCTTTTTTCCTGTGCACCACCCTCTAGATATCCACTGTGCTCCTGAAACTACCGCTTCTACACAATTACAAGAGCATTTTGCAAGCAAGGTATTGTATAAATGCAAGACATGGGGCGTTCGCAAGGCACGGGGCGTCGGCAAGAGCTTGTCGCACGACCTGCAACGAACTTTCGATAGGCTAGCTTTCAAACAACAAAAGGCTGCAATAGGGGGCCGTCGATGTTTGGCTACACCTCACATTCATAGAGTGTCCAACCCGAGAAGACATTAGGGTTGGATCGTAACCAATGGCTGTCGTACGCCATGGTTGAAAATAAGAAAGAATTGAACATGTGGTGACATGTGGCTAACAGTCCGTCGTCTTGGGTAAATTTTCCGTTGTGGCCCTCACACCCCCATCACGATGCAACTTAGTGTGGCTGTTGTCCGCCGGTCCAAAGAAGGGTCGCGACTTGCTGAAAAGCTTCCTTTGAGGGGATGCATCGCCGATAATGGCCTATGGCCCGATCCGCAAAGCCATCTCGGTGTTAGTGTGCGTGCAAAGTTCTGCACGCCGGGGTTCACAAGGATCGAGAGGCCCGGGGGGTTGCGTACATGCAGGCAGAGCAATAGGTGTTTGAACAACAAGAACACCACAACCCACCATACTTGGCAGTGCCCTTTTGATAGCTTTTGTCAAATCTGCCATGCAACCGCCTGAAGGGCACCTCATAAATCCCAAGACACAAACCAACACGTCAGCAAACTCAACAAAACTGGGAACATCAAACCTGGATCTGTTTGCTCTTGGGCGCGTGCAGTCTCTTCCTCCTCTTCCTCGTCCTCGTCCTCGTCCCCATCCTCCTCCTCCTCATCCTCCTCCTCGTCCTCCTCCTCGTCCCCATCCTCTCCCTCGTCCTCCTCGTCCTCGTCCTCCTGCTCTGCATTCTGGTACCTACTGTTGCGCTGTTGATTTGGCCCACCAACGGCCATGTTGTCAACAACGCCATTATCCCTCAAACCGGCGTCTCTCTTCCCTTCTTGCCCCTGCCCTTGCCCCTTGTCCTTCTCTTTCCCGTCGTCTCCCCTTTCTGCAAGCGTCTGTGCTTTCTTTACCTTTGCTTCACGCTTCAAACCAGCTTTACGTCGTGAGTTGGCACTGCGCTTCCCCATCTGTTGCAAGACAGCACAAATGCCTTCATCCATGGGCTTGAGGTCTTTGAGACACCAAACATCACCTGTGGCCATTTGCTCATTGAAGACTCAAACGTGAAGAAAAGCACTTTGCCATGCGTGTCAACCTTGGGCCATACAAACAATCGGCTAAAAGAGCCAAAGGCAATCCACGCATTGAACACAAAACTTCCACTGAAGCTTAGCGAGCAAGCGTGTACACAGAGAAGACTTAACAAATGATCATGAGGTGAAAAAAAAGACACTCAAAAATCAATCCACCAAATCATCGCTGCGCATTGAGAGCATTTGCCTACTTCTCCCGCCCCTTGTGCTGTTGCGTTTGTTGTGCTAATGGGGAAGGGTTCGTGGGACGCTTGGGTCAAATGCGATGTGCAACGATGCAAAAAAAAACAAACAAAAACAACACCATGTATAGAATTGACTTGAAATCCCTCGGATGACGTAATCAGCTAGCCCCACAAGACCTCAAAAAAGCCATTCGTGACACAAAATTTGAGTCCCAAACAACGTGTAGCAACTTTCAGACCGCTATCTTCACCCGTCTAGCCAAAGTTTAGCAGGGGTGAGGGGTGGGTCCACAAAAAGCAGCGTTTGAACCCTGAGCGGGACCTTTTCGCACAAGTTGAAAGTTGTAGTCCCAGAAGAGGCCGAGCTAAGTATTCCAAATGATCCAGTTAGTAAATGCAATGAAACTTTTAGCTAATAGGAACCATGTCCCATCATGCTTTGGCCGGCATGCATGAGACACAACCAAGTGACAAGACCCACTTTCAAAAAGCACACGTTCCCACAGCCACCAGGGAAAATTTCGCGGAGCACTAGGAAACGAAGGTTGTGTCACATGACGTGCCAAGGTGGCACAAAAATGCGTGCGGGACGAGAGTATCACACATGTCTGCATCACACGATGGTAATTGAAAAAAATTGCGTCACCGAAACCGGCTTTCCTTCGTGGTCAAGAAAACAGGTCACAATGCGCTCCGGATCACAACAATATGAGACGCACTTTCAAAAAGACCAGTTTATAAGACCCAAGCGCTCGGGTTTGGGAGAAAAAAATATAAGGCCCAGGTCTACGGTCCGGGGGGCGGGGGAAGAGTAACATGACACACACACACCTCTCCCTTCAACTTTTTGAGCTCCGGAGAAACGATGCAAAACGCTCGAGAATCCAAGACATTGTACGCATATATGAATCGCTTCATCGTGAACTTATCCCTTGGGAAGATTTGGGGATTTTGCTCAAACACGGGGTCCAAATCCTTGTAGAATTGTGCAACCTTTTGTCGCCTAATGGATAGGGCACAAATGGTGGTGGTGTTTCTGAAACGTAGCGCGCTACCTTCTCAAGCATCACCCTGATTGGAATACACATTGGCACCACACTGCAAGACATGTCATAGGAAAGACAGCAAGAGATCTTACTGTGGGGTCTCCGACGCATCAATGCCAAACCGTGCAAATGTGGTTAGTGGAATGCAACAACATGGCGCAGCAGCTAAATGGTGTTTCGTGCAAGCAAACGACGACACGTTGCGGCCACCGAGAAGCGCCAACTACTCTCGCTCCAAACGGGTAGCAGCAATTGGACGGGCCGTTAGTAGGTGCCCTAGAGAAGTGCCTACCATGATTCACCTTCCAACCACCGCAAGTCCCAAGGGGTTGGTGGACAATTCCAGATAGTTGTGGTGGTTACCAGTTGACCAACAGCGGTTGATGGCCGCGGATGGTGATTGGCGGGAAACTTCTTGGGAAATACCCATCCGTTGTGCCTTGGTGGACACATGGTGTTCTGCCTCGTGGGATTGTATTGCCGATTGTCACTCCACTAGTGCAAACCGCGGCACCCACATTGCCATTTCCAACCGTCGAGAAAACGCTGCCGGGCAAAGGGCCTTTGTTGGGGCGGCTCGAACGTGGGGTACCTCTGCACGTGTGAAGGAGGACGTCCCCTGCCCTTGCCTCGGCACGCACCTCCTCTCGATCTTGCCCGTTCGATGGTGGCTATGAAAATGCGCAACATCTTCTTGGGCAAAGTAATCTGGAGTGCTGAAGGTCTTGGGCCAGCTTGCGATGACGCATTTCCAAAAGGAATCAGGTGACTGCATTTCGTACATGATGTGTAGGCACATTGCACACTCAGCGGCCAAGGTGTGCCTAAGAGTGGGGAAGGCGGCTTACAACAGGGTCGTAGTTGGGAAAAGCGTCCGCCAAGGAAGATAGGATGCAACCTCCAAACACACCACAAAGCCGTCCCCCTCGTTGCACCGTCAATATGGTTGTGCCACTCCTCATCACCTCATGGGGGGAAACACATGTGCCACCAACACGTCCACTATTTTTTGTGCATCATTTAATTGATGAACACGCTAACGTTTGCTTAGTGCTCATTGAAATGTACAAGTCGTCGCCCATTGCGATCCGGAGGCAAAGAGGGGCTGCTTAGGCCAATCTTGTCACCGGAGTTCACTTGACAGCATACCATGCCAAGGTTCGTCTCCTTCGAACCCCCTCCAAAAAAGCACGTGATGTGTGGCACTAAATGCGTACGTACGTTTGGTCGGTGTTGCATGGCACATGGGTGACAAATGTTGTTCAGCGGTAGCAAGAGGATGAAACCTGCGCAATATGGGGCCCAACACCTCATGGCTATACGCAGCAGCTTCCGTGATGAAGATATGGTACGGTAAAGACACAAGGATCTCACCTTCCTATGCAACACGGAATCGCAAATGAAAACACGGATCAAGAAGTTGCCACACGGGAATGGAGCTCATGGCGTATGACTTAACCTTAATCACCACCTGGTCCCTGCGTGATGACCTCGGGGAGTACGATTGCCACTTATGCGGTGGACGTCATGTCATGGAGCCGCTAGCCTCATGTCCCTCCGCTGACGCACTCCGCCAGCCCTTCAATGTGCACATGACTTGGAAATGGGCGCAAGTTACACCGCTCCCCTCCACCTCCCCCACTTACGGGTCAAGACTCGATGCACCAAGCCCGACAACCCAACCCCCCCGTGTTGTGTTGATTACCATTCGATGGGACTTGAGGGGAAACTTTGGCTCTGGTGAACGCGGGTGATTGTGAGAGTTTGAGGTGAAGCGACATGGTTTTCTTTTGTCCTCCTCAAGCGAAACGGCACACGGCTTTAATTGGGAGCTACATTGCGTCGTGAGCTCGCGGGCCATCCCGGAAGACCAAGGTTGCCCTCCAACGATGTGGGCAATTGATGCGTGTTGATGCAACAAATTTCCCCCCACCTTCCCAAGCTAAGATCACCTTTCATCGTAGCGAAGAAAGAGTCTCCAGGTTTTGACAAACCTTTCGATGCGCTGGAAATAGACATATTTGGTGAAGCCCCTATTTTCCCCCTTCACGCTTTCAAAAGCTGTCGACCTTTTTAGAAAGGATCGAACTCGTGGTTCGCTTGTCGATGTTGTAGTTGTTGAACCTTTCTACCGTGGACAGCGTAGTGGTGGTAGTGGTGGTAGTGGTGGTGGTGGTGTTGACTTCGGGGCGAACTCTCGAAAAGGAGAGCTGTGCTGAGTCTTCGCACCTCCACATCTTTCGTCGCCATGGCACCACGTCCATATCCGTCAAAGTAGGCCGGGGCGACATGCGTGTGCTGGAGAGGGCACTCTTTGTTCATCCATTGCAAAAGCGCTCCAATTTCGGGAGAAACATCTGTCGAGTTGCATTGTATTGTTGCATTGTCAATTACAACATCAAATCGAATGCCATGGAAAATCGTTGCGGGAGTACCTTCAGTGTGCATTCTGCGCCAGAGTGGTAGCTACCCGACAGAAACGTGTCAAGCCATTTCTTAATGGATTGTCGTGGCTTATTGAAATATTGTTGCGCAGAGGGCAACGAAATTTTCATTCAGATATTCGTAGAATTTTACAGCAATTAGAGACTACAATTTCTGTGATTTCCCCAAATAAGGCCGCGCATTTTCGAATGCAAGTGCCAGCTCTGTTGTGCTTTAGAAGCGGCGTTGCTTGACCCTGATGTTGCTGTGCTACTTGTGGGTACATCAGTAATGTGGCATCTGATGTCTCTGATTGCATGTCCCGCTAATCGGACACCAGTTAAGTCCTCTCACCTGTTGCAATAGGTCAGTTCGCTTTTCAAACAATGGCCCCAGTCAAGGTTGGTATCAACGGGTTCGGCCGTATCGGCCGTATGGTCTTCCAGGCGCTCTGCGACCAGGGTCTTTTGGGCACCGCCGTGGACGTTGTCGGTGTTGTTGATATGTCCACCGATGCTGACTACTTTGCCTACCAGGTGCGGCCTTTGTATTGCTCTGTAAGATATCTTCAGACTAAGCCTCCAATCGTGTTTGACCTAACGTATCATATCGTCCTCCTGCATCGTACCTCTCCGACTGCAGATGAAGTACGACTCCATCCACGGACGCTTCAAGCACGACGTGAAGACTGAGAAGAGCGACGCTTGCGCTGCCGAAGCCGACACTTTGATTGTGAACGGCAACAAGATCAAGTGCGTCATGGCCACCCGCAACCCCGAGGACTTGCCATGGGGCAAGTTGGGCGTTGAGGTCGTCATTGAGTCCACCGGTATTTTCACTGAGGCTGACAAGGCCCGTGGCCACATCAAGGCTGGCTGCAAGAAGGTTATCATCTCTGCCCCAGGTGTGTGATTGGCTTGATCCCTAAACCCGAAAGGCAACCTTTGACATCATGGGTCACTTGTCTCGTCTTGCCCATGCAGGCAAGGGTGACTTGAAGACCATCGTGATGGGTGTGAACCACGAGCAGTATGAGGCCTCCATGGACGTCGTCTCCAACGCGTCTTGCACCACCAACTGCTTGGCCCCTCTGGTCCACGTCCTGCTCAAGGAGGGTCTTGGTGTGGAGAAGGGTCTGATGACCACCATCCACTCCTACACTGCCACCCAGAAGACCGTGGACGGTCCCTCCAAGAAGGACTGGCGTGGTGGCCGTGCTGCTGCCATCAACATCATTCCTTCCGCCACTGGTGCCGCCAAGGCTGTCGGTGAGGTGTTGCCAGTTGTGAAGGGCAAGTTGACTGGTATGGCCTTCCGTGTGCCAACCCCTGATGTCTCCGTTGTGGATCTGACCTTCCTTGCCGAGAAGGACACCAGCATCAAGGAAATTGATGAGCTGATGAAGAAGGCCGCCGGATCTTACATGAAGGGCATCTTGGGTGTCACCGATGAGGAGCTTGTCTCCACTGATTTCATCCATGACAACCGTTCTTCCATCTACGACTCTCTGGCCACTTTGCAGAACAATTTGCCTGGTGAGAAGAGGATGTTCAAGATTGTGTCTTGGTATGACAACGAGTGGGGCTATTCCAACCGTGTTGTCGACTTGCTGTGCCACATGACCGGCTGCAAGAAATAAGCGGCTGGTTGGTCAGCAGCACATATTCTTCTCAGATAACTTGGGCTGGTAATTCAGGTTGATATGTTTTGCATTTCAACTTGGAGGAAAAAATGTCGCCTAGTAAAAACAGGCACGAAAAGATGTGCGCCTAACAACAGGCACAACGAGGATTGTAGCTGTGTGGGACGTTCCCCCTGACATAAGTTAGTTTAGTTCAATCCGACGAGTTCTGATTGTATGCATGCTGTGTGTCTGTACGATGGTGTTGGATGAATAGGCACGCAGACGTTAATCTGCTGTCCGAGATTTCCTCTATACGCTTGTGTCGTCAAGCAATTAAACACGCCCTCCTAAATCTTGGACTGATCATCTCGGACAGATTATTCGGTGCGGTCAGTGTGTTATTTATACCAGTCTGTTCTCTGCATGTGCTTTTCTGGCACTGGTTGGTCGTTGCTTTCATTGTGATTTTTACCTCCTCACTCTGAGGATCCGCCTGACTAAAGTCCCATGGCTAAAGTAGATTCAAACAAAAATCAAAGGGTGTCCAAAGAAGTCGAAACTCTATGCATCATTCCTTCCTGGTTTGGAAGAAAGAATGGTACATGATCTTGGCCCTCTGGTGCGTATCAATGTTCTAGCGCCAGCATTTTAGATCCAGACTGTAAGAGCTAAGAAGAAACTCTGGCCTCTTGAAACACGTCCAGTAACATGTGTAAAACGCATATCCCACCCATGAAAACACATCAAGCTGGGTACAAGGGAGCCGAAAAGTACCACAGTTCAGAGGGTAGGATGTGTAAATCGAAAGGCCCCGTGAGTTTCCTCTAGACAGATTATGTACCACAGGCAGTTTTCAAACAGTAGGTCAGCGTGATTCGAAACCGTCGTATTTTTTTGAAACAGCTGGGCTAGAGGTTGGACCCATCAGTGGGTAATGACACTATCTGAGGTAATGAGTTTCGAAAAAACCCGGCCTCAACCTGCCTAAAATGAGGAAGAGCGGGCCCTTCCATGGAAATTCGCGATATTGGTGCCCTCGAGGATGGGGTTGTGGTTTTTTTATGTTTAAGGCCAACTGCTTTTGTTTTTCCAAACCGAAACATGCTGACATGCTGCTGTATGGACTGTCGTGTGGGGATGGACGAATGGCCCAGTGGTACCTGGTGAGTTTCTGGTGGTTGGGTTCGGTGAGGCCCACTGTCCGTCCCCGCACCTTTCCCCCACCAGCCCCTTTTTCTTCATTCACCTGCACCTATAGGAAATGCAAGAAGTAAGGTATTTGGGCACATTTTCTTTCTGATGGGGTACGGTGCCTCTTCATAGCATGGCCCCTCAAGTTGGGGTGGGGTTTCGTAGCGTGGACCTTTGAGTTGGGGTTGGGGACCTACAATCCATGCTTCGTAGGGACTGATCATCTGAGCTTCGTTGCGAGTTGAAACCAGCAAAGCGGATTGGCTGAATAATGCTTATTGTCGGGGAGTTCCCCAGGGATTCAGAACGTTGGAAAAATTCAGCAATGGCGCGAATGAGGGCAAAGTGCCGAAATAACCTCTAACATCTATACCATCTAGGGAGTCACGAACGCTGCAGAGCGTACAACACAGTCTGCGTTTGCCGACGAATGGGTGCTCTTTCATTATGTGAACAAGTGTACCTAGAAAACAAAACAAAACATTTTCCAGCAATTTTTCTTAATTTGCAGACAACAAACGTGGTGGTGTCTTTCGATGAGGGCCATTTCAAGCGAATGGGTACCCTGATTGCCATGTTAGGAGTGGACCAAACAGGAGAAGAATTCCACATAGTGCGACTAAAGCCTGCAGTGTTGTTGGAATCAAAAAAACCAAAGGTCATCAAGAACCCAAACAATTTGTTGTGTACAATGAAACCCATGAGTAAGTTGGCAATACAAGCGCAATACAAGCGCAATACAGTCCAGTAATCTGAAGTTCCAGCAGGTCGACGAAGAGGAGGACGACGAGTAGCAACTGGGCCAGCGTACGCTGTTCAAGTAAAGTGAGTTCCTTGCATGAATTTATTGAAAAGTTCAAGAAACTTTCAAGTCTTGAAGGCATACTTCCTCGTACCTCAAAAAGAAGCTCCAAATCAATTCGAAACTGAAAGAGCGCAGCTCCAGGCGCGCTGAAGCGACGACGAGCGATGCCAGAGGCTGCAACAGACTTCGAACAGACGCCTAGAGCCTTTATTTCAATGGTTTGGTGATGATGGTTTGGTTTGGTGAAGATTTTGAAGGATTTTAACTTAACAAGAAGTTTCAAAAAAGTGGTGAACTTGGACTACACAAAGCGCCTTGCCAGAGCTTCAGCGACGACGACGAGGACTTCTACGACGAAGACGTGTCGCAAGAGCGCTGCCAGCGAGCTTCTGCAGGCTCTGTTGAGGCTCTTTGAGGCCTAGAGCCATTGATTGTGTGGCTTTTGTTTGCTACATCTCGCATGCTTGTTGTTTTGCTTCTCAAGGCTTTACTTCTCCTTGCTCTGGGTGACTCTATGTCAGTGGGAAGGGGCAAAAGTGACGGTCCGTGACTATAAATCCCCACCCCAGTCACTGTGCACCATTTTTGGAGCCCAAAAGCCTTGATTTCTTCACGATGTCTTCCCTCTCTTTGATCCACCAAGAGGCCAAAAATGTTGAAAATGGCCTACACCATTTTACGCGTACCTTCACGCCAGTGCGTCGAATCGCATCAACTAAAGCGCTATCGTAAACTAGAGAGCGTTGGCTTTAAAATGCAGCTCTCACTTTGTTTCAACTGCTCAAGGGCTATTTTCTGTGATTTTTTTCAAGATGACCCATGAATCACTTTTTGCCCAACCCTCTAAAACACCCCAAAATGACGATTGGTGTTTTACGCATATCTGCGCGCCACTGCGTTGAAAAAATCTGAACTAAGTATTTCTCGAAAGTAGACAATGGTACGCTTTTATACCATACTTCACTATACTAGAATCAATTTTTCTACTACTTTTCCCATCCCCAACAAAATCACCCATGAACCACACCCCAAAAACCCCTCACGAGTGCCTTTTGTGCTTCCTTCATATCTCCAAGAGAAAAAAGGTTTGAGGTTCAACATTATTTTTCTAAACAACACTGAAGTAGGTGCTTTCTAACCCTGAGTCGTTTTTATTTTCAGAAAAAAAGAATGGCTATGGTAAAATTGCAGCAACTTACCACACGAACCGCTTGGTGAAAAATCATGCAAAATGGCTTTGGAGGTTTAATCATTTCTCTGAAACCCTGTTGAGTTCGAACCTGAACCAAGGTGTTTTGTGAACACTGGAGTATGAAGTTTACAACAAACGTTTACTTTGAGTTTCTGTGGTCAAGAATGGATTTTTTCCATGGTGGTCAACTTAGTGCATGAAAGCATGTTTTCAAATTTTGTGTTCATGATGCTACAAGAAAAAGGCTTTTCTCGGAGCCTGTGGTGAGTTAAAAAGTCATCAAAGCTGTTTTGGAAAGGGAATGGTGTCTAGTTGACAGATATCCAATCATTGGATTTTATTGAAAATGAGATGGTAGTGAAAAAGTTTGATTTCCTTATGCTTTTTTGATGGTTTTTCAGCATGTGTTGCATATGAGATTCATGTGTCTCTCCCCAACTTCTATTTCTCTGAACCTATGATGAGTTGGGGCAGCATCAAATATGTTTCAAAAAACCTGGGAACATGCCCCACACAGTGCAGATATTCATTTTCTGACATATCAGCAACATAGTACAGAAAAATGGTGCAGAAGTTGGGCATTTTCAAAGAAAAACAGGTTTTTTACATCATTGTTTTGCTAAACCATTCGCGAATCTCTGGTCTTTTAACCTTGAATCATTGTATGATATTGCAGTTTGTGATGGTTTGCATCAGTTTTGATTCATTGTGACCAGGCTTAGCTAGGCAGAAGGGTAGATACCTTAGAATTACTTAGACACGCAGTAAATAGTGAAACATTTTGTTGTCTTTTTTTCGGCCACAAAACAAACTTGGCCAAAACCATTAACAGACCGTTTGCATCCGCCACATTCACCGTCTAAGCCTTTCCCTTCGACTCCCCAGGCTGAGTGGCTGAGTTCGGCTGGCCCGTTGTCATAGGGACAAAGAAGGCGTGGGGCTTCTTGCCACCACGGAGTAGGGAGGCGATTGATGGGTGTGAGCGGAAGGCGGAAACAAGACTCAATGCAGGAGCACCCAAGTGAAACATTAAAAGACCGCATTCGACCAAACCATTGGCATTGACCTCTTTCGGGGTCCTTGTGACCATTTCGAATGAGAGAGGTTGGTGGTGGCAACTGGTCGCGGAAGAAGCTTGCAAAACTTACTTACTCTTTCTTACTTACTCTAGCTAGCTAGCTAGCTAACTAGCTGGTGTAGGAGGTACATTGATTTTATGGTATTACCCTAATGCTAACGGTTGTTTATGCAACTTAATGTCTCTGGTCCTCCTCCTGTAGGGCAGGGTGGTGAGGAGAAGTGCCGCAAGGCACTGGTACTGTAATAGAGGTAACCATTCCAGTAGGTGCAGGCCCGAACGTTAGCGTGCAATGCCATTTAACTGATTTTCATCTCTTTACTGACACACTTCAATGTAGTTCTGAGCATGGTCCGTGCCCTCCTTGGGTTGCTGAGACTCTGCATAGACTACATGACTTCTGGTCACGTTCCGCCACTCATGCGTGTGCTGGGACCCATTCCGGAAGCCTGAATTTGTCAAGCTGTTTCATTTGAGCGCAATTGCATTTGAGCTAGGAAGTGATTTGTCCTCATTTCACTCTACCATGCATCTCATCCTTCACTGCATGGCCGTTAAGGCAAGCGTTTGACTAGTGACGTATTCTACTCCCCATTCGGATTGCATTGCATTCATTTCGTTCAGAAAGGTCACTCATTCATTGCATTTCACTTTGCAAATCTTACGTTTCATACTTATTGCATTACTTCCTGATTGCAAGGGCTTGCCCATAACTCTCAACATGCAATATGTTCCGTAATTGATCTGACCTACACAGTTCTATGAGCACCTTTTGCTCAATAGACCTCGAGTTTTGGATTGCAGCGACGAACAATCAATCCGTATCCACTCAACTTTTGTTGATTAACTGCAAGTTGTGAGGAATGAATCTCTTTTCCAACCCTTGCGATCATTGACCTAGGTCATTTCGTCTAAAGACCTAGTTTATCCTCAAATTTGCTACCCAACCACTGCATGTACGTTCCGCTTCGTTAACTTTCGCTAGATCGCCTGGTACAGCCTCAATTACCGGGTTTGAGAGTGCTCAATTGAGTGTGTCTACAGTATCACATTCTCTATCCCCCCGACCACACCATCAGCATGACAGACTTACTTGGAATTTTCACACATTCCTTCCTCATCACACTACACAGACAACATACACACAAACACATACCATGAGTCATTCGATTATTTCATTTGTTCACTTTGGATATCACACTGTGAGGAATTGTTGTAGTACCACATCCATCAAAATTTTGCCTATGAGCCAATTTCTGAGTCATCCCCTTCGTGTAGATAGTCAGTGTCCGCTTAGATCCGACCTTTCAACTTTTTTTCACTTATCACTTACCTACTTCGTTTCCAACCAACCCCAGGGGACAAACCCACCCCTACCCGTGAACCCAATCCCTACACTCACATACAATTCATTGGTTTTGTCACCTTTAGCACCTTGCCACAACCCATACATCTTCTTTCTCTGAATTTACATGACGAACACACTTCTACATTTTCACCCTTTCGTGCAAATTATTTGCTTTGGTATTCCAAGTCATATAGGACATTTCTACACAAATCAGTATTCCCGCTAGCTTCAAATCTGATTAGATTCCTGTGGACTATGTCCTTCTGAGGATCGTGGTGCATAATGCTGTATGTAACCCAATATGATCCGATGCATATTGCTTTATGCTGCCGTGATGGAATATTGATTCTTTTGTACATGATTTCTAGCCATGATAGGTTTCTGATGTTTCAGCTTTCTTTTAGAGATAGCCAGAAAGTATGAGTAAAAGGTTGGTAATGACGGACTATATCTTTCAACATTTTTTTGGTTGAAGTATTAGTATAAATCCCCATACTGACGCGTTCCCGTGGGGGGCCTGGCCACGGGACGCTGCGGCGGACGAGCAGAAGCAAGCAGGCAGGCAAAGCACTGCGCTCACAGGGGCATCCTCATGCTCATGTCATGCGACAAAGCGTTTCAGGATCCTTGCCACTCTGAAACAAGGGAACAATAGTATGTACAGAAACACATCAGTATATGTACACATGGGGTTAAGACTGGACTGGGGTAAGGGCATCACAGGACAATAGACACTCAGTCCCACCTCATATCCCAATCCCAGGTCCGACCCTCTCAGTGGCTGGCAGGGGCGGGGGCTCAAACACAACCCATGCCGTGCCCAGTCCGGACCCTGAAACTCTACCAATAGGGGAGGGCGTCCCGCCCAGCCACAGGCGAGTTCCTGGGAACCAAGGGGCTCCAGGGCCAACCGACAGTAGCTCCCGATGCTCCCTTAATGGCAGGTGCCAAGTCCTCTCTGAGCCAGAGATGAGGCCCCGCCATTATCCGCTAGGAGTTGGTAGCTGAAAATGGGCTGTTTCAGCCCAAACTGATATTAGCTCGAAAAACTCCAAAATTGACCCCTCGTCCGGACCATCCAGAGGTAGGGACGAGGCAACTGACTCTATGCCCCTCAAGTACGAACCCGCTGGAGCCCCCACCCAACCTGGCTCCCTCTGAGTCCCCGGCATCAGGGCGCCACGGTCTCGCCATGTGGGGTCATGATGCCGAAATCATCAAAATTGGCGTCATTCCCACGGGCGACTCGCCCGGCCAGGGCAAGGCCAATGGCTCACAGGATAGGAGGCAGGACCAAAAACCTATATCTAAGTGCACGACTTAGAATTAGGTCAGGGCTTCTCATAAGCATAGAGATATGGGACCGCCAACTGACCACATGGGGGGCCAAAATTGGGGTCCCAAAAAGGGGTCATTTTGGCTACTCAAAATGAGCCAAAATTGAAGGTATCCCCAATGGTATATCTCCACGCCGTCTCGGAGATCGGATCCACCATTCCATATGCGATCCACAGGAAGTCCAACAGGGCTCACATGCACTTGGCTCCCAAGGATCTCCATGGGCCTAGGCGTGGTGATGACCCAAACTGGGTCCACAACTGCCAAAATGGCAAAATCGGCCGTCTTGGGCGACCGCCCAGGGTAGGAAGCCCTGGCGATCTCGTCGCCCCAAGCCTTGATTAACGACCCTTGATATCCCCTTTGGTCCCATGCCCTGGGCTATGGCTTGCCATCACACTGGCTGCTTACTGTTCACCGAGGGGATGAACACACGGATGGGGCAGAAAGCAGCATGCGGTGCAAAGGGGGGGATCATGGATCGCACCAAAAATTGAAAAACTCCGGATGAGCCGGAGGAGCAAATACGAAACTCAATGGTGTTCAACCCTCGGTCATATGCTACAATAATTGTCCATTCTCCTCGGCTAGGTCCCTTGCCTCATGGAGATATGGTAGTTCCAATATGGCATACAATGGCAAAAACAGCAAAATTTGGCCAAAATGGCCTGCAGTCATGATTCCATATCTCCATGGCCACGGCGAGGATCCTTCCAACCAAAGATGCTGTAGACACATCGGACTTAGGTCCCAATATATGCCACTTGCCAACTCTCCTGGTTGCCTCTGGCTATTTTCCCCATTGGAGGGAAAATGACACACAAATGGGGTAGAATGGCAACATACCCCAAATTGGGTGACTCACAACTCTCCCTTCAAGAGGAGAGGCCACATGGGGAAACACCCCATTCGATGCGGGTTTATGTGCCCTCTCCGATTCACCTTTACCCTTGACCAAGTGGCGCACACAACCTCGGGCCGAACATTATTGGGGAGATGGGGTTTGTGGCCATTCTGGGCAAAACGGCCAAAACTCACCCAAAAGTGGTCACTCGAAAAATCGTATCTCCGTATCACAAGAGAAATGAGCTTTGGGCTTTTGCATGGATGCAAACCGAAGCTTTGCTTCCCTTTTGCAGCAAAAGTTGGGGTTCAAAGCATAATGGAAGCATTTTTAACACCCCAATCCTTGAAGCACACTATTTATGGGGGAAAGTGCATATATCGGCGATATTGGTATGTACATATCTTTGGGTCATTGAGGAACAAAAGTATGAGTAAACATTTTTGGAGTAGGCCCATGGTAGGTGCCCTCAAATATGCACACTATGGTTAGATTGTCTCCGCCCACTCGTGTCATTAGTGTTTGCATATGAGCGTGTGTGCAAAGAGGCAGTATGGCACGCATGCTCACAAGGCGACGTTATATAAAAATGAAGACAAGGTTGCAAAAGTCAACCAAGCCGTCCACGATGTCCTTCGTGGTCTCTACTTTTCATATTGCCTTGGTTCAAGGCTCAACTCCCCATAGGCTTCGAGTACGAGCCCCGGGGGATTGGGCATTTTGGCCCAATTTTCGACCAAAATTTGCCCTTTTTCAAAAAGTGAGTTTCGGTGCGCATTGAATTGCGTAGAGCCATCGTTGAGTTGGCTCGAAAAACGAAAATGGCCTAGGGCTTTTGGTCTTGTGAGCATTGTGTTCGGTTATTAACGTGCATGCTCACAAGGCCACAAAGTTAGCGTTTGCGCACGCAATTAAATTGAGTTTACAACACCCATATGCTGCCTAAAAGATCCCTATTGCCCGCTTCCCTATACAAAGTGATATGCCCACGTGAAAGGGGCATGGATGAAAGGCATCGGGGGGGAATGTAGGGTTCCGTCCGAACTCATGGTCCTTGAGAACCATGAGTTCGAGCGATCGACGGAAAACCTTGCGCGCTGATTTTCTCTCAGACGCAACGGCGAAAAATTCTGGTGAACACACCAGATGAAAGTACAAGAAAAACCCTCTAGATTCTGCACTTAAGTTCCTTTGGAACCTCAAAGGTACTCGAGAAAAATCCATCACAAAACTCGCCACGGAGAAGCGACGAAAGCGCGCGAACAGGCGACAACGGGCGGCGATTTCACGACAATTGGAAATCGCAGTAGAAATCGGGTATTTCACCGATTTCTAACCGAAAATCGACCAAGATAGTAAAATTATGGTAATTCTACATCGATTTAATGGTTAGGGATCAGATTCCAGATCTCGCGGATTAGAGAACAGGGATATCCCGCTGACAGCCGGTGTCCACGGCTTCTGCACGGGTGGGACGGCTCACAGACCTCTGGGTCATGGGCCATAGGTTCTGGGTACCGCTTCAATACCCCCAGACGGATCAATCCCCATGGCCGGGATAAGAAAGAACAGATCCGGGTCAGATGATGTCTACTCATCGTGACTGCCACCCCCCCACACACACTTTGAGACACCATGTACCCGCTAAACTAATCAACAGTTAGTCATTACTGATGCTGCCTCGCTTTCTCTGTCCATGTAATGCAGGCCACGAAACCCATTGCATCCAATAGGTACCAATGCATCCATTGCATTAGGTAGCCACATTTAACGCGTTCGTTGAGTAAGGTGGTATATCCTCTCTTTGGATGACGAAGACAAGCTTGTCAATAGACAGCTTGGGCAGAGCTTGAATTTCCAGATTAACCGCACATGTTGCATTTCATTCTCAATTGTGATTGATTTTCCGTATAGCTCATTGTAATTTATACGTCTACATCCAGGTGTATTACCCTTACCCTCATTGTTTGCCTGAAGATTTAGGTTATCATTGTTCATATTTTGTATGCTAGCTTTTTGCTTAGTGTTTCTCATGTTTCATTTTGAGCCCTACCATACCCAAGACTTAGGAACTTTACCCTCTTAGGTGGAGATACATCTCTACCTCTAGGAAAGGGGTAGTAAGACACTACATTAGACACTAAGAACATTCAATATGAGCGTGCCTTATGCCCATACCCCTCCTTATCTTAGATAATCAGCTTGTCATGAACATTCTTAGTGAATGTGCATGAAGCTTAGGAAGGGGTTTAATAAGTTGGGGCATTGGGGCCTCTCAGAAGCTTTCTGGAGGATCTGTATTAGACCTCTCCAAGCTTCAAGATCCTAGAACACTAGGATATTTGCTCATATTTGGCTTATATTCCAAGCCTATAGCTTACTGCTAGAGTCTACTGCTCTTAGGTACACTATAGAGAGCAGAGATCTTGGATACATTAGTAGCCATACATGAATAATCACATTCCATATGCTTATCATGTGATTTAATCATGTTTTATGCTATTTTAGAAGGTTCTAATGTATTAGAAGCTATTTTGAAGCTATTTGGAAGCTTCAGATGGCCTGTCGTGACTGTCGCCGTCTTTTGTCGCTGACAGCAGTTTACGTAATATTGCCAAGGCCTGTGATAAGATAGACTACTCAGAAAGTTGCTAAAATATAGGTTTTATTGCCTTTTTAATGAGAATTTATTGTTATATCAATTTTCTTGTTATTTAGGCATGTGAGCCCGTATTACTGGACCAGCCAGTTGGTCCAGCTCAATGTTCGTTCACGACTTCGTCTTCTTGCTGTTGCCTACTTTGTGCTTGCCAAGGGAATCAATTGGAATGGGTAAATTCATTTAAAACAATTTGATTTTGAATTGCAAGACAAGGACAAAAGGGTTTATTGTGCACCTTAAGTAAGTTGCCAATACTAAGTACAAGCACAATACAGTACAGTTGAAGAATGTGTGAAAGCAGTGAAGCAATGAAACATTCCTCAAGTGCATCACAGAAAGGCGGACGCGTGAGAACAACTTCACCAGTCATATCTGCAGATGTAAACACCACTGCCTCATCCCATGGAGCAATGTAATACAACACGGTGTAAAGATCGCGTAAGGTCGCGCGCACAGCTGCAGAGTGTAGATAGACCTACAAAGCGTGAATGATCTGTGATTAGTTTGATGAATAATGGTATCCTTTTTGATTGTAAATTCTTGTGTTGACTACAGAAGTCCGGGATGATATTATGTTTTGCATTTATCTTGCTGCATGTCTGCGACGTATTAGATTTCCAAAAGAAGGAGTTCAAATGAAAGGACATCAAATGAAAATCAATACCAATAACTATCACAATGGGAGAGCAAGGTATTTCCATTACAATCCCGGACTTTGAAAAGTTTTGAAGGTACTGATGCTGTGCGTGCTACACAAAAGGGACGCCTTCATTGAGAAAGGCACCTCATGGGGCGCTGCCCGCAGCGCACGAATGCCGCTTTCGAGCAGACGGCGCCACGGCGAGCGTGGAGGAACGACAACGTTTTATAGTGTTTTCAGCACTGTGTTTTTGATGTGCCTCTCCTGCTGCTTGCTGCTGGTGTAGGGTTCCTGCTGCTTGTTTTTGATGAGGAAAATGTTTTATTATTGAAGTACAACCAATACAGGATAACCCAAGCCAGAGATAAGCAAGTAGAAGATAAACAGGATCAAAGCATGAAGGGCTGCAGTCACGAAAAGTTAGATAAAGACAACTAACAACAATAGACCACAGCAATTGACATACAATGCAACTCAGGATGAAATATTTTACATGTTTGAGAAAAACTGATTCGAAAACTGCCCCAAGGGCCCACACTCTTCCATAGTGCCATCTTGAGATGTGCACTCTTTGTTTTTGGGTCCCATACTTGCTGAGGCGGCATGGCTTGTGGCACATGGGTCACTGCCATGCCACATGGGATGTTCCTATTTAACTAGGCTGACTGGGTATTGAACCCAGGACCTCTCAAAAAGAGCTGCCCCAGCCCCCTAGGGTGCATACCACTAGGATCGCTAAAAATTCATGAGAAAACATAGATAAATTCATAGGCTCTGCCTTGAGTATATCAGTGCCTCAGTCACCCAGGAAAAGATGTTTTAGTGCATATAGCTTGGGGATTAAGGGGTCCACACAACATCCTGATTTAGTGTTTGGTTCTATAGGTCAAAATGTGTTATCACCCATTTTGGTTAGGCCAATACTAAGAAAAAAATGCATGGGTGCTTAGAGCATCTCTAATACAACTAAAGTACACCCTATAGCATTGGAGAAGCACTTTTTCTTACTGAATGCCGGAAGGAACTTTGTGCGGTGAACACCTTGAAGAGCAGGACGGCAACAAGGATCATTGACGGAGAGGCGCCGCCTGCAGGAGTTTTTCGCGCTGAACACCTTGAACAGCAAAACAGCGACGAGGGTCGCTGATGGACGGACGCTGGTATCATTGAAGCGGTTGTGTCTTTGGAGCTCGATGGCACGGCGCCGCTGCGGTGAGCAGGCACCGGAGATCATTGAAGCGGTTGTGCCACTGGTGCTCGACGAAGGCGTCAGTGACATGAGGAAGACGGCGCCAAAGCTCAGTGGTGGCTGGCGCCAAGACCTTGCAAGCGCCGCCATAAGTAGTAGGTAATTTTAAGTGATGGCTGCTCTTTGGCTTTGTATTTTGCGTTGTATTGTCGTTCGTCGTTTGCTTCGTTCGCTTGAGCGACTGTTGTCACCGTATTGTTGTTTTTTGATACTGCTTTGCGTTTTGTGTGCCACTCCTGCTTTGCAGGTGCAGAGCATCGCAAGCCTGTCACTGGAGTGGCGGCACGTGAGCAGTGGAATGCGGGTATGGGGAGCAACACCGCACACGTTTCACGTGTGGCGACTGTTGCGTATTGGCTTTGTGTTCGCCTGGTTCTGGTTTGCCTGCTGCCTGACTTCGTGTTTGTTTTTCCGTGTTTCATTTTTTTTCTTTGCCTCTTCTCACTGTGTCTCTTTCTTCGTGTTCCCACACCTGGCTTCGCAGGTTGGAATCAGATGAGTGAATCTGAGATGCAAAATGAGTTGAATGTACAATTTGGGTATGTGCTGTGTGTGCAGCAAGTGAGTTTTTCGACTTGCAGTGTGTTTGTTTGTGTATATGTATATGTGGGTTTGTTTTCTTTTCTCTTGTCTTCCTTTATTTCTGTCTTCTTTTTGTCAGTGGACTAATAGCACTAAACATGTGGTTTTTTTTCGGTGGGCTGGCCCTTCTCGCCTTTGTGGCATTTAACCCCACCTGAGGGCTGTCCCTTCGCGCCTCTGTGGCGTTTAACCCCTCCCTCTACAGTAAGAAAAAGTGCTTTTCCATTGCTTTAGAGTAGACGTTAGTTGTACTAGAGATGCTCTAAGCTATCGTGCATTTTTATTTTAGTATTGGCCTAACCAAAATGGGTGACAACACATTTTGATCTATAGAACGAAACACTAAATCAGGATGTTGTGTGGACCCCTTAATCCCCAAGCAATGTGAACTAAAACATCTTTTCCTGGACTGACTGAGGCGCTGACATTGATGCAGAGCCCATGGGTTTATCTATGTTTTCTCATGAAGTTTTAGCTATCCTAGTGGTATGCTCCCTAGGGGGCTTGGGCAGCTCTTTTTGAGAGGTCCTGGGTTCAACACCCAGTCAGCCTAGCTAAGTAGGAACATCCCATGTGGCATGGCAGTGACCCATGTGCCACAGGCCATGCCACCTCAGCACCTATGGGACCCAAAAACAAAGAGTGCACATCTCAAGATGGCACTATGGAGAGTGTGAACCCTTGGGGCAGTTTTCCAATCAGTTTTTATCAATCATGTAAAATATCTCAACCCGAGTTGCATTGATTGTCTATTGCTGTAGTCTATTGTTGATATCTTTCTACATCTAACTCTTATGTGACTGCAGCCCTTCATGCTTTGATCCCTTTTGACTTCTACGTGCTCATCTGTGGCTTTGGTTATCCTGTATTGGTTGTATTTCATCAATAAATCATTTTCCCCATCAAAAACAAGCAGCAGGAACCCTACACCAGCAGCAAGCAGCAGGAGAGGCACAACAAAGAGCTGAAAGACTCATAAAAACTTTCTGGTAGCAAGTGGCAGACAGTCTCTGCGCGCCGGCAGCAACCCCGTGCCGTACACCCAGCACGCCGAGGACTGTCCTGATCAAGAAGGGCGAAGAGAAGTATGGACACGAAGGAGGACACCGACGTGAAGAAGGCGCCTGAGGCACCAGCAATGCCAGCGCTTGTATTGCCTGGACCTGGAGAACCTGGCGCTGTACCTTCGGTGCCCTTACATGGGCCAGTGGACGAAGCTGACGATTCTGTGGAGGGGCTGCAATCGGCCTTCAGGGGCCTCTCAGTCGAGGAGGTGGACACCAACCCTGTGAAGAGAAAGAGGGAGAGAGAGAAGGATGCAGGAGAAGGCATGGCAGACGAAGGAGTGGACCATGGGCACTCAACGAGCGAGCCAACCTTCGAGGGCCCACAAAGCGCCTCTGGCCTCCACGCATCACCCTCTCCTACAACCACCACACTCCCAACTCCAGACCCAGCTGCTTCAACATCCACACCCATAACCACCCTGCCTATGGCCGAGGGCACGGGCTTTACTGGTATGCCTACCTACCCTGCCTATGGTGTGGAGCCATCCACCACTGCGTGTCCAGAGGCAACTACTGCCAGTGAGCCAGTGGCCTCCAGTTCTGCGCCGCGCTGGTATGCGGCGGATTATCACCATCCTCTACCCGCTACGGGAGCCTTTGTGGCTGATGTTCCTGGGAATGCAGCGTATGAGCCTGGCTATCCCATGCCAGCACCTGGGTATGCAACCCTGAGTGGGCTAAGGAGAGGCCCTCAGTCGTGCGGGAGCAAGAGTAGGGAATCCAGGGGATCGTCCAACCGTTTCCTGACCAGGTCTGAACTGAGAGAAGCCCTATGTGGAGCGACTAAGGACCTGGTTGGGGGCATTACGCAAGAGATCAGAGAGAAGCTAGAGCCCCTGGTTCCCCCCTAGGGGTCACCTATGACCCTGGGAGCCTCTCCCCATCGCCTGCAGGCTAACCACCTGGTAGCTGGGCTGAGCCACACTCTTGGAGGAGTGAGGAGCCCGCCTATGCCTACGCCTGCAGTGGTGCCCAGAAGCCCCTTTGTACCGAGGACCGCCCAGCCGCCGTACAGCGACGTGGCTAACTCCACCAGAGCAAAGCTGGACCAGCTTGGACTTACAGCCTTGAGGGCTATGGTCAACGTTGAGCCTTACAGCTCCAGTGACCTAGGCGGCGACCCCTCCGACGATGAGCCGCCTTCCCTTCCGTCAGCCTCCCCTTCAGACGATGATGACCCTGAGGACCCCGACTATCCGAGGGCAAAGAAGGAGAAGAAGAAGAAGAAGAGCCGATGTCATCGTTCTCAGAATGCCAAAGCGGTTGCCACTTCGAAGATTGTGGTCAACCTACCGGAATTCACCAGGAAGAGCCTATCCCGGTTTGCCGAGAATTTTGTGCGCTTCCTGAGGATGACCGGCCAGACCCATGCCAGTGGCAGGGTCAAATGCGATCTGCTCTTGCAATGTTGCAAGACAAAATACCTGGGAAAGCAGGTAAAGCAGATAGTGACGAAGTCTGCCACCTTCGGCAAGGTGCTCGTGGCCCCAGAGAGGCAGTACCCCTCCTACGAGACGGACCTCTCCATCAGGACGGAGATACAGAACCTGGGAATGCTACCCAACAACCCCAAGGCGGCCCGCATCACAGAGTTGCTCGCGGACCTGGACCACTGGGTGGGACGGCTGACCCCAGGGTCTTACGGCAGCGACGAGCTGCTGTTCTGGCTCGTGGCCAAGATCCCTACCTCCGTGTGGGATGAATGCCGAGCCAAGGCTGAGAGGAAGGCAAGGACCCTCACCTACCAGGACTTGTCTGTCCTGCTCCATGAGCTGGCGCTGCAGAAGGAGAGCGACCAGCATCTGGATGCCTACCGTCCTGGAGGAGGAGGCTCAAGGAGCCATGGCAATGGGTACCAAGGACCCAGACCTGGACAGAAGACTACCCCCAAGCACGCCCGTATCATGGGCAATGTCCAGGAGGTCTTCTGGTGTGACGCCAGAGACGAGCATGGTCACCTGCAGCACGCCCCCGACGGCGATCAGCGCGATTGCTTCGTGGTCCAGGGGAAAAAGCAGGAGACCAACACCGGCAGCAAGCCTAACATGGAGTCTACCCTTGAGAAGATAGCCTCCTGTCGCTACAAGACCGAGATGGAAAAAAGAAGCGGATTCTGGCAGGTGGACCTGACGCCCAACGCTCAGGAGCTACTCGCCTTCATCGGGCCTCAGGGGAGGGTGTTCAAGTGGAAGGTCATGCCCTTTGGCGTGGCCAACGCACCCGTTCTATTTCAAGAGCTGATGAATAAGATCCTGTCCATCATACGGCGAACAACCAAGGTGCAAGAACTCATATCCCGTGGGGCCGAGATGGAGGCGCACATCGACGATGTATGCCTAGGGACCAATACCCAGGGGGATCACCTAATCCTTTTAGGTGAGGTCTTTGCGGTCTGCCAGGAGAACCACACACGACTCAAGCTGGAGAAGTGTGAGTTCAGGCAGGAGACCATGCAGTACCTGGGGTTTGATATTGGCTATGGGTGGTGGACCCCCGCGGCCTCGAAGGCCAAACCCCTGATGGATGCTACAGTACGGCATGAAGATGCCAAGAAAGGACTCCATGATGTACGTATTTTCATTGGGGCCTGCAACTTCACCTACACCAGCGCCATCCTAACGGACTTGATCAAGAAGAGTACCGCCTGGCGCTGGGGCCCAAAAGAGCAACAAGCGTTTGACGAGCTCAAAAACAAGGTGGTTAACGCTAAGTGCTTGGGCGTGCCTAGAGCACAAGAGGAGATGATCCTGGTGACCAACGCCAGCAATGTGGGCGGTGGTGGAACGTTGTTCCAATGGCAAGCACTAGAGAAGGAGGAGTACGACTCCGCCATTACCCAATGGGGGACGGATGGACTGAACCGAGATGGTAGCCCCAAACACAGCTACCCTGACGACAAGTGGGTCCTAGTACCTCTGGGTCAGTGGAACTGGAAATCCAACCAGGCCCGGGGTAACTACTCCACCTATGAGCAGGAGTTGCTCGCGGGTATGCTGGTGCTATCCTCTCAGGCACGCCTGTTGCGGAGTAACCCTGTGGTGTGGTTGTGCGACCAAGAACCGGTCCGCACTTTCCAGAAGGGTCCCCCACCTGAGAAGGCCAAGCTACGGCGCTGGTCAACCTACCTCAGCCAACTACGGCTGACAGTGCACCATATCCAGGGAGTCAAAAACGAGTTTGCGGACTACATCAGCCGCAACAACTTCAACGACCTGATTGGTGCCAGGTCAGAAGCGCTAGCCAAGGAGGCCTTCAGCCGTATGGATGTACACCTGGACCTCAACATGACCATAATCCGACCCCTAGATGGACTCCAACAAGCTGAGTACCTGAAGGAGTTTGGAGATATCTATAAGCGCCTGGAGAAGCGCCTGTAACCCCTCCTGGTCAACCAAGAGCAGCGGAAGAGGGACAAGAGCTATCTCTGGCAACAGGACCGAATCGTGATACCCAGTGACAGAGTCCCAGCGCTACTAAAGTGGACCCATGAGTCCAGTGGTCATGTGGATGCTGACCGTACCCTGAGGCTATTCAAGCAGTTGTTCCACACTACGTGGACTGATGACCAACTGCGGAAAACCCTCGAACCTGTCATGGACAAGTCCCCGTGTCGGTCCTGCAAGCCTGGGGATATCAGGGATAGAGGTCTCTATTCGACTCTCCCTATTCCCCACTGTGCCAACAGTGTTCTCCACGTGGACTACACCGAGATGCCTAAGTTCGAGGGCTATGACTTTGCCCTAGTGGCAACCTGTTGGCTGACCAGGTTTACGAGGGTGTTCCCATGCACTAAACACATCACTGGCAAGGAGACCATCAAGATACTCCTGGAAGAGTGGTTCTGTGTCTATGGGGCACCCAAAGAGATTCACTCAGACGAAGATGTCCGAGTACGCTCCGACACTGGCTGGTACAAGAGAGTCCTGAGATCCCTCAAGGTCCAGGTGTCATTGGGGATTGCCTATACTCATACAAGTAACCCCCTATGTGAGCGACAGATTCGTGTTCTCAAGGAGAACGTAAGGATATGGTGCAAGACTGAACGCACCAAAGACTGGGTGAGACTACTCCCCGTCATATCCTTGATGATGAACTCACAAGAGCGTTCGGCAACTGGCTATTCGCCCCATGAGCTGTTCAGGGGATGCCTGGCGTGGTTCCTACACGCTCCCTATCCTGAGGATTCCTACTCTACTGTGGGTAAGTGGACAAAGGAGCAACAAGACAAGGTGGACAAGGCCAAGGCTATGCTTCAGAGAGTGAGGGAGCGCCCTTGGAAAAAGAAGAACAAGCACAGGGTGCCCGCCTCCTACCAAGAGGGAGACTGGGTGCTGGTGCACCACAGTCGGCTACCCGCCTGGCCAGCCTCCAGCAGCGATGACCCCTACTTTGGGCCCGACAAGATTGTGTCTGTGGATGGTCACCGTATCACCGTGCCGTGTTCTCCCCGACTAGGGGGGACCCTGGTGTGCGCTGCCCAACAGCTCAAGCGCTACTACAACCCAGAGGACCTCTGTGGGGAAGAATGGGAACTGAACGACGAGGAGATCGCCGCTTTGGACGTACAGGGGGCTGCCAGCACAATGGAAATGGAAGGAGAACTGCCCGACATGAATGCCGAGGAGATTGCTAAGGAAGGCGTCTACCTGGTGAAGTCCGTCATCCGACACCGCTATCGCCAAGGTTGGCGTTTCGTCACCCTCTGGGGAGGGTTTGGAGTTGAAGAAGCTACCTGGGAACCCTTCTCTGCCTTTGTTCTTCCTGAGGGACGCCTAAACTCTGTTCTGGTTGACTACTTGTCCCAGAACAACCTAGGTGAGTTGCTGAGGCTCGCTGGGACGCTTGCCTCTCAGAAGAAACCTAGGGACTGAACCCTTCCTATACCTTCCCAAGTGTGTGTGTGAGTGTGCTATTCCTGAGGTCCTGGGAGCAAGCTGCAGAAATGGTGTCCTAATTATACCCAAGTCTGCACCCTTGCTGAACCCGGCGGATGTCTTACCGGTGCCACGGGGTACGCCCCGGGTCTCTCCGCCCCTAAGCGCCCAGTTTCTGCGATGGCGCAAAACCTTTGGGGAATACCCAGCTCGTGAGTCTAGGTATTGTTTTCCTACCTACCTGCCTACTACAGAGGAGGGGTGGCCAAAAGCTATGAGGCATGAAAACGCCTGTTTGGGACGATGGCTAAACCCTGTACTAACCACTGCCACTACCCACCAAAAGCCTCATAAAATTTCAGGAAACAGGCGGGACAGCGACACACACACTATAGGTGCTACACTCAATACTGTGGCACCAGCCATCGAAGGATGAGCGGGCTCTGAGGCCCAAGCCCTCACCCTGGCTTGCCACACCTACACCCACACGCTACTTGGTGTTGTAGATGATGGTGTCAAAGGCCCTAGTGGCCGACCTGTGAAAGGGACAAGAGAACACAGCGCTACTAAGCGACTGTGGCCTAGCAGGGACGCCACAATGTGTTTCTTCTTTAGGGCTCAGAGGGAAGGAGTACTCAGGTTGCGTTCAGAGCGTGGATGTTGAACAAGTCGGACTGCCCTCGCCACTCCTGGCTGAGGGGCATTTTGCTGATTGTGTGATCAGCGCCCGTTTTAGCTTGGGCAAAAAATTCCAAAGTCGCCAAAGGCAACTGCAGCTGCACCAATTCACCTTGACCTTCCCACCTGTAAAGCAAAGGCCGATGACTGAGGTTCAGGACTAAGGAACCAGAACAGCGTCCACGTATTATACGCTTCTCAGGCTGCCCTATAATACGCTGTTCCTGAACCTCAGTACAAGCAAGCAAGCTTAAGGAACTCCACCCGTTCTCTTAAAGAACGTAAGGTCGAGCCCCTGGGTAACCTAAACAAGGGTTTTAGCGTGCGCACCACGCGTGGCCTACCCTTTAATGCGTCATATGCATGCACATTCATGCACCAGGTTTGCAATCACCTGTTCCAATCTCCTTTTTCCTACCAATCTACTCCAATATCACGAACTCTACCAGGGGGTGGCCCCTCCTAGGCTTACTTACCTTACCTACCGCTTGAGAACGAAGCAAGGGAAAGGGAAAAAGCGAGACACAAGCGAGGCAAGTAAGTAAGTAAGTAAGGCCGGCCGCGTCCGCAGCCTCATCTGACTTCTCCTTGTTTGTTTTACATGGTGGCCGCCTCTGGCGGGAAGGAGTGCTCTCCACCATCAGTTCCCCTGGCGACCCCTGTCTCACCTGGCGGCCGAGAACTTCAACCAGGTTCCCTTGGGGCATGACCGGTGGTAGGCTCCCTTCAGTCGCTGCCCTCACGGTTTCAGCTCCTTCCGGTCACCCTTTGAAGGATCCCCCGGGCTTCCCCCCCTAGCACAGCCTATTGGGCGCCTGCAGGCGGGTTTCCTGTGGATAGCCCTCGCTGACAGCGGAACATTTCTCTCTGTCGACCACATTCCATCACTCCCCATCCCTCATGGGTTGGAGTACCCACTCGGCTCCGGGATGCACTTGGTTGTCGTCCATCCACGGCTGGAGGCCAGGGGGCGACCCTTTCCACGTTCCCCCTGGTCCCGCACAAGCGTGAACCTACGTGTACTCAGTCCATTGACCTGGGGATCTCAAGGTCAACCCTCACCCCTGCGGACACCTCACGGCCGTCCCGGAGTTCAGGGCATTTTCCCGACTTCCCGTGGTCAGGTTCCCCATGGTTGGCCCATGGTTCACCACTCCATGGCGACTGGTTTCCCAATCCCATGGGGCTGTTGCTTGGCGCTTTCGGCCTCCCTGCCCATCCCATGTCCCATTCCCCTTTGCCTCATCCAGGCACCGGCCTGTTCCCAGCGTCCCATGGACTCCCTACCCCATCGGGCCGTTCTGTGGCTCTAGCCACACGCCCTTCCCCGCCCCATCCCCTTGTCCCTTCATCCCGTGTTTATACCCCACCGGGTCGCCTGCAACCCTGTGGCGCGGGCCCACTGGAGCCTCTTCCTTCCGGGGACCGCTTCGTGCGCTTAGCACAGGTCGCTCCCTTCCCGCCCCCGTCCCTTTCCCCTGTGCCGCGGCCCCGGCCTAATCCCCTGGGCTGTCGTGCGGCCCCATCCCATCCCTCATCCCGTGTTTATACCCCACCGGGCCGCCAGCAACCCTGTGGCGCGGCCCCACTGGATCCTCGTCCATCCGGGGACCGTTTTGTGCGCCTAGCACGGGTCGCTCCCTTCCCGCCCTCTTCCCCTGTGCCGCGGCCCCGGCCTAATCCCCTGGGTTGTTGCGCGGCCCCATCCCATCCCTCATCCCGTGTTTATACCCCACCGGGCCGCCAGCAACCCTGTGGCGCGGGCCCACTGGATCCTCATCCATCCGGGGACCGTTTTGTGCGCCTAGCACGGGTCGCTCCCCTCCCGCCCCCGCCCCTCACTCCTGTGCCGCCTCCCATGCTGTCCTAGTCCCCTGGGGGCGTCGCGTGGCCCTAGCCACTCGTCCTTTTCTGTCCTGTCTCCTTGTGGTGCTGCGGGGTGGTGTCCGCGTTTTTTTTTGCTGCGCTTCTTTCCGCGTGGTTCCCTCCTCCCTGCATGCACGCACAACAACACTGCATCGCCATCTGTCTCGGTTCCGTTCGGTGCTCTCGTCCAGTCCCACCGCCATCCTGTGGCGCGGCCCTTGGCGGTCCCCGGCCATGCCAGGCGACCCAGCTCTTTAGCCCGCGTTGTTGTACAAGTATCTTCTCTTTCTCCTCTCTACCCTCCCCTCCCCTCTGTCTCCTGCCCGCCCTCTTAGTGTTGTTCTCCTGCTCCGTGTGGTCGCCGCTGGTCGTTCCCGCGCCATGGTTGTTTCTCGCGCGCCCTCACGCGCCTCTGGGCTTCTGCCCTGTCTTCCGACCTGTAAGCTGACCTGGCCGGCCTGCCCAGACACCCCTTCGGGGGGACTCCCCCGTCGTCCTCTCCCGCCGGCCGCCCCTCCATCAGTTCCCTGATGGTCGGGCGGGGCGGCCGGTACGGCTCTATGGGGGTCATCGGCATGGTGCTTCTCTGTGAGAGACATTGTGTTCCTTTGCGCCCTTGTTGGCCCCCTGTTCCCCCCACCTCCCGCGCCCTGCCTCCTCTATGTGCCCTTCCTGTGTGTCCGCCTTTCCTGCTGTTGTTTTTTTTTTTTCGTGTTCGCGCTCCCCGCTGCTCCCGCGCGCCCTGCGTGTGCCCCCTGCTCTTCTCCGTGCTACCCCTGTCCCGCTGCCCTGTGCCCCCTCTCTCGCCTGTCTCCCCTCCCATTCTCCCTCTCGCTGTCGACCCTGCCTGTACGTCTGCCCTCCCTGTCTGTGCCGCGCTGTCACTCGTGTGTGCCACCCGCGTGCGCTACCCCTGCCCCTCCCCCTCGCCCCTACCCTTTCCCCTGGGGTCTCCCCCACCCTAGTGCTCCCTCGGTCCCCGCCTCTCACCCCATCCTGCCCTGGCCCCCTGCCCCTAGCGCTTCCCATTCCTGCTCCTGCCCGGCCCTACGCGTCGCCACCGTACCGCCCCTCCCGCTGCAATAGCTCTCGCAGCATCTGAACCCTGGGCTTCTTCCCCTTCTCCTGGGGACAGTCCAGGCGCACCCCCGGGAGCGCCGCTCCCAGCATCCTCCTCCACCGCCCCTCATCCATCTCCGGCCCCCTTTCCCTGGGCCTCCCCGCCCTGCCGACCAGGTCACTGAAGGGGCGGGGCCCCCTCTTCTCCCGCCTTCCCCTCGTCTTCCGCGCCCACTTCACGTAGCGGGCCAGCTCCACCACTTCCCCCTCCGTCCACCCCGTGACCGTCCCGGTTCCCCTCCTCACCGGCGGCGGCGCAGGCTGCCGCGGCGGCAGGGACTCCGAGTCCCAGTCCGTCAGCGTCGGCTCTGCACTGGGGCTGGCCGGCTGTGGTGCCCCCTCCGCCTCCCCTGCCCCTCGCTCCTCCCCCCTGCGCCGCTTCCCCCTTTCCTGCCCTGCCTCCTCGTCCTCCTCCCTGGCCCTTTTCCCTGACGGCGACCGCCCCTCCACATCCGTGGAGGGGGTGTCCCCTTCCGGATCCGGGAGGACCCGGTGCGCCCCCCGGGCCACCATCTCCTCCTCCTCCCGCACCCTGCGCTCCCGCGCCGCCACCTCCCTGTCCCTGTCCGCCAGCCTCGCCGCCTCCCCCCTGATCCGCCTCCATGCCCTCTCCTGCATCTCTCCCTCCTGCTCCGGTGGGATAGCCGGCTGTCCGAACGGCACCAGCGGGGTATCCTCCGGCCCCCTACCCTCCTCTTGTCGTCCTCCCTTCCCGTTCCGCCCTCTCAACCCCCTCTCGCCTTCTCCGAAGGTCCGCCCTCGCCCTCTGCAGCTTCTCCACTGCCTGTACTTCCCCTCCCTGCGGCCTGTCTGTCCCTTCCGTCCTCCCCTCCTCCGCCCCGCCCACCTCACCCTTGACCCTGGCCTCCCTCTCCCGCAGGCTCCTCTCTGCCTCCCCTAACCTCTCCCACGCCCTCCTGTGCTCTTCTCCCTTCCCTTCCTGCGCCCCCCACGCTGTCCCACCGGCCTGCTGGTGCTGCTGCATGTGCGCCTGTGGCTGCATGCCCGGGTACGCCGGCCGGGGCGGGTACATCATCCCCATCGCCGGGTATGGCGGCGGCGGGAATGGTGGGACGATTGGTGGGACGGCTGGTGGGACTACACCTTCCCACCATCCCGATCCCGTCCCTGGGAACACCGGCGAGCCCATGTACCCAAGGCTACTCCCCTTCCCCTGCCCCTTGCCTTGTCGCCCCATCGCCCCGCGTCCCTTGCTGCCTACTCCGTGGCGTCCCGCCCTCCCCTGTCCCTTCCCCTGTAGCCCTTGTTGCCTTGCTCCTTTCCCCTGCTTGCCCTTGCCGCCTTCTACCTGTCCCGCACCACTGCCCTGCACCGCTGCGCTGCTCTGCTCCGCCTGCCCCCCCCTCATCCCCGTCCTCCCCGGCTCCATCTCCAACGGGTAGATGGTGTCCGGTCCCTGCTCCAGGGGCTGGCGGCGACGGCACTGGTGCTCCACGTGCGCCAGCGCCTCGTACCGCGCCGCCTGCTGGCGGCGCACCTCCCTCTCCTCCTCCGCCCTTACCGCCGCACTTACCCGTGGGGGCGATCTCGGCGGCGACTGCCTGAACGAGCGTTGGGGCTGCGGCCACTGTCGCCCGCGCCCACTCCCTTTTCCCCCCTTTCCTGCCAGGTGTCCCTTTGCGTGTACAGCCCCCGACGTCCCTGCCTGCCCTTTCCCTCCCTTGCCCCTCCGCCCTCTCCCTCGGGCGCTTACGCTGCTGTCTCCGCTCCCTGCCGCTCCCGCCTCTAGCTGCCCTCGGCCGCCCTTGCCTTCCTCCTGCCTCCGCACCTCCGGGAGGATGGACTTCATGGCAGCCGCCGGCACATTGGGCGCCGACGGCTGTCCTGGGCCTCCCTCCACCGCCATCCTCCCCGCCCCCTCCCCCTCATCCTCCGACACCTCGAGGATGTTGGCGACTACTGACTCCCTCTGACTCCTCCACTCCCTCCTCCTCATATCCGTGCCCGCCCTCACATCTACGACGTTGAACGGGTCCGCCCGTGGCCCTTCCGCCGTCCTTTGCCCCTGCCCCTCCCCTTGCCCTTCAGCCTCTGCCGCCACCCCCTCTGCCCCGCACCTCCCCGCCTCCGCCTGTCCTCCCTTGTCCCCTCCCTCTCCCTTCCCCACCACGGCTCCTTCCCCGCTCTGCCGCCCTGTAGCCCCCGGCCCTTCCCCCCTGACCGTCTCCGGGCTCTCCGGAGACGAGGGCGAAGACACGTCCGCAGACGTCGCCCAGGACGCCGGCGAGGGGGGCCGCGGGGCTGCGCCCGCCTGCATGCGGGCCACCTCTGCCCTCACTGCCGGTGGCTGGCTGGGCTGTGGGTCAGGCTTGTGGGACATTGCGCTGCACATGGGATCGCGCCTGAGCCCTGCGCCCTGTCGCCGCTTCCCCCACCACCCACGCCCTTTACCCCCGCTGTTCGCGCGCCCTACGTGTGTGGTGCTCTGGGTACACCTGCGGCTCCTGTTCCAGATCTTCTCCCCCGGGATCCGAGGACTTCGCCTGGTGGCCATCGGCCTCGTTCCGGTCTGCACTTTCGTCGTCCTCGTCCCCGCTTCGCTTTGCCCTCGTCATATCACCCCATTCCGCTCCCCCCTGGCCCGCTTCTTGCTCCGCCCTACGACTCTGTGTGCCCAATCCCGGACGCTCCAGTCCATGCGACGGGCGCCTCTGCTGCCCCTTTCCCTCCGGTCCCATTCCTGACGTCCCCCTGCGCGGTGAAACCGTACACCCGTCCTGCCCTCATATCTGCCGGATTCTCCTTCGTCTGCGTGCCATCAGGCGGTCCCTCTGCTCTTCTCCCTCTCTGTCGTCCATTCCCGTCTCTCCCCCTGACCGCCTTGGCCGCCAATCTGGCCGCCTCCGTACTCCCATCTCCGTGTTTTTTGGGTTGTACCTGATCAACGCCATCTCCACCCGCTTGGTGACTGGATCACGCATGTCGTCCGCCCGCGCCTCCAACTGCGTCTCTCTGCACGCCATGCCCTCCTGGAGATGTTCCACCATACGCCGCAACAGCCTGTGCGCCAAGGCCTCCGGTGCCACTGTATGCTCCTGGAGTGCCCGCCACAGCGGTTTCACTATCACCATGTGCCACAGTCCCTTGTGGTGCCCTTCTTTCCCCAGCTCTCTCTCCACCGCGCTTCTGCCTCTCGCACCCTTCTTGAGCAACGGGACGTCCTGATCCCAAACCCCGTGGTTCCTCGATCCCCTTATACTGTTCACACCGCATGAAGTACTCGTATGTTTCTTGCCCTTGGCCACAGTGGCATCTCATGTACTCCTCCGGGAGGTCCATACCCTTATGTCTGTACCACCTCATGATTGTTTCCCGCACCGGCACCTGCCCCGTGATTGCCTGCAGCCTTCTGGTCTGCAGCCTTTTGGGCAGTGATTCCGGCCTCAGCACATTGGGGTAGTGGACCCGCTGTCCCACCTTGCCCTCCAAGTACTCGTTCAGCTCTACCACCTCCGGCCCCCCTCGTACTTGAGCTAGCATGTGCACCGGCTGTGGATACACCCTTAGCTCCTGCTTGCCTCTGTCCTCCTCCACCACCCACCTGGCCTTCTCCTCTTCCCCGACCCTTGGAGGTATATGCACCAAGTGGAGGTGCTCCTTTCTCTCCGGCACCCTCCACTCTGGTTCCTGCTCCTTATCCACTGCTTGCGCCGCCCCATCTGCCTCATGATTCCCCACTCCCGCTCTGTGTGCTCCTGTTTCACCAGGTGTATGACTAGGGGCACTTTCTTCATCTCCAGCCCGTGCCATATCGCGTACACCTGTGACGCCAGTCCCGTGCCCAGGGCCTCATGCAGTGGCTTGCTAGTCAGTCTCCTGAGGGACGCCATGTCCGCCTCCGCGTCCACCACCATCCACACTTCCCGTACGTCCTCCCCTATCTCCCCAACCACGTCCACCACCGCCTGCACCTCTCCATGGGACGCTGCTCCGTACACCATCTTTTCCACCACACTCTCCGTCACCTGTCCCACGCCCTTGACCCTTACCGCCGCTGCCCCCGCCATGGGCGGCTGTCCTTCCACCCCGGACCCGTCCAGAAATAGCACCACCCTCTCCTCCGTGGGCTCCGGTATGCGCACCACCTCCCTCGGGTAGTGGCAGTACACTTTGTGCCTGCCAATGCCATACTCTTTTACCCCATCCCCGATGCTTAGCTCTCTCACCCCTCTGTACACTGCCCACTTATTGTCCGTCCTGGCTATCCATCCCTTCGTCACCACCACTCCGTGACACCATGCCCTGTCCCCTTTTGCCCTGCCCTGCTCCAGGTATGCCTGTACCAGAACCAAGTACCATACCCTGTCTGCTGGCAACCCGTGGACCGTCAGCCTGATCCTCCTCGCACTCTCTCCACACTTGTGGCCCACGGGCACTATGGGCGCCTCCTCGTCGGGCCTCCCCGTGTCTGTCATCCGGAAACTCACCGCCACTCCATCATCCTCTTCTTGTAGTCCCCGCACTGTGTCCCATCCCAACTGGACCCCTGTTCTCTTCCCCTCCTTTTCCTCTCCCCACCAGACCTCCACGTCCCCCTGGGCCTCCTCATCCTCCCGCAACTCCTTGGGCAGCCGCAGCACCGGCCCCCACCACTGCCCCCTGGTGTCCGTAGTGCGCATGGTCGCGTTCGGGAACGCCCATGCCGTCATTGGTAGGACTGGCCACGGGATTTGCCCCGCCTCCTTGGTGCACCTCGAGCACTGGTCCCCCTGTCCTGCCCCTTCCGGGATGTTGTCTTTCTGGAACATATCTGCATGGACATCATACCACTGCCCGGTCGCACTCTGTACCTGTCCCTCGGCCCTTTGAGTCCCAGGGTGCCCGCCTCCTACCAAGAGGGAGACTGGGTGCTGGTGCACCACAGTCGGCTACCCGCCTGGCCAGCCTCCACCAGCGATGACCCCTACTTTGGGCCCGACAAGATCCTGTCTGTGGATGGTCACCGTATCACCGTGCCGTGTTCTCCCCGACTAGGGGGGACCCTGGTGTGCGCTGCTCAACAGCTCAAGCGCTACTACAACCCAAAGGACCTCTGTGGGGAAGAATGGGAACTTAACGACGAGGAGATCGCCGCTTTGGACCTACAGGGGGCTGCCAGCCCAATGGAAATGGAAGGAGAACTCCCCGACATGAATGCCGAGGAGATTGCTAAGGAAGGCGTCTACCTGGTGAAGTCCGTCATCCGACACCGCTATCGCCGAGGTTGGCGTTTCGTCACCCTCTGGGGAGGGTTTGGAGTTGAAGAAGCTACCTGGGAACCCTTCTCTGCCTTTGTTCTTCCTGAGGGACACCTAAACTCTGTTCTGGTTGACTACTTGTCCCAGAACAACCTAGGAGAGTTGCTGAGGCTCGCTGGGACGCTTGCCTCTCAGAAGAAACCTAGGGACTGAACCCTTCCTATACCTTCCCAAGCGTGTGTGTGAGTGTGCTATTCCTGAGGTCCTGGGAGCAAGCTGCAGAAATGGTGTCCTAATTATACCCAAGTCTGCACCCTTGCTGAACCCGGCGGATGTCTTACCGGTGCCACGGGGTACGCCCCGGGTCTCTCCGCCCCTAAGCGCCCAGTTTCTGCAATGGCGCAAAACCTTTGGGGAATACCCAGCTCGTGAGTCTAGGTATTGTTTTCCTACCTACCTGCCTACTACAGGGGAGGGGTGGCCAAAAGCTATGAGGCATGAAAACGCCTGTTTGGGACGATGGCTAAACCCTGTACTAACCACTGCCACTACCCACCAAAAGCCTCATAAAATTTCAGGAAACAGGCGGGACAGCGACACACACACTATAGGTGCTACACTCAATACTGTGGCACCAGCCATCGAAGGATGAGCGGGCTCTGAGGCCCAAGCCCTCACCCTGGCTTGCCACACCTACACCCACACGCTACTTGGTGTTGTAGATGATGGTGTCAAAGGCCCTAGTGGCCGACCTGTGAAAGGGACAAGAGAACACAGCGCTACTAAGCGACTGTGGCCTAGCAGGGACGCCACAATGCGTTTCTTCTTTAGGGCTCAGAGGGAAGGAGTACTCAGGTTGCGTTCAGAGCGTGGATGTTGAACAAGTCGGACTGCCCTCGCCACTCCTGGCTGAGGGGCATTTTGCTGATTGTGTGATCAGCGCCCGTTTTAGCTTGGGCGAAAAATTCCAAAGTCGCCAAAGGCAACTGCAGCTGCACCAATTCGGCTTGACCTTCCCACCTGTAAAGCAAAGGCCGATGACTGAGGTTCAGGACTAAGGAACCAGAACAGCGTCCATGTATTATACGCTTCTCAGACTGCCCTATAATACGCTGTTCCTGAACCTCAGTACAAGCAAGCAAGCTTAAGGAACTCCACCCCTTCTCTTAAAGAACGTAGGGTGGAGGCCCTGGGTAACCTAAACAAGGGTTTTAGCGTGCGCACCACGCGTGGCCTACCCTTTAATGCGTCATATGCATGCACGTTCATGCACGAGGTTTGCAATCACCTGTTCCAATCTCCTTTTTCCTAACAATCTACTCCACAATCACGAACTCTACCAGGGGGTGGCCCCTCCTAGGCTTACTTACCTTACCTACCGCTTGAGAGCGAAGCAAGGGAAAGGGAAAAAGCGAGACACAAGCGAGGCAAGTGTTTGTGCACTCGTGTGTATGTTCTAATCACCCAATCCCACCACTAATCATCTGCAATCTTTCTACTCTAGCCCTCTATCGTTTGTTAGCGCTGCTACAAGGCTCGTTCACGGAGACACGAGGCAAGCAATGTGCATGCTGCATATGAGACGAGGACAGACCTGTGATTTATACCTGTTTCATTGAAGTCATTTTGGGTTTTTGAATTCTTTGATCTTGGATTCTTTCTATCAGCAAGGGTGGAATCCCGATGTTTACCTATTTATGTTTGTCTCGTCATTTTCGTCATTATACGTGACATACGTTTATAATCTTATTAATTCTTTGTTTTCCGGTGCTTCGTTAGGACCCGCTCCGGCGCGCCGTCTTCTTCTGCGTGAGAATTTCCTGATTCGAAAAATCAGTAGATGACCGCAACTTTTATAAAAATGTGCCTTTGATGCACAATGGGATTCTGGTCAGGAATGTGCTTTCAGAAAAATTCTAGGCCGTCATTTGACGGATTTAGGTGTTGACGCTTCGCGTTTGCGTGGATTCGCCCCTCATCCCCCCATTCCTCTGTTGTACAGATATCGTCGCGAAGCGTCGCTGAGTAGGCCGCTGTGCGGGCCGAAAAGCAGCAGCAGCAGACTGAACCAGAACCCAAGACCCCAGCAAGGGGCAATTTTGATTTAATCGTCGCCCCCTCGCCCTAAGACCAGGACAGGTGTCGCCAGCAGCTTCCAGGAGACTCAGAGCGAGCGTCCTATGAGAGTTTTGCATTGGGTCGTGTGACGTTGGGGCTTGGAGGGAGGGATGCATATGCATATGGTCTTTGCAAGCCCTATTCTAACCCCACCAAGCCACAGGAACCCCTGCAGTGCCAAGAGCGCTGATTCTTCTGTAGGTAATTGTCACGAACAAGGCAGCAAAAGGCGCTGGCCATGGTAAAGCGCCCTTTTGAAGTGTAAGGGAGGGTATAGGTATTTCAAAGTAGATGTAGAAACCAAGGAAAGGCCAAGTAAAATACCCTTTTTCCTGAAATGCGACATTGGTGGCCACCACAGCACAAGGGGGGAATAAGAAAAAGTGCTTTTCCATTGCTTTAGAGTAGACTTTAGTTGTATTAGAGATGCTCTAAGCACCCATGCATTTTTATCCTAGTATTGGCCTAACCAAAATGGGTGATAACACATTTTGACCTATAGAACCAAACACTAAATCAGGATGTTGTGTGGACCCCTTAATCCCCAAGCAATGTGAACTGAAACATCTTTTCCTGGACTGACTGAGGCGCTGACATTGATGCAGAGCCCATGGATTTATCTGTGTTTTCTCATGAATTCTTAGCTATCCTAGTGGTATGCACCCTAGGGGGCTGGGGTACCTCTTTTTGAGAGGTCCTGGGTTCAATACCCAGTCAGCCTATCTAAGTAGGAAGTTCCCATGTGACATGGCAGTGACCTCAGTGCCACAAGCCATGCCATCTCAGCACCTATGGGACCCAAAAACAAAGAGTGCACATCTCAAGATGGCACTATGGAGAGTGTGAGCCCTTGGGGCAGTTTTCCAATCAGTTTTTCTCAATCATGTAGAATATCTCAACCCGAGTTGCATTGATTGTCTATTGCTGTAGTCTATTGTTGATATCTTTCTTCATCTAACTCTTATGTGACTGCAGCCCTTCATGCTTTGATCCTGTTTGACTTCTAGTTGCTCATCTCTGGCTTGGGTTATCCTGTATTGGGTGTATTTCATCAATAAAACATTTTCCCCATCAAAAAAAAGCAGCAGGAACCCTACACCAGCAGCAAGCAGCAGGAGAGGCACAACAAAGAGCTGAAAGACTCATAATGACTCTCTTCTACCACATGCTGGCCCTGGTGTATGTTCATTTCTGTTTCATTTTCTTTGTTTATGTGTGTTTTGTGTCACTACTTCTATGATTGCCCTCTTTGGCCGGTTGGTGGCTTTTTAGCTGTTTGGTTGGTCCTATGCTTGGTGAGCACTCGCTTAGGTAGGACAGTAACCCCCACTCTAGGCATAGCGAATCCCGCTTGGGGCGCCTTATAAGTCTCGTAGGCCTTTGGGCGCCTTTTAAGCCCTTCATTTTTTCCAGTCCTGGCCATGGGTTGGTAAGGCAGGACACCCCACCTTGAGGAGTGGCGGTTGTTTTTCTGGGGGTGGCACCTACTCGGGTCGGGCAGGTGATTCGCCACGGCCTCTGTTTGCCTGCGGGGGCGTAGGTAGACAGGAGTGTTACCGCTGCCTCGGGCAGCTTGACAGTTTTGTTTGCTGTGTTGGCTCTCGTCGTATTTTTTCCACTCGACCCGTACGTGCGTGTGTATGTTTTTTCCTCTCTTGTTTTTGCCCATTGGGTGACCCAGTCTTCTTCTGTCTCTCTGTCCAAACAATATTTTCTGTGATGTGCTTTTGTGTTGTGTTTGCAGTGTTTTTCATTTTCTTTTCAAGTATGATGAGTGTGTGCATTTGTTGTTGCGTACGAGGTGTCAATGTGTCAACGTAGTTTGCTTAAGTCCAGCCTGTTTTATTTTTATTATCTATTATAGAAATACATTAGGGTGCAATAATAGAAAATTTCAGGCGGCATGTCAGTAAGCTTCGTTTGTGTTTTATACGTCGTGTGCATTAGCATAGTTGTCGTTTGTGTGTGTGTGCGTGTAGTATTTAACTTATGTCTCAGGATCAGTGGAAGGAATCACGTGGTCCAATCGTATGGTAGGAGCCCCGGAGGTCGCATAGGTGTGGTTCTGTGTGTGCAGTGATGCCACTCGTCGTTTTTTCTTTACATGACATGTATTTACGTCGTTGCGCGAGCGATTGCTTCGCGTCGCTTTTTCTGCGCTTGTGTCGTTTCTTTGTGTTTCTGCCTTGCTTGCTCTGCAGACGCCGGCGCCAATCAGAGGAGAGACGTGGGACTGAAGAGAATGAACAAAAGTCAGGGTAAAAAAAGGTTGACATTGTACTTTACTGCACGTTTCATGCACTTCTTTGGAGTTTGAAGAGCAGTAGTGACAACAAATTGATTGCTGCTGTTTCAGTCTGCAGGGTGCGGGTGCAGGGATACTCAGTCTTTTTTTGTATAATGCTCTAACCTTTTTACAATCAGGCAGAAAATTGTTAAAGATTTTCTGACAGCCCCCCCTTTTTTTTCCAGGGGGCTTTTAATGCTGCATTGCCTGCTTAGCCATTGCTGCAGGCAGTTTCTGTTTGTAGGCAGTTCTTGTTTGTAGGCAGGTTAGTATTGTAGGGTTGCAGTGTAGTCCAGGCCCACAGTTCCAGACCCACCCCCACTCTAACTGGTATGTAGAGCTGCAATGTACTTCTGTGCTGCAGCACGCCACAGTAAATTTTTTTTGGCTGTGTTTTTGACTTTTTTGTTTGACACCCTGTCAGGGGCTGTATACGGCGGCCCAGCCACCCCCCTCTCACTAGTGTAAAAATCTGAGTCCGTATTTTCCTAAGTTGGCCATTTGCTGAGGTAAACGCCAGCAAATAGCTTGGGAAGGGAGTGTAATAGGACACGGTGCAAAGATCGGGTAAGGTAGGGCGCACAGCTGCAGAATGTAGATAGACCCAGAAAGCGTGAATGACCTGTGATTAGTTTCATGAATAATGGTATCCTTTTTTATTGTAAATTATTGTGTTCACTACAGAAGTCGAGGATGATATCATGTTTTTGATTTATCTTGCTGCATGTCTGAGACGTATTAGATTTCCAAAAGAAGGAGTTAAAAAGAAAGGATATCAAATGAGAATCAATACCAATAACTATCACAATGGGAGAGCAAGGTATTTCCATTACAGCAACAACATTGGGGTATCATGCCTTTTGGATGAGCATGTACGTTGATGGCACAACAAGAGAGCACATTACATACAATTTCCCGTCAATATCATTCACCACAGTTGCAGATGGGTGAAAAATAGCCACCGAGTGTTCATTCAGCTTCCAATCGCTGGAGTACATATGACTGTCAGTATAAGGACCATCTTCGTGTCTGGCCTCTGCTCCATAGTTAATATCGTAGGTTTGAACAACGCGCTTCTGCTCATGGAACCAGTTCATGAAATCATGTGTGTAATAAATGTTACTGGCCATGCTCGGTTTGATGCCGTTGGCCTTTACATTGGACACAGTGTTTTTGTTGTGAAGATTTCCTTTGGCAACCATCTCAAGTACCTGCTTGTCAATCTCCTTCTCGGAACATGAATCAAATTTCTGAGCAGAAATATCCATACAAAAATCGTGAAACTCCGGATCCGTCACCAAGTGAACTGGCCTCTTCTTTGTGCAAAGCCAAAATGCTTGCCTGCGGCGGGATGGATGCCTCTTCTCGCGTGAACACTTCGGAGCTGTGGGTCAGTCAAGAGTCCCATTCTCTGTCACCTGCAAGGAGGCTTAACTGTCGATCGTCTTCTCCATTCCTTCGGTGTACCATTCCTTGTGCTGTGCAATCAGATGGCTGCGTAAATTTGTCGTTCCACCACAATGCTTGATTGCTGTGTTGCAGGGCTTCCCATGTCTTCTCTGTAGGGTGCACTGCGCGAAGCCGGCCTCAGAAGCATCCGTGAATGCAAGCCACACAGTGGATGTTCGACGAGAAGATGAAATCGGTGTAATTAACGTTGCTGAAGTTAAGGCTGCCTGCGAGAAACTCTCTGCACTTTCTGTTGCCGCCGACTGCTCGGCGTCGGGTTTTTTCTTCTTGGGCTGTTGTTCATATTCGTGTTCCTGTCGCTCCCTCTCCTTATTGAATGTGATGATAAATGGCTCACAGGCGCTGAGGTGTTCCAAGGGTTCCCACATCCGGGTTGAAACAGTGTAGCCCTTCCCATGGACGTGCCACTGCTTCCTTGATATGCCAGTAGCTAGATTTTTTGCAGGTCTCTCTGCAACGATGTCCTCCACCTCATTGGTATCAAATTGTTCATGAGGATCAGCCAAATGATGGGGTGTTCGCAGTGGTTTGCCGTTTGACCCTTTGGTGGTAGTCTCTGTGGAGCAGCAGGTTTGGCAACACTCTTCTCACGGCGTCCCATTTCGCAACTGAAAAAAATATACAAAGAACAATTAGAGAAAACAATTCCAAAAACATTTTTAGATTTGAAAAGGAAAATTGAGTGCAAAAACTTTTTGTCGGAAAACAATCTTTTGGTGCAGGAAAATGAAGCTACGCCAGCACTGATGTCACAGTTTGGTGACATCACCAACGATGTCATCCAGGAAAAGAAAAAAGTTCGCGAAAAAATTTTACATCTTAAAAAAATTTCAGTGGAAAATTTTTTGAGTGGAAAAATTTTTGTATTGGAAAAAAGCTTTTCCGTTAGAAAACACAGAAAACACACAAGTCACAAATCATTGAAAAGAATTTTGTGTTTTCACTTTGTAGTTCGAATAGTGTGGCTTGCTAGGTGCAATCGGAAAGGCAATCAGTAGTAAGCGATTCATCGCAAAAAAACCGGTTAATGGGGTCGATCGAATACAATAATCGCATCGAACCAGTTATTTTAGATACAATAATCGCACTTGATCAGTTATTTTTGCTATAACAGTCGAAAAAACCCGGTTTTTTTTGGGGGGGAGGTTACGAACCTTAACGACATGTGTGAGTCGTTCTCAATTTGTTCGTCCATATTGTTGTTAAAACATGCAGAGGGCGACTGACATTGAATTACACACACCCCAAATACATTTACAAGGGTGTGGCAGATGCACATATCCACATATGCAGTGTCTGAATAATTGTTTCAATCAATCTATTATTTAATCAAGAGAAATCAAAGTTTCTGTGATTACGCCAGTTAACATAAATTAGTCTTTGCACTTTCATGGTGCTCAGTTTAACGCCTTTGTTATTGATTGTCTCCCTCCAGACGGTAGGTTCAATCCATATGAATGCAACGACTCCCAATGTGTTTTGTAGGCTTGGCCAAAGACACCCGTCACCTCGACGATTCACCAACAGAACGGAGAATATCGTGCTAATCTTATAGATTTACGAAAACAATTCATTTCGAGCACAAGGTGTTATTGTCCACAAAAAAAAGCTGCAAAAGAAAGTTAATCATTGGCTTCATGCCTTACCCAAAAATGGGCTCCGAAAAAGGAAATCGCAAAAAATAGAATATTTTTTTGCCCCTGCCCTCTTTTTTGCATGAAGGCCAGAAGTGAGGGAAAGGTTGACCCACCGCTTATTGTTTTTTTCTTCTTTCTGTCATGCCCCACTTTGCACCTTGCTTTGCTTTCAGAGAAGGATACAACCAGGATTGTCACAAGTGTTGAAATTGTAGAAAGAAGCTGTTGATGCATCCCAAAGTAGGTAAAGGGGCTAGTTCGAGACATGGATGTTCGAATGTGGATGTTGATGTGCCCCCCCCCTTCCAAGAAATGAGGCCAAAAGACGCATGCTAGCACACCTAGCCAATATGCATCGAACGGACAATGGGCCAGGAAGGACCGGTGCTTGGATGGCTCACCCACACACACGCGTTCCACACCCACCATGCAAGCCCATGCTCAAGTGAGCCAGAACCAAATCCCCACCCCCGCCCGCAGGATGAATCCCTTACTTGGATGAGTCCATCTTCATGCTCTCATGAGCAACGTCAACATGCCCGACACGGAAGCTCATTGGAATTAAACTGCGGTGGAGCTCAGCGGCGGTCCTCGGCCGAAAAGCTCGGGGAAGCGCCAGGCGGCGGTCCGGCCGGCCGAAATCAGCCCGAGAAGACCGCCGCCGAGGATTTTGGCCGAAGATTTGAGCAACACTGCCGGGTGGTGGTCCGGCCGGCCGAACTGCCAGCTCATTCCGATACCCCCCCCAGCCCAAGTGCCTCTTGAAAAAGGAAAGTCCCCATCTTAGACCCTTTGAATAACATGAGTCCTGCGGTGGCCAAAGGGCTGCTTTTTGTGTGCACCGCCTTGTGTAGGCACCGCGTTCTGTGTGTACCTCCATGCCTGTGGCCCCTTAAATAACATGACTCCGCGCTCTGTGTGTACCGCCTTGCTTGTGGCCCCTTGAATAAAATGACTCATGCGGTGGCTATAGACCGCCTTTTTGTGCGCACCACCTTGTGTAGGTACCGGCACCGCTTTCCATGCTCACCGCCTTGCTTGTTGCCCCTTAAATAACATGACTCCTGCGTTTGCCACAGGCTGCCTTTTTGTTTGCACCGCCTTGTGTAGGCACCGCGTTCTGTTTTTACCGCCTTGCCTGTGGCCCCTTAAAAAACATGACCCCTGCGGTGGCTATAGACCGCCTTTTGTGCGCACCGCCTTGTGTAGGCACCACCTTCCATGTGCACCGCCTTGCCTATGGCCCCTTAAAAACCATGACACCTAAGGTAAGGAAGCCAATAGGTGTACCATTTTGCATGCTTTTGAACAATTAGTTAGCATTTGAGTTTTTTGGTAGTAAGTTTGCAATGGGAAGTACGAAAGTTGAAGTTTGAAATAAAATCTTACTTGTTGGAAAATATTTCCTTGCAGCTGAGAAATTTACAAAATAAGGGACTTCATGTAGGTGCTGGTATTTGGGGATGGACTACTGTGTGTACCACCTTGGTGTATCAATGTTTTGTTGCATTGATGAACGTAGTAGTATTTCAAACTTTGAAAGGTATAATTTAACACCAAAATTGACCCTTGAATTATTTAAATACATTCCGCCAGCTGGGAAAACGTGGAATCTTTGGCGCGGGAGGGAGCGGCGCCTTTACGCGTCAGAAATCGAACTATTTCTCTGCCGACGGAAGAATTTTGGATGGCTACGGGGTTGATTTACATTGGGGTTTCGCTAATACGACCGTATTCCTGTAACACGCGTATCCTGCCGTATCCTGCCGTATCCTGCCGTATCGTGCCGTATCCTGTCGTATCCTGCCGTATCGAATACGCGTAACAGGGAAACCCTAATGTTCTTGATAGGTCTGAATAGTCAAAACCTTAAAACATCGAGCCGTCCAGCTAAAATGGGCCTCGCAAAGGTTCTGGAGGGAGTTAACGGAAGCGCTGACTCCCTCCGGAACTAGCGCACGCTGATTTTTAACGGCAGAACATTTTCATTTCAACGGAATAGTGATTTGGCATACCTAATTTTATGTTTTTTGAGTATCTAAATGCTCATATGTACTCAAAGCCACTCTATCTGCCCCCCCGAGGTGGACAGCAAACTTGGTCTCCTTCACTTTCACTCCCAACAGGGGCCTACCAAGGGTAGTATGGGTAACCATGACATATGAAGACGAAGGGAGCCTGAGACAACCTATGGTCAACTATTGAACACACGTATCCTAAGTTTGTAAAGGAAAAACTACCTTATTTCCCAGTTTCATGTAGTGGTACAACAACTAGATCCTGGTACAACAACTGGCTTCCTTACCTTACAGTGGCTATAAACCGCCTTTTTGTGTGCACCGCCTTGTGTAGGCACCACCTTCTATGTGCAGCCCCTTGCCTGTGGCCCCTTAAATAACATGACTTCTGAGGTGGCCAAAGGCCGCCTTTTTGTTTGCACCGCCTTGTGTAGGCAGCGCATTCTGTATGTACCGGCTTGCCTGTGGCCGCTTAAAGAACATGACTCCTGCGGTGGCCACATGCGACCTTTTTGTGTGCACTGCCTTGTGTAGGCACCGCGTTCTTTGTGTACCGCCTTGCTTGTGGCCCCTTAAGTGACATGACTCTTGCGGTGGCCAGAGGGTCCCTTTTTTCTGTGCACTGCCCTGTGTAGGCATCGCCTTCCATGTGCACCGCCTTGCCTGTGGCTCCTTAAATAACATGACTCCTGCGGTGGCCACAGGCTGCCTTTTGTGTGCACCGCACTATGTGTACACCGCCTTGCTTGTGGCCCCTTAAATAACATGACTCTTGCGGTGGCCACAGGCTGCCTTTTGTGTGCATCGCGCTTTGTGTGTACCGCCTTGCTTGTGGCCCCTTAAACTTAGCCCACGCAAACTGCACCCCCTTTTGGAAGAAAAAGACCTAAGAAATGACCGCCCGAAAAAATATTTTTTTGGGACATTTGCAGCACACATGACCCAGATACCACCAAAAAAATACAATTTTACCCAATTCGCTGCTTTTTTCCACTTTTTGTTTATCGAAATAAACTATTATTTTGTCTGATTTGAAGGGTGTGTTTTACCAATCTTGTCGTATTTGTCTTAGGCGGCTCAAGTTGCATGGTCAAAATGCGCCCAAGACTGCCTCTCTACGGCACTGCGAAAAAATAGTCCTTTTGGGGGGGACGTAAAGCGCAAGAACCAAAAATCCCGTGAAAAGCAATTAACCGGTCCATTTTCCTTTATTTTCAACAAAGCCGACTGCCCGGGAAAATGATTTATTTCCACCAAAATGAACTTCTTTTTTGGGAAAACCACAACTTTTTGTTTCTTCTACCATTTATGCTTTGCAATAAAAACACCCGTGAGCTTTCAATCTTTTGGAAAACCATTTTTCGAAAACCATGTTGCACGCAGCACCACGAGAAGCATTTTTTGGTACCACTTCTTTGCGCGAGGCCTCGCGCAAACACCAACACAACAGCGCAATAAAATGCATCACAGAGAAAAATTTGCCGCACAAGGTGACAGCATAAAGGTCGTCGAAGAGGAATGCATAGCGCGAGCCCTCGCGCATAATATATCAGAACAAGCGAAGATATTACTTTTTCTTCGGGACAGTTTGCATCTTAGAACCCATAGCCTTAGCAACGGACGTGTTACCCTCAGGGGGTGGCTTTGCGGGCGCGCTTCTTGGTTGGCACTGACGAGCTGGCTGCTTGAATGGAGCTCGGGCCCCGGTTTCCTCGGACCTCGGCTTCGCTGCCACTTTCTTCGCTGCCTTGCCCTGGGAGACCTGCGCTCCCTCCTCCTCTTCTTCCTCGCTCTCCTCCTCTTCATCCCCATCGCTCTCGTCGGATTCTGCACCGGTAACCGACTTCGCTGCCTGAGGCTTGGAGGCAGTCTTCTTCTTCTTCGTGGCTGGTTCCCCACCAGTAGACTTCCGCTTTGCAGGGGCCAGTGCTTCTGCAGCTTGACCTTTCTCAACAGTCTCTTCCTCCTTCAGCGACAACGCCTCATAACCCACCTTGTCATCGCAAACCCATAGGGGAATACAACGGTTTGCCCAGTTGGCTTGCTGGTCCCAATCACCAGACGTGTGCAGTTTCGACTCTTGTGTCAATACATGGTTCAACTGAGTGTGCACCCTGTTGACCCAATCGGAGAGATTGTCGGAGGTAACACGGAGAAGGTACATGCGAGAATCCAGCTCGACGGACGCGATCTTGCACACCAGATCCGGCTGATGATCAATGAACACAAACGCAGGCTTGCAGGTCTTATCCTGCTTCAGGTGAAAGAGGTGAGTGTCGAAATACCACATAACCGTCGTTATTGGAAGGTGACCGCCAAATTCAGCAGGATCCATCTCCTCTACTTGAGGAGGTCCAAACGTCAGATAATTCGGAATCTGCAATGAGGGAGAAGTTATTGCGCGAGGCCTCGCGCAAAGAGCGGACGTAATGAGGGAATTATACCTTTCTCGACCAGCTATCTGGTGACGCCATCAGCAACCAGCGAACGTCAAACGTTGTAAGATCCCCTGCAGGCTTCGGTTTGACTAGCCAACTGAAGATGGGAATAAGCAACATGTGGCCAATGCGCGGCGCGTTGAAATCATCGTTGAGACGCCTCTCTGTTTCCGTTTCCAGCACGTGGAACATGTTCTCAGCAACAGTTTTGGAGCCGCAGATAAGGGTATCGGCACGCGCCATCTCTTCATACAGCCAGGCTGGGCACATCGTCTCAGGAGCAAGATGTTCAAATATGTCGCCGTTGATGATAATCAGGTTCTTGTCAATCTCCATGAACCGCTTCGGGGGTTCGTGGTTCAACGCTGCAATTCGGGTCGCCTTAACTGTGATAGTTTGACTCAATGATGGATCCTGCTGTTCCACTGTCTTGAAGTCACCAGTAACGCCAGCAGGTGGGGGGACCACACGGCTCTTGGTAGGCTCTTGACCCAGGAGTTTTTGGACGTTGAGGATTTTCAGAGGGGCGGGTTTTGTTTTTCTCTGCCACCTGCCACAGTGGCGCGCGAATCATGGATTTCCATGCCGGCCATGGACCGCGACTTTTGCCTTCAGACTCACGCCAATAGCCCCATGTACCAAGAGTCACCTTCAGGGCAGGCCTTCCAAGTGCAGCAACCTGTTTGCGGGTCCGCATGTCTTTGGCTAAAGAACAGCAGTGGAGAAAGTGCGGCACACTGATGCAGAAATGGAACCCAAGTCGCATCGATGGTACACACCTTGTTTTGAGATTGGTGTAACCTCCATCTTAGTTTGAGATTTCCGAAATTGCAGAGTTTTGGGCCAACGACTCCGGATCCCACGGAATACACAATCAGCAATGGCACATACAAGATTGAGTCCAAATCATCATTAAAAGTGCAAGAGCCTGCAGTGTAGTACAGAAAACTCACAACATTATGCACAGTTAGTTCTGTCCTACTTCGCAGCGTCTTTTGCAAGTCACAGAGCGTTCAATCTTATGAATAAAGCGTGATCTGAGTTTAATTATAAACAATCAACGACGTGCAAATGATCATCCATAATGTGCGCGCGATCTCTGCTGTGCGCGCACTCTCTGACTCACGTTGGGGTGTGTATCACTGTTTCATTACACTCCCCTCACAAGACATCTGTACACCTGCGAAGCAAGCAACAGATGTCTGACAGAAGCAAATAAAAAATTGAAACATCACTGTGGACATGCATATATAAACCACTGACCAACCGTAATCATCCCTGTACGCTGGACCCTGATGCTGATGATCTCTGGCCTGTGAATTCTGGTGAATCCTGGTCTCTGGATTTCGATTAGCTCTGTTCTCTGGACTCCGATCATCTCTGTTCTCTGGATCACTCCACGTCTGCACAAGAAAGAAAGCACACAAAACATGTCACCGCACCACTGTGACTACAAAGTTGGACACAGCATAATGTATGCCTGACTCAATGCCTTTAGTTAGGGGGGGCATAAATCGAACCCTTGATCGTTCAACACCGATGATTGTTTTATCTCAAAATCACACACAAAAAAAAGAAACGACGTCCGAAAGAAACCACCAAAGCATCGGCGAAGGGGAATGTAATCCTATTACTTGTCACGGGGCCACTCAGGCCAGTACCCCTTATGCCTAGGGCAAAGGGGGCTTGATGTCTGGTAAACACATGCTGCATCCTCAGAGGGCGCACTGTCTGCAACATTTGGGCCGGGGACCAGGGGGTTGCGTTGCGCTCTCTGACCAAAAATAACTGGCGCCTGGTGCTGGGAGAAGGGAATCAGCTACAAACCAGCTGCAGTGCCAGGGGAAGCTAAATCTCACAGGGGGCGTCGGTTACGTACTATACGGTGTAGGCGAATTCACCGATGACCTGCAGAGTGAACCTGAAAACTGGCTGATACTGCTATATACAAGGTCAACATGATTCGTGTCAACACACAGAAGACATGCAATACATTCTAGAAATTTGGCAGTTCTGAACTCCCACTTCCCAAGGAAGGGCCCACGTGCCAACGGTGGGATAAAAAATAGAAACAACTGATTAACAGTTCATACACAATAATACATGAGAGGGGAAGAAAAAGACTGTTGTCCTGTGACAGAACCTCAGAAAAAAGGGGGGGGGGGGGGCTGACGACGTCGCAAGGGCCATGGCGTAGACACCAGTGAGACAGCGTGCCATTCGCCAAGCCAATGCAAAACTGTCATCACCACGCCCTGCAGTCAGACATACCAGTCTGAAGTATTGAAACAAAAGGATGTGTAACCCACTTCTGAATTCTGTAAGGACTTCCTGAACTCTGTAAGACCTGTACAGAAAGGGGAGAGCAATCAGAGCATCAAAGGCGGTATTATACACGACATAAGGAGGAAACACATCGGTGATCACGCATATGCACCTGTCCCCCGAAATCTGTGCGCCATTGTAAAAATTTTGGATGTACTGATGACAACACTTGTCGTATGTCCTGTAACCCCACATCAATCTTGTGTTTGATGTTGTAGCGCAGCCATTCCTCATTTATGTCCCGCATGAATTCAGATGCCTCTCTCCACTCAGGTTTGTCGTACCCCTTGTATTTTACAAACCATTTAACAATGTTGGGGCGGCGTGCCTTGTCCTTACCTCTGTTTTTTTGAACTGCATGTTTTAAAATTTTTTCGACGATGAATTTCTCATCATCCACCAACGTCTCCTTGTCGGTGTAAAAGTGTAGGGGTGGAGCTCCGTGTGTCAAGGGGGGGTTGTATGGTTTGAGCCGCAATGACTCAACCTGTTGTTCACCATACGGACCAGCAATTCTATACCTACCTGCACTGAGCCTCTCCAAAATTTCAGCAGGACCAACCCAAAGACGGTCCAATTTACTCTCCCCCGGTTTACGAATGGTTTTCAACCAAACACGATCACCAGGTTCAAAATTGAGAGGCGGGTGTTCCGTCAGGTATTTGGCACTGAATTCATCATGTATTTTTGTGAGCTTGGCACTCACATATTCTCTTTCCCTACGCACACGTTGAAAAAATTGGTACGCATCCTCTGACCCGTAATCAGGTGCCATTGGGGGGTGATCCCCAAACCCAATGGGATCCCTACCGAAAACAAGTCTATGTGGACTGAAGCCTGATACAGCCCCAGGCATATCGTTAGCACACCAAAGTGCCAGAGGCAATAAATCAGTCCACTTACGATTTCTGCCTGCCTGCTGTAACAACTTGCGTAAGCTGTCAACAACTACCTGTACTGCCCGCTCAGCCCTACCATTACTCTTCTTACGATACACAGGGGATCTATACTCCTCAATTCCTGAGAGCTGACAGAATGTGGAGAAAAAATCTGCATGCATAATTTTATCCACGTCGCTAAAAATTTCCTTCGGCAGCCCGAAGAAAGTAACAAAACGCGTCAGAAATAAAGAAGCCAGCTCAGATGAGGTAATGGTGGTGCTGCATGGCAGTGCCATTACATATCCTGTTAAACGACAGACAATTACAAAAACTGAGTCATATACAACAGCTCCCTGTTTCACTTCATCCAATTTACAAAGATCTGCTGAGATAGAACTAAACGGATACTCAGGTATTGGATATGAATGCATAGTGTCAGGCTGCAGACCCTTGCGACCCTTGACAGCCTGACAGACCTGACAATGTCCCAACTGCAGCGCAATGTGTTCTTTCAGCTTGGTGTATGAAAATTTTCGTGGCTGTCCTTTATCAAGCTCCTGAAAAATGTATTTTCTGTCAATGAGCTGGTGTGTTTTGTGAATGCCTGGATGGGCATATGTATGTGTCGCCACTATGACTTTGTCCAACAGAGACAAAGGAACACAAATACGCCCTGCCAATCGAACACGACCCATATGTAATCTATACTGACCACTGACACCATCTGCCTGTAATGTTGTCCAATGTGGACCCAGCACTGGGTCAGCAGCATATTCTGGATCCCAATCACTATACAACACAGCGGTATCAGGGGGGAGTTTGATTGTATTTAGTGTGTGTATGTGTAAATCTTCCACTCTGTCAATGGGCAGCTCGTGCCCGTCACCCACTGAGACACATGAAACTGTAGAAATTTCTGTGTGACGTAACTCACGCTTGACTACTCGAGAAGGTCTGCTCTGTTGAAAAACTGCAGGGTTGCAGTATAAGTGAAATCCGTCAATATCAGCAAAAGCTGCTGCATGCACAAGGGAGGGGTGATCAGAAATGTGACGAATTTCTGCAACCGCACGGGCCTCAAGAAGAAGCTCACGTGCCTCAGTTTGATGAGGTATGTGGACTGCAACACACTCAGTGCAGTCAGGAACCATACAGGCACGTACAGTACGATACTCTCCAAAATCATTCGGGTGCCGTTCACGCAACTTACATTGTGTGTATTCACGCTCACGCTGTTCACACTGGTTCCAACCCTCAAGGTCATTTTCACTGCCGTGAAAAGATACATCCTGGGATAACCCTGCCGGGTATGCCCAGCGTGATAACGCATCAGGGGCTTCATTTTCAGCTCCCTTATGATACAGTATTACAAGATTGAAACGACTTAAAAACTCGTGCCATCGGCCACGACGACCCAAAGGCCCAGACACAGTACACAAATCCTCCTTATACCACTGTACAATACTACTATGATCTGTACGTACCAATACTTCCTGATGTCCTATCCATGACTGAAACTTTAACAAACTACATACAACAGCATACGTCTCTTTTTCCCTCACTGTCCATCCCACCTGTCCTATACCTTTATCTTTATGCTTACCTGCTGTTTTACTGCCCTGCAGTTTTCTAGAAAAAAAAGCGACAGGATGCCAATTCCCGTCGTCCTGTTCCTGTTCTAACACTCCCCCTACAGCGAAATCTGATGCATCAGTGGACAGCCGCCACCGTGCACCAGGACGCGGTAGATATAACTCAACTTTCTCAATCAGAGAATCTTTGATTTGCTGAAATCCCCACTCCATTTCAGGAGTCCACTTGATCTCTGATTGTTTGGGGGTAAGCTTAACACGTTTGCGTGCCTTACAAGGCAACCCATTACCATCTACTGCCGGCCCCCCTTGTACATCCTCAAACTGATACATCCCTTTAAGGGCCTCCATCAAGGGGGCAGCATACTTGGCATAGTTACGTATATACATACTATACCAATTTGCCAAACCCAGGAACCCTTTCAGGGCTTTGGCATTGGTAATGTGTTTAATTTCCCAATCCCGAAGGGCCTGTGTTTTACTCGGGTTAGGGAAGCGTTTACCGTTACAAAGTACATGCCCTACATACTGTACTTGACGACGCAACAAAAAACACTTTTCAGGCTTGACCGTGAGGTCAGCAGATGCAAATGCATGAAACAGCTCACGCATACAAAGATAATGATAATACAACTTATCCTGACTTGAAGGGTGGGAAGGAATGATATATGAAAAGGGGGTGACCATATCGGAATTTGCTGTGCCATCAGGCAAAATTGGCGGCGGTGAAAAACAGGGGTTCAAAAATGTATCAGCTGGTTTGTCTGCATAAGCATGGCTGTCAAAAAGCTTGCCAGGGCCATGATCAGAAGGTGCATAGTTGCGCGGCACTCCTGTACCCGTCAAGACATCATCAATATACGGCCCACTAGTAGGGCAGTTACGTACAACCCACGCAACCAGTCGCTGAAAAACCTGCGGGCCCACCTTAACCCCCATGGGCAGCACCTTCCATTCATACACGCCGAAAGGCGTGATGAATGCGGTCAAGGAACGACTGGATTCCTCCAGGTGCATCTGGTGGAATCCGTCTTCCAAGTCCACCAACGAAAAAACACTGTTACCCTCTTGGCGGGCGAGCTGGTCTTCAATTACCGGTAAAGGAAAATTTAACCCTTTAAGCTGGGTATTTAAATACCGATAATCGATGACCAGTCGCCATTTGCCATTGGGTTTGGGGACTAAAAAAGCCCGCGATACCCACTCTGTACTACCTCGACACTTACGTATGAAACCCTGTTCCTCAAAACCCTTAATTTTATCGTACAGAACCTGTTCACGCACACCTACTGTACGTATGGCTTCACAACTAAAAGGAATTGCATTGGGTATCAACTCAAGCTTTACCTTAGCATGAGGACCCCTTTTGTCATTGTCAACCTGCGTGAAAGTTTTTCTGGTAAAGACCTGCTCCTTAAATTCACTGATTAGTGCTTCACGCAGATGCTGACAGTCCTCATATTCCATATCTGCCTGTACTACACTAAAAATACTAGTACCAGGATCATCACTCACTACCTGAATACCATGCTCAGTGTTACTATCAGACATATACTCATCAGTAAGAGCATTGTCTTCAGAATCGCCACTCTCTGATATGACGTCACTGGCTGAGTCCTGTAATCCCTGAAAATCAACCCAGTACAGCTTATCAGCCTCAGACAAGGATTGAACCGATCTTTTCGCTAGTCGTCGACGACCAAAACGTCTTCGCTGACGACTTAACCCACCATCAGACAACACAAACTGTGAAGAGGGAGCACTCACAGGCTCATTTGCAGGCTCATGTTCAGCTCGCGGCTGGCTGTCTGGCAATCCATGAAACTGCGAGTCGACAGATGGCTCACTCCAACCATCGCAAACAGCCTCAGGCCTGATGGCAGGCTGTGAAGGTCCAGGTTGTTGAGCCCGATCATGGCCAAAGGAGTCAAAGAAAACAACCCGGTATGGAACGGTACAGTTTTTTACCTTTCCATGTGAGGTTACAAACAATGGGTGGCCAGTTGGGATTTCGACCCAATCCACAGCAACCTCACCAACGAGCCACCACCATGAAGCTTCTTTAACTACAGGGATGATGGCAACTCCACGACAGGCTTCCATGACCATTTTGACTGCAACACGGGACCATAGGTGTTCAGGAGGGTGCAGCCACATGGTTTCAGCATTCCATGGTTTCGATAGTGACTGCTGTGGATCAGTCCATGTCTGTGGAAAGGCCTGAAAATTAGGGCAGCCGAAAGCATCGACTGTGACAGACATACCAGCATCCGTCATCCACGCTGAGACACGATCAATGACGTCTGATCGAACTCGAACATGTCCGGGTTTGATTCGTTTGACCTGACGACGAAGCATATTATTCAAAGCAGGAGTTATGAATTTATTCGCAGGGGGCTGGGGTGTGGTTGCCGTTGGAAAAGGGTCAGACCCTTGAAGTGACGTGAGATTCAACTCAGTCAGACCTCGAAAAATTCTGTTATCCTGTCGCAAGTGAGAATCATAGTAAGACAGAATTTTAGTATCACGATAATCAATGCAACGAGCATACCCCCAGCCAGCCATAAAATAATCTGGGGCCCATGCCTCATGGCGATGGCCCCACTGGTCAGCATACAAACGGTCAATCTGTGATGCTTCCCTGGTCCCTCCTGCACTTAAAAAATCCTGGCTAACTTGACAGAGAATTGAGTCTGTAGCTTCAGTACAAGACGAACCAGAAGTTGGATAAACGGGAGAAATTATACTCCTGTTGCCAGAAAACAAACGGCAAGCCAACGCCGTAATACTTGAAACAAACATAACCAGGTTAAGCGAATCACTCGCACCTGCAGAAAGATCGTTACGATCACTCATTGTAATGGGAGCCTCACGCCTCACTAAACCAAGGACCTCACGTCCCATACTCAGCAAATCACTCGCCATCTGCAGAGCATCGCACTCCTGTTGCAGTGAATCACTCACTGTAAAACTTCCAGAAGCCTCACGCTTCATAGCTGACCTATTGGGAACCTCACGCTCCACACTCGATGACTCTCTCACCTGGGGAGCCTCGCGCTCCACATTTCGCACAGTCTGCGAACTTACCTGAGTGGCATCACGCCTTGTAGACAGCGAATCGCTCGCCATTTTTTGCAAAATTCCAAATAGAATGAAAAGGGAAACAAAACAGTCGAATGACTGCGGATGTGTTGAATTAGTTTGGTTTGTCAGAGACGAATTTTCCTGCGGCGGTATAAATTGACTGCGGTCTGTACTGCCAAAACCACGTGTCCCGCGCTCAGTGGTCGACAGCTCCTTGGCTTCAACCACAGATGGCGTTGAATGCGTCTCAAGTATTAATTGAGCAATTCTGTCACCTTTCTGAATCGTGAAAGGCTGGTCACCTGAATTCTCAAGTAACACCGTTACATCACCACGGTATCCCCGATCTATGACGCCGCCCGCAACATGTACCCTTTGGGCAGCAAAACTGCTGCGTGAGGCGATGCGACCATAATGACCCATTGGGATTGCCATGGAGATGTGCAGTGGGATTTTGACACCAGACTGAGCCGGAATTGAAACTGAGACAGGGGAAAACAGATCATACCCGGCGGAATCACCCGTTGCTTGCTTGGGTAATATCACGTCGTCCTGAAGTCGTTTGACTTGGAGTGATGACCCATCCTGCAAAAGGAAAACCTGATCATATTCCCTGGAGCATATCTTCTCAAACCAAATGCGTTCTAAATGATTTATGCATACAACATGTCCATAATGCGTACATGCAGATAATGCCTGAGGTGGTGCTGTTGGATTACACTCAGGACACCACCAATCTGCGACCAGCGGTTCTGAGAAGCGTACAGATTTTTGTTCAAGGACAGGCTGTCCATGTCCAGATTGCTTCAAAATGCTGACCAAAACACGCTGATGTACACAGGGACATGCTGTCCGGTCTCCATGACACTTAGGGCATAACCCTTGATACCTTGATGGATATTTCACCATTTTCAGCTCCTCCATGGGGACCAGAAATTTTTGATTGGGCAGAAAAGCAAGGCGGTACTGCTGGAAAAAAGGAAACCCCAGCAGAATTTTGTCCCCTACATCTGCGAGGTGAATGAACACATTTAGGCACTGGAAGATAACCACTCCGCGCTTCCCTGTCACAGGTAATGACATATTGACAATGACGCCCTTGTCTCCTCCTGTAATCTGCGATTTCCCCGCCCCCAACAAACGTAACGGGCGTGGGGCGTCCACCCAGCTAGCTTTGGGAAAAAATTTTGACGGCCCCACTGCCAAAACCTGACACCCTATATCCGCCAGTGTCAGTACTTCAGTCTCAGGCAAAAGTAATTGATCCTGGAAGGAAATTTGAACATGAAATAAAAGTTCACTCTTACCCGAATGATATTTATTGGGGGGTTTAATGGGGGATCGAGTAACAGAGGGCATTGTCTCAAAGTCCAGTGACCTGATCTCAACTCCCTGGTTCTGCGAATAGAAAAGGGGAGGTAACTGCAGCCACCGATCATGCTTGTCTGGCCTGGCACTCCGGGCGTATGGCTGCCTGCCTATACCCTAAGGTACAGATTGCTTGGGCTGAGAATCCTCAGATAGTACTGTCTGGGGTGGGGTTTCACTGATGGCACTGGCACTCTCATCCTGAACACTACGCGCCCGGGCATTCTCACGCGCGTACCGGCTCGGTGTCGGACATTGAGCCGCCATATGCCCCCGACCCCCACAGCGAAAACAGACAGCTGTAGCACCAGGACCCTTGGTATCTGCTGTGGTCTTGCGGTAATGGCGGTCACGCCCACGCTCATCGCCGGATGACCGCTTTCCATCGCGATCCCTGGTTCTCGTGTTCGTTGAACCACGGTCCGTTCCATTCCCACTGGACCTGCGCTCATGGTCTGTTCTTTTCCCATCAGATCTGTGTTCGCGGAAGGATCGACGGTCATTTCGATCCGTCCCTGATTCACTCTCCTTATCACTACCACGACCTTTACTGTACTGTCTCCTGTCTTTGTATGGACTGCGGTGTGACTTATCACGACCTTCGGTGCCACTGCGACCGCTACGATATCTACCACTACCTTGACCACTACGGTACCCACTGTGACCACTACGATATCCTTTTTCTTTACGTGATTTACTATCACTACGACCGCTCCGATATCCCTGGTCACGATCACTGTTATATCCTCGACCGCGACCACTGCTATATCGTCGTTCACCACTCCTGCCTGTACGCCGTTCATCACGACGACGTTGTGAACCATAGTCACTGCGGTTCTCAGTCCTGCTGGGTACATTACTAACCGCACTGACAGCAGTGGGCTGAGCATGCATACCATCAATGACACCCTGCTCCACCCACTCTGCATCACGAACCGCCAACAAACGGGGCATTACAAACATGAACAACTCAATGTATGTAAATTTTTTGTTGCCCCTGACAGCCTGAATTTGTAACAAATCATTCTTGATCTGAAACCACGGCTCTTCTGGGCGCATTTTAGAAGTGTACGCAATAATTGCACCTATGAGCACTGAGTGTGCTTCCCACATGGATGTTCCTCCATATGCTGCTGTTCGGCGCCCATGCTTCAGAAATCTAACAAAGAAGTTATACCACTCCTCAGGACCCACTTGTGCCTGCAGTGACCCAGGTAGCGCCAATGCTTTAAAAACATTTCCAGGGACGTAAGGGTTCTGGTGACGCCTACCGTACAACCGGATAAGCTGGAAAACTTCACCAATACGCAAACGTTCCTGTCTAATCTGGGTAATCAACTCAACTTGTCTGTCCTCAGGCTGTGTAGCTACCAACAATTTTAGTTGATACCCCATCTCGAACCATCGACCAGTATTTTCATACCAATCGATGTAGAGCAACTCCCAATCAACGTAAAGCATTTTTTTTCTATCCCAAATGGGAATTGCGAATTGACGGCGCAAGCTGCTTAAAACATCTGGGTCTATCCAACCGTCGGTATTGGAACCAAAAATACCTTTACCCCTAAACTCTCGGCCAGGCGGCGGGGAGGTGAACTCGATATCATCATTTCATTCACGCACCTCATGGAATGCGAAACCGGGCGTGATTCCAGACGGTAAAAGAGTAGTTGCATCAAAAAACGAAGGCGGCTCAAGACCCCGAAAAGGCTTCAAGTATCCTTCGGGATCATACAACCAATGTAACAAAGGTGAATGTGCAGACATGGCGGGAGTAGGAGAAGAGGGGAATTCCAAATCACAACCACGCCCAACGGACTGACGTGGGTTGGTACCACGCGATGAAGGTGGAGCCGTAATAGGCGCCGCTGCAGTTGATGCTAATGCTGACTGAGGAGAGGGCTGTGAACCTCTATCCCTATCGTGCATGCGGTTTGTCGAATGCGCTTGTGAACTCGAAACTTCTTGCGTTGAGGAAGTAGCTTGTCCAGCCTGTAAAGAGGCACGGCCAATGCTATTGGAACCCGCAATACGTTGATGTATTGTGTCAACGTCCGTGCGCAATAACTGGAAACTCTCTTGGAATGCGGTTTGTACACCATCAAATGTAGTTCCTACGCGTGCTTCTAAGGCCTGCAATTTAGAATCAACGTCTTGAGGCGAAAGGCCTTGCATGTTACCTAAAGCATTGACTTTCAACTCCAAACCGGAAACACGAGTACGAACAGTATTTAATGAAGTGTCCACTTCCGAATTGAAGTGTTCAACCCGCTGAAAAAAAACAAGCATTTTGGACTCGGCAACCGAATGCAACTGCAAGAGTTCATCACGAATGGCGTTACCATTGGGGTGTGAGTGAATTTGGGATAAAGAATGGGGTCCCGATGGTGATGGCGGATCACTCGCCACCTGAGCACTCACTTCGGCAATCCGTTGAGAAGTGAATGATATATGATTGTGCAACTGGGACTTTGTAGTTGCGTGTTCATGCTCCATTTTACCCAAAGCACTTTTAACCATCTCAACTTGACTCGAAAGAGGAGATTCACGCTCTTCCAAGAGCGTTATACGCATGGTAAGCGCTTGTAATCCACGTTTCATGTCTCCGCTAGTGCTACTCAATTGTGCACTCATGGAATCAATAGCACTAGAAACCTCCAAAAGGGACTTTTTGTGAGCGACCGCAAATTCTTCAACCTTAGAAACTCGCCGCTCAAGAGGTCCCATTAGTTCATGCAAACCGGAACACGTGTCATGCAATTGTTGAATACGAGTCAATGTGTGTTCATCGAGGCCGGTTGGTCTCACACTATCACCTATTTGGCGAGCAAAAGAGTCACACCTCAAATTCATTGTAGAATTGAGGCGTTTCTCGATTTCAACGCTTCGCTTGGTGATGGTGTCCTCAACTTGTGACAATGTTTTTCCAATTCGTTCATCTAAATGAGAATTAAAAGAACGAAATTGAGATTGATTGTTCCGAAATGATTCATCGATGCGTGCGTTTAGAGCCTTGAGATGCTCACCAATGCGTGTTTGCACTAAGGACTCAACGCGTGTATTTATCGTGTCGAAAGCGGCTTGCAAACGTTGTGCAAAATGACTCTCGAAAGAAGATTGTAGCTCACGCCACTTAGATTCACAAAGAACCTGCAAAGCATCAACCCTTTCATTGACTTGTTCAACTCGGTCTTGTAATTGCTTCAATTGCAAACCGACTTCATTTGTCAACACATCCCTAACATGATTATCACCAATGTCCACATGCTCCCTTATTAAATGCAAAAAATTCATAATGGAGCCACCGGGCACGGATTCATGCGATATATAATCGGAACGAAACGAATCAAATGCATAAGAATGGGATGCCAAAGTGCTCTCTATTGTGTGCATGGTATTTTTCGCCATTTGCAAAGAAGAAGCGAAAATATTTTGCATTTCTCCAAGTTGAACATTCATCAATTGAATATCACCACGCGTAGCAAAGTTCGAAAAGCGCTCATGAATAGTCGTCACGGTCTCGTCTACCTTGCTTGCACTTGCCGCACCCTTCAACATCATGTCAAGATTGGCCTCCACTTGTTCCATTCGTTGTTCCAAGAGCCCCAAAATGTCCTTAAGGCTCTCCGAATCAACCGAATGTTGCTCTAAATAACGAATTCGGTCGGAGTGTCGTTGGGACTCATGAGGTGGATAACTTTGAGAAGAGTTCGTAGTATTATTCTCCAATCGCTCAACCCGAACAACCACTTGTTTGTATCGATGTTCAACACGGTTTTTCACAACCTTTTTGAATTTTTCAATCTCCGTAGCAAGTGTTCCTTGTTGTAGGGTGCGCGTTGTATAAACTTTCTTGCTCATTGCCTCACAACCATCAATGCGTTGTTGGATGGCGTGTACCTTGGGAGATTGTGACAAAAGAACTTCAAATTCATCTTGTTGTGAGCCTTGTGAAGAGTGATAATGTTCGGAACACGATGACATTTGTCGTTGATGTTCTTCAAATTGTTCCACCAATTGTTGGACTCGTGATGGCTTCTCCAAATTGTCAACATCACCCGTTTCATCTTCGTTCATGAACTCCTCCACATACGACTTGCCAAACGAAAGGCGAGTTGAGGGAAGGATGTTGGGACCAAGTGATGTTTCGAATTTTTCGAATGGGTCCATTGACTCATCATTCTTGTAGGTTGTGCCATATCCGGGGCTTGGAGTCACGGATTCGAAACGCTTATGCTTGCTACCATGTTTTGAGATTGGTGTAACCTCCATCTTAGTTTGAGATTTCCGAAATTGCAGAGTTTTGGGCTAACGACTCCGGATCCCACGGAATACACAATCAGCAATGGCACATACAAGATTGAGTCCAAATCATCATTAAAAATGCAAGACCCTGCAGTGTAGTACAGAAAACTCACAACATTATGCACAGTTAGTTCTGTCCTACTTCGCAGCGTCTTTTGCAAGTCACAGAGCGTTCAATCTTATAAATAAAGCGTGATCTGAGTTTAATTATAAACAATCAACAACGTGCAAATGATCATCCATAATGTGCGCGCGATCTCTGCTGTGCGCGCACTCTCTGACTCACGTTGGGGTGTGTATCACTGTTTCATTACAACCTTTCTCAGGTCGAACGTACTGGCCGTTGTGCGGGTGGTCCAGATGCATTGAGACCCACTACTCAAGGATGATGTCGTCAAACGAATTCTGCAAGGATTTAAGGGTTGTTTTTTCTTCCTGCATCACTTCTGCCACTTTGTTGTAGAACTCCGGCAACAGGATCCCGTCCAGTTTCTTCAGCGCGTTCTTCGTGACTTTCTCCCCTTTGTCGTGGAACTTCTGCAGACCTTTCACAGCTTCCGGACCAGCATAGTAGGCAAACGTCATAAAATCTTTCCACAATTTGTACGTTTTGTCCTGAAAGTGACAACGTTTTGCGCGAGGCCTCGCGCAACGAAGAGCGCCGAAACAACGATTAATAAACATACGAATTGACCAGGCTGCTTCAGTTCAGCGGTTGGAACCAGGGCACTCATCTGCACAGCATCCACAATGGCGATCTTGAGATTGTTGTACGTGTCAGGTAGGCCTCGCCGCCGCTGATCTTCAACACATCGAATGAGGTTATCTGCTGCCTCATACAGCGGAATTGGCTCAACGTCTTGTGCGCTTCCTTGTGCTTGTCCCGCCAGCTTTGCACGGAAGGCCCACGGTGTCGTAGGCTTTAGAATATCGGCGATGCATGTAGTATGCCACTGCTGCAGATCCAGACACGCTGTGCGTCGCTTCTCCCGAATCTTCGCAACCGCTTCCACGCTGTGCTGTCCAGATACACACCAATAATCGCCATCTGCAAATATGAGACACGTCTTTGCGCGAGGGCTCGCGCAACGAGAAGAGCGAAAAATCGGTTGGTAACATACTATTATCTTCCCAGAGAACGACGTGTAATGGGCCTGTTGGCGGTGCTGCTTCGAGTGACTCAATACGCTTCTGCAGTAACTTCGCATCTCTCCGTCTGATCTGCCCCTTTGTCTTCTCCTGGTCGATTCTCACGTTGTCCAGCTGAACCTCCACCTGCCTCCCGTCCGGCTTCAGGTGGTCCTCGATGTCAGTACCCAGGGTTAAGCCAGGATCTGGTGTTTCCTTCTTCTTATGCCCCTTCTTTGGTGTTCCAGCCTCCGATCCTGAGGTCCCAGGGTCATAGTCGGTATCTTCTCGTTCCTCGGCTGTTTTTTGGGCGGGGCTTGCCATTCTGCGATAAGAAGAAAGCCCGTATTGAAGGAAACATAACATTAAAAATGGGAAAAATCGTCGTCGATAATGCATATGTGGGGTGCTTTTAGCGAATACGAGTACAGTATGGTTGAGAATGCCAAAACTGAAGGGGCACGGCACTGTTTTTGACTGACAACCTTGCGCGAGGCCTCGCGCAAGAGAGGGGGTGTACTCACCTGTTGTTTCATGCTGTTTGCGCGAGGCCTCGCGCATCACTGCATGTTCTCCAATCTTCTCCGAACGTTTCGCAGCGTGTCGGCCTCTCTCTGTTCCTCCAACACACTGCATTGGGGGTTCAGCTCCGACATTTTTCGCTTGAAACCAGCCTTAAGTGGCCCCTGCTGCGTTAGCACCAACAACACAGACACAAGGACTTGTTTGTGGTGGTTAGAACCCTTTGGAAATAGAAGAGACGGTGGAAAGTTAGGTACACCCCTGCGCGGCCAATGCGCCTGAATTGCACAAGTAGGCTCAGCACACCACCTAACCCAAGGCACATATACACGCTCTGCGTTCAAGTAAGCAGTTAACCGCTGACGCACGGAATTGACAAAGGAATTGGGGATTTTACAGACGTTCACCCTGTGACCTTCTTTGCGGATAGTGATGAGCTGATACAGATCATCAACATCTTCAATGGTTACTGCACCTCTGTTCTGGCCCTTCTTTGTTACAAGGCTGGAAAGCAGACTTTCGCAAAATTCCTCGGCAAAAGCCTGTCCAGGCATGGCTGTGTGCCACGAAGTGTGGCACAATAGCGCAGTTGCAACAGTGCGTTCGTATTTTAAAAGTGTGTCCCCCATGTTCAAACGGTCTAACAGACACATAACAATCTGCAATCCCTCAGAAGCAAAAACACCCGTCTTGGCCGTCTCCCCAGCCCAATTGCACTGCCTAACGAGGTGTCCCAGGTACAGTAACATGGGACAGTATTGTGTTAACAGAACCTGCATGGCCTTACACACAGCGTAACGGATGCGACATCGCCGATTTGCAGGACGTGCCAGCTCAAGGGAACGACATTTTCGGTTAAGGCGCCGTATGTGGGGGCCCATACCCAACAGCAGTGCACCAACAGTTATCTCCATTGTGATCAGCTTGGGAAAACAGGGGACTGTGTCACCGCTGCGCAACGAACCCTTACGGAAAAAAGTCACAATCGGCCAAAATGAGCGAAACGTTTGTGTAACGCAAAATTTGTACGCGTGCCAGAAACCATATAATATAGGGTGTGAACGCAAAAAAAGCCGGACGTTCCAACCCGTTGTTTTTTCACCGTACATAATCTTACAACTGCGGTAATGGATGTTCTCATCACATAAGACAGGGACAACTGGTTGGCTGTGCTGCGCCAAGTCCCTAGTAAATTGCAGTAGGTTAAGAAGCGATACGTTGCCGCTTACCTTTTCTTTGGTTAGACAGAGGGGTCGCCAATGTGGTCTCTTAGCAGGTACAGGGCGAATAATGTCAAGCGGTGCCCTAATGTTTCGCACAACAGGTCGCGTGCTTGCAAATCCTAGGTCCTGCAGGATACGTGCAAACGTTCCCTCGGTGTTTCCCAGCATGCGTGCAACAATAGGAACACGCCGTTCAAGGTCTTCCAGGCTAGGATGACCATGCCAGTAGCGGGGTGCATCCTTGAGTAGCAACACAGCCAACGCTATTGCGTTCAGGCTTTTGTCGTTCTTGTCGGGATTTGTGGTAAACTGTTTGTTGTACCAGTTGTCCATCCACAACACAACCCACTGTTGGTAAATTTTGTCCCATGTAGTCTGTAACCTGACTGCGGCCTTCTCCTTCAGCGAAGGTGCGCTGTATCGCGCCAGACCTGACCTTGCTAAAATGCGACGCTGCGCCCTACTTCCCTCTACCGCAACAACCGACTTTGGTTTTCCCTGGTATGGAACTGCGCGGTGGCGCATCAGCAAATAGAGGCGCCAGGCCTCCTCTATCAAAACACCAACCCATCTCTTCCCTTCTGCCGCAATCGCCTTTTCAACGCTGTAACGCGTCCGTTCATTTTTGCGCAGACGCAGAAAAAACACAAACAACAATCGCGCGCCCTCGTCCCCCTGTTTTAGCCCTTCCCACAGTTCTTCTGCCGTGTGGTACGGCGGTTCCTCTGAGCACACATCGCGGAAAACTCCGGATGCTGCGGCCACTGTCTTCTCGAGGTCCACCTCTTTTCGCAGGGGCATTGTTGCTGTAAAGAATAATTGCGTAACTGTATCTGCGTAACAATCGCTGTTTGGAAAACTTTCTTGATTTCCAACATCAACCTGTCACTCAGTTTTCGCGCGACCGATTATTCTGTGATTCGCTTGTCGCATGCACCATTTTCGGTTACCTGTAACTGTCTGGTGATCCCACATTTCACTAGTTAATCCTGATTGTGGTACCCAGTTGCGGCGCGCTACCATCGCTGTTGGGCAGTGAAGTCAGTGGTGACCACAGTATGAAAACCGGAGATGCCGGCGGGACCTGTATGGGCGCCCATGCAGCAGCGCCGCATCAAGGGAACGTACATACTGTGTAGCTGGTGGATCTGTCCAATTTTGGTTTTTATGAAAGCTTGTGACCTCCATTGCGCGAGGCCTCGCGCAATGATCACCAAAACTTTAATGTTTTTCATGCGCCGTTCCATGCGCGAGGCCTCGCGCTTGAAACTGCAGTTTGTTCCGGAACATTTATACTTTTCAAGATTCTTGGGTACACCATTGTTGCAGTTTATCCGTTAATAGATCTACCTCTATCACGCAATCCTGATAATGTTACTAAGTTACGTGTATAAATACGACAGCGTTCCATTTTTCGACAACCTGCCTAATGCGTCCCGCTGTAGCACATTAATCTGACGCAAATGAACGTCGTTGCGCGAGGCCTCGCGCAAAGAATAGTCACAAAACAATACTTTTCCCTGTCTCGCCCATGGGACACATCATTCTTATAGAAATATTTAATCCACCATACTTGTTTGCGACACTTTTATAATATCCACCAAAACAACTATTTTTCGATGCCTTTGGAAACCTGTCATTTTCCTACCTTTTCCTTCGTTTTTGACCATGCAACTTGAGCCGCCTAAGTTTGTATTTCAAAACCCAACTGGTGCGTGCCTGTTCGAGAGCTCATTTCCAAAAATGACATTCTGCGGGTCTCCAGTTGCACCTATGTTTGTCCTGCGAAATAAATTGCTTTTTGATGTCCCTGAGTGCGCGAGGCCTTGCGCACTCAAGGTCATGGAAACAATTGTGTACAGAAGGCAACAAAAACAGGACAGGAAGTGCACAACATACAAACACTGAAATAAAAGCTCGGCAAAAATGTACCAGCCCTTAAGGGCATATAATTGCATTCGCGTCGAAGGCGAGTGCGCGAGGCCTCACGCACACATGACTGCAAAAAGAGGCGAAACACTTGGGTCAATGGTGACTTATTTCTTCTCGGGACGGCAACCTTAGCCAACCTGGAACCCAGGCTTGTTGCCACCGCACTTGTCCCACTTGGAGAGGCAACGGAACCACAAGAAGGCTGGGCACCAGAACGCGAGGGCGGCTTGAACTCTGCAGTAGCGGTGGGGGCAGTCTTCGCTTTTTTCTTCGGCTGTTCCTTGCCGGATTCGGGGCTTGCATCGAAGTGAGCGGCGGGTGCCCGCTTGCGCTTCTGCTGGGTCTCCAGTACTTGCTCCGTATCCTCTTCTTCCTCCTCCTTGTCGGCATCGTCGTCGTCTGATTCCGCGGGCTTGTCCAATTCCTTCTCTTTTCCTTTTGCCTGCTTCTTGCCACTCGAGGGGGTTCCCTTTCCGGCTGCAGTACCCTGAGTTGGTACAACTTTGGCAGTCTTCTTCACCTTGGCTTGCATTGGCAAGATAGGTGCAGGCGCAACAGGCTCAGTGTCGTCAGCGGGGGCCTCAGTCACGACATCTTTCTGGACGGCCTCTACAGCATGCACCTGCTGGTGCCCTTCGTGCACTCGGTTGTTGTCCAAAACCCAAAGTGGAATGCCACGCTGAAGCCACTCTTCTTGAGTATCCCAAGTTGCAGCTGTTGCTCCCTGCTCCGTCTGATCATGCTCCAACATGTACCGCATGATGATTGCATGCTGCAGAGCACCTCCAACGGCATTCCCAAGGTCTTTTTGCTTGATCGTTGACACAGCCAGAAACCCCACTTTAGTACGGAGGTCGGACATCGCAATCTTTGCGGCCATGGCAGGCGTGTCGTCCACGACAACCACTGCATCGGAATACCCACTGCCCAAAAGATATTTGTCCAGGTACCACAGCAGGTGAATCACATGCATGAAACCACCAAGGTTCTTGTTCTGCATCTCTTCGAAATGTCCAGCGGAATACGACACATAGTTCGGGAACTGTAAATGTGATGTATAAGGACGAATAACGGAGGCACCAGTGCGCGAGGCCTCGCGCACACAACGGCATGGTAACAGGCGAAAGAAGCAGATATACCTGCTTATCCCAGCGACTCGTTGTTCTGATCCACATACAGTGCTCGTCGAAAGGATACGTACTGCTGGTCACGGGACCCGATAACCAAGAGTATACCGGCAACCGAACATGGTAGGGTGGCAATGTGGTTGAATCTTTCTCCTTCTCCATACGCCAGAGCCTCTGTATGTCGCGGCCAATACGCTTCACAACATCAGTCTCGCCATAGAAAATGACGTCTTTCCCCAGCATCATCACATCGAACAGCCACTTCGGAACAAATCCTACAGTGTCATATTCAACGAAAAGGTCAGCGTTGATGACCCACAACGGGTACTGCAGATCCCGGAAACGGGCTGGCGGTGTCTCTTCAATATCCTCAATACGACAGGCCGTCAAAGAGAATTTGCTCCCTTGCTCGTCCTGCTTGGAGACATTGATCACATCGCCGGTACTCAGCTGTGTCTGTGACGGTGCCGATGACGGTGCCTCAGTCTTCCTTTGCAGTTGTTTCCGCACGGCCAGCGTTTGTGGTAATGGAGGTGCGCCCTTGTCCCCAGTCCGCCAGAGAGGTGCATTGGTCAACGTCTTCCATTCTGGCCACGGCGACCGATACTTCGTACTTGTTGCGTCCGGCCAGTAACCCCAATTTCCCAGGCCAATCTTCAGTTGCGTCGTGCCTAGTGCTGCGACTTCTGCTCGGATCTTCGCATCGGCAGCTGTACGGATGCGAAAGCGGTGGTTGAGTGCGCAAGCCCTCGCGCACTGAAGCCGCGACAGTGACGCATACCTGCGGTCTGGTTGACATACTGCTTATTGTCCGGATGGTCAAGATGGAACATAACCCATTGCTCCGTAATCTGCGCGTCAATGTAGTTCTGGGTGGTGCGTAAGGTCGAGTCCTTCAGGTTCATGTGCGCACAGACTTTCTGCAATAAGCTCGGTAGATGCAGCCCCTCCAGCTTCTTGAAGGTATTCCTTGTAACTTCCTCTTTCCTGCTCTTAGTCTCGACGTTCTTGATTCCAGTAACTGCCTCACGACCGCAGTAATACGCCAGGGAGAAGATGTCCCTCTAGTTCTTGAATGTCGATTCCTGCGAGGGAAAACAGTGTCATGGAGTGCGCCAGGCCTCGCGCACTGTAACCGTGCGATACACGAAAACATACTGTGTGTCCTGCTTCCTCCAAAGTCTTGGGTGCATGAAACGCTGAGTTGACGGCAGCCTGGACAACAGCAATCTCGAACCGCTCGAAATCTTGTGGCTCTTTTTCCCGCTTCTGGTCCTCAATGTACAACAACATGTTGTCCAGCGCCTCGGACAGCGGAATCCACGTCACAGACTGCCTGCCAGCTTGTTGCAATCCTGCAACCTTGGCCCGGAACCTCCAAGGTGTTTCGTATTTCACAATGTCAACGTAGCAAAACTCCTGCCAGTCCTCCAGTTCTTTGCCCTCTGCGAGACGCACTTCCTGAATCTTTCTGCATGTTTCCGTGCCATGTTGACCATTCAGAACGTAAAGTGAGCCATCTGCAAAGCAAATCACGTACCGAAGCAAAGAGAAGAAACGTCGTCGATCGAACGCGAAGCGGGTCATACCACTATCCTCCCACGCCGTTACGCGCAACGGTCCAGGTGGTGGCAGTGCTTGGTATCCCGTCACTTTCTTGGCAACGTCGTCATAGTTGATGGATCGGATCTGTCCGCGCTCCTTGGTCTTGTCAATTCTCAAATCAGCAATCTTTACCTTCACGGCTTTACCATTCTCCTGGCGCAGCCACTGTTGCACGTCGACTGTGAGCTTCATCTCCGGTATTGGCTTCTTATCACCCTTCTTTTTTCGTCCTTTCTTCGGCGTGTCCCCTTGGTCGGTCACTGGTGACGACTCCATGGCCTCTGCGTCTAGTGCTGGACGTTCTGGCGACCCTGGTTCACTCATGATGCCAAAAAATACCTAACAAGAACAAATGGCATGACATGAAACACGGTCATTTGAACTCTGAAATCAGTCGAAACGGTATTTTGCAGGCCTTTTTCGCAAATCTGTTCCACAACCGTCTTTGTGGTGACTAATTGCACGGGACTTAGCGAACTACTCAGTGCGCGAGGCCTCGCGCACTCACATCGCATTACATAACTGTTTTTCGTAACGTTTGGTGCGCGAGGCCTCGCGCACTGCGGGCGTCAGTTACCGCAACCGTTGCTGCATGTTGCGTGTTGCTGCGTCTTGTCTGTCGGCATCCATGTTTGTTCTCCGCCCCACAACAGCATCCAGTTTCCGTTTTAGTTGGTTGGTGAAACTTGTTTTCTGGTCGATGAGGGCATCTAGTACGCTGTGACCAAGTAGCCGGTAGTGGTCGTAACCAAGGGGTTGTGTAGGTGAGGGCGGAAATCTCGGTAACCTCCGCGGCCACGAAGTTGCAACGGTGCTGACTTTGTTCAACTCCCATTCCGCATAGGCCATGCAAATCCGGTCTGTCGCCAAAAATCTTGTCAGTCGTTGTCGCATCCTGTGTACCAGGTTCTTGGAAACGTTTTCTACCCCCACGTGTTTGCCACCGGGACCAACCTTTAGTAACAAGTAATAGTTTTCCACCTCCTCAACAGTAACAGAACCCGTGTTTCACGCCTTGTCCCGCACCAACTTGCTCAGCATCCCTTCTCCAAACTCCTCTGAGTGTGCCTGACCGGGCACGTCCTGGTGCCACTTGCTGTTGTACAGCAATGTGCACATGATTGTGCATTCGTACTTCAGTACGGTGTCACACAGTCCTCGACGCAGCCTCCTCAACAGACACAAACTCAACTGCAACACCTCTTGAGCTCGTGACCCTGTACCGTTGGTTTCCCCTGACCAGTTGCATTCCCGTACCACGTGGCCCAAGTACAACAACAACGGGCACCATTCCGACAACAAATGCAGACCTGCGTTTGCCACTGCTGCCCTGTTGGCATGCGCAATGTCAGGACCATTGATCGCGGTTGCAGCTTGTGCCTTGCGCCGATACGGGCGTAGCATTCGGGGTGTGGCAAGCATCAGCGCAGCAATAGTTTTTTCCATAACTATCTGTTTGGGGTATGATAGTATGGTGGAACCAGGGCGTAGCAGACCTTTCCGTAGGTAGGTTAGAATAGGCTAGAAAACCCGAAAAGTATGAGTAACAACAAACTTGTACGCATGCCAGGCACCGTAACCTACAGGCACGTAATGCAGTTACGCACGCATGTTCCAACGTTGGTTCTTGGCACCGTACAACAACTTTAGTATCTTGTAGTGTATGTTTTCGTCAACCAACAGCGGTAGAACTCTGTTTGTCTATTGTGCTGTGTCCTTTGCAAAGTGTAACAGTTTAACAGACCAACGCCACCAGGTACCTTTTCTTTTGACAGGGCAAACGGGCGCCACACCGGTGGGTGCAAAGTCCTTGCATCCCTCCTCACATCCAACGGTGCTCTCACGTTTCCGGTGTCTGGTACACACCCATCTGCATACCCCATGTCGCGCAAAGTCTGGGGGATTCCCCTTTCAAGCTGTTACAAAGTCCTTGCGACTGTCGTTATCCGTGCTGCCAGGTCCTCAATGGCTGGATGTCCTGCCCAATACGTGGGCCTCTGTTTCAGTTGAAGTACTGCCATTGCAGTACAGTTTTGCAACCGGTCACTTTCGTCTGGGTGTGTCGTGTATTGTGCCCAGTACCAATTGTCCATCCACAGCACACAACACGACGAAAGAACCAGTACCCACGTTGCTTTAAGTGCTGCTGCTGCCTGTTCGTCCATTGTATCTGCGGCAGCGTCTGCTTGCCCAAGTCGTACTTTTGTTCCTCTTTCTGTTTGCGTCAGGTACCCTGTTTTGTTTCCCGGTTTTTTCTTGTTTGGTACTACCCGTTGACGCATTAACAACTACAGGTTCCAGCCCTCTTGTCGCAAAATGCGCACCCACCGCTTGTCCTCCTGCCTTTCAGCTGCTGGTATACTTTGCCGCGTTCTTTTGTTGAACCTGAGTCACTGTGCAAATGTTAACACCAGTTGCGCCGCGGAGTCGTTTCGCTTGAGTCCTTTCCACAGGTCGTCTGTTGTTGGGTATGCTGGTTCTGCCGCGCATGCCTCCCGTAGTGCTGCTGCTCCTTCGCGTACTTCTGCTAACATTCGATGCGTTACAGATTTTCTGCCTCCAAGTGGCATTTTGCGTCTTTCTCTGTGGAAATAGATTTGCGCAGATATTTTGGTTATCCTTTCGCACAGCAATCTTTAACAGAAGTATGTTTGAAAACATGTTGCCTTTTCGTGTCGTCATTTGTGGTGCGTGTGCTGCCGCCGCAAATTGTATTTGGTGTCTGCTTGCGCTTTGTTCCCAGTAACCGAAAACCGTTTTCGCAACCACAATTTCCTATTCTATTTCCCTCTTCAAACCCAGTTGGAAAAAAAACCATATCTATCGGGCAGCGAAGGCTACGGCCGCTATTAGAACCGGACACGTCTGCCATTGAGTGGGTGTTGGAAAAAAGCAAATCATTCCCCTTATCCCCTGAAAATTATGACGAAGGTTACCGATGTATAATCGACTGGCACAGGTGTTAGCCGTGAAAGGGAATGTAAATACCGGCGTGCGTGACCTGACCTGCCTGCTTTTTCATTTTCTTCCGTCGTCTAAGTGCGCGAGGCCTCGCGCACTGATTGTTTCCTTGGGACAATGTTCTATACCTCGTTATATCTGGCCAACATGGTGTCTACACACACATACACTGGAAAAATCAAATGTGTTTGTCCGTCTGGTACTGTACCTGCGATGGTACGCGTTGTTTACATCCTGCAAATTCAATACATAACGTGACCTCAGTGCGCGAGGCCTCGCGCACTCCGGATGCCTAAATTTGTATTTTATTTTCACTTTACAGTACATGTGTTTCCCCTAACATGGGAAGTCGGAAAGTCATACACTTCCAATGCTCCTTGGGCAAGACTATCCTACTTTTAATACCATGTGGGAGCTGCGTATTTCCGCAAACGCCAGTCCTTACGGGTTTTTAGGTTTCGTGATAAACTACACTTTGAATATCTTGAGTGCGCGAGGCCTCGCGCACCCAGAACGCCAGAGAAATGTAAAAAGCGTCACACTGAGGAACACAGAGTTGCGTAACACTAGAAAAGCAATTTATTTCACTACGTCTAAAATAACGTTCATCAAACATCCGAAAAAATAGTTTTTTTGCCCTTTTGCGAACCGGTCCTTTTCTGCGCGTTCGGCACGCAAAACAGGGTGCAGTTTGCGTGGGCTAAGTTAAATAACATGACTCCTGCGATGGTTATAGACCGCCTTTTTTTGCGCACCGCCTTGTGTAGGCACCGCTTTCCATGTGCACTGCCTTGCTTGACGCCCCTTAAATAACATGACTGCTGCGGTGGCTACAAGCCGCCTTTTTGTGTGCACCGCCTTGTGTAGGCACCACGTTCTGTGTGTACCGCCTTGCCTATGGCCCCTTAAAAAACACGACTACTGCGGTGGCTATAGACCACTTTGTTGTGCGCAGCGCCTTGTGTAAGCACCACCTTCCATTTGCACCTCCTTGCCTGTGGCCCCTTAAATAACATGACTCCTACAGTGGCTATAGACCACCTCTTTGTGTGCAGCGCCTTGTATAGGCCCCACCTTCTATGTGCACCGCTCTGCCTGTGGCCCCTTAAAAAACATGACTCCTGAGGTGGCCACAGACCGCCTTTTTGTGTGCACCACCTTGTATAGGCACGACCTTCTATCTGCACCGCCTTACCTGTGGCCCCTTAAGTAACATGACTCTTGCGGTGGCCACACGCCGCCTTATTGTGTGTACCGCCTTGTGTAGGCACCGCATTCTGTGTGTACCGCCTTGCTTGTGGCCCCTTAAGTAACATGACTTTCGCGCCGGCCACACGCCGCCTTTTTGTGCGCACTGCCTTGTGTGGGCACCGCGTTCTGTGGGTACCGCCTTGCTTGTGGCCCCTTAAGTAACATGACTCTTGCGGTGGCCAAAGGGTGCCTTTTTGTGTGCACTGCCTTGTGTAGGCACCGCGCTCTGTGTGTACCGCCTTTCTGGTGGCCCCTTAAGTAACATGATTCTTGCTGTGGCCACAGGGTGCTTTTTCTGTGAACCGCCTTGTGTAGGCATCGCCTTCCATGTGGACCGCCTTGCGTGTGGCCCCTTAAAAAACATGACTCCTCCGGTGGCTACAGACCGCCTTTTTTGTGCACCGCCTTGTGTAGGCCCCGCGTTCTTTGTATATCATCTTGCTTGTGGCCCCCGAAATAACATGACTCTTGTGGTGGCCCCTTTACAAACATCACAACGAAACCCTGACCCCAACGGACACGTAATCGGGATAGCAGACAAAGAGCAAAGCTCAACGGAACCAACCATGCAAAGTGTGCCCAATCTGGAATCGGTTGCAAAGTGCATGTGTTGAAATAGGGGGCCATTCCACAAATCCAATTGAAGTGTGGGTGCTCTAACAATCATTTCTCATGAATGCAGATGTGGCACAACCACGGGCGAACGGATAAACTGAAATTTGGTCGCTCTAAAAGGCATGACAAGTATAAGTGCAAGTGGCAAAACACGGGGCCATCCTACAAACTGAATTGAAGTGTTCGTGCTCTAATAATTATTACTCATGAATGCAGAGGTTGCACATCCGCGGGCGAACCGACAAACCAAAATCCGGTCGCTCTACAGAGCGGGACGCAAAAGATTGCTAACACGACACACGGAGTGGTGATGGTGCATGGAACAGCAAAAGGGCAAAGGCGCAGGTAAAAAACAGCCGTGGTTGATCTATGTTCCACAACGGAGAGGCCAAAACAAGATTGCAGGGCACGAATTGAGACTCCCAAAGACCATGACTGAAACGACGAGCCGTCATGTTAATTTCTATGTCAATGGTGTTATAGCTCTTCCTACCTTTCAAAGCAGCATGGCGCCGAAGCACGGAATGGTACCACTCGTCCAAATTAGTGTTGGACACTCGCGAACTAGCAAAAGCACATCCAAATGATCATCGGAAATGTCCAAGTACTAGTCTCATACACCCATGGCGTGTTCAGTTGCAAGTATAGCCTTCTGGACACTACGGGCCACCGAACTCTGCAAATCAACATCCATGGGCTGCCCGGTAGATAGGTATGCACCCACTGTGAACACGCGGAAAATGTACCACCTAGCGCAAATGCAGCACCCCAAACCACTCGGCTTAAGAGCTCGACCTAGGGGCTCTTGAAAACGATCATAGATATCCTTCAAAGCAATGCGCGGCTGGGCTGGAGTTGCAATTGCATTTTGAGCCTCAAAAGGGAGGCGGATGCGATGCAGCAAACCTTCTACCTCCCTCTCAAACTTAGGATAATCTTGACGGCGATGGTCTGCCGAAGCTATCAAGATCTCCTTAAAATGCCGCCAATCTTGGCCACCCTTCCTTGAACAATCTGGCCCAAAAACGTGTCATAACAAGTCGTACGACTTCTGAGACCATTTTTGATAATCATCAACCCAAAGCTGTTCAAGCGCGCGGGTGAAACATTGGAAAATAGGGCGCAGACACTATTCCATATAGGACCAGTTTTGTGTGGAAGCTAATAATGCTACCCAACACAAGGCCATGAGGACCCAAAAGGGTGCCTAGAACGTAAGCCAACTCAACAAGTTTCCCGTTATGTTGCATGATGATGTTAGCCACAGCCTGATACGTGAAATCCCAATGGGGAATTCCGGCCTCATCATCAAGTACGGAACTGTGCACAATGTGGGTATCCTTGTATCATATGGACCAAATGGCATAGAGCATGCGGCGCACTGTTTTCATGTCAAGAAGTTTTTCCTCCAAAAGCTCGGACTGAGTAAGGCCCCATCTGGCACCGATTTCTCCAGTACCAGTTAGATTTTGCATATTGAACCAAAAACATTTTAAACTTCAGGATTTGACCTAAAACATTGTCAATTTATAGCTGCCCGTTTTAATTGCGGCCTATAATTTTTGTAGCATTGATTTGGTACAGTAATTGGCTGCTTTACCTTAATCGACTCTGGTGCAGCCCCATCGTAACATTGAACAATTAATTTCCAAATGTGAATGCCACATGCCATATTTTCACAGAGGCTACACCATTGCAAATCCAAAGACATCCAGAGGTGTCACACACAATTTCTCACTTTCAGAGTAGCAACCAACACAGTGCCCACTCCCGTCGCTCTACGGCGAATCGTGCCCCAGCTGCCCACTCCAATTGCTCTGCGGCGTCCACTTTTGATAGTTTAAGTTTGGGCACTCACACGTTTGGGTTCGGGCACTGTGTTGTGAATGATTTTGCGCAACGGAAACGCCCCTTGAAACAGTTATGTAAAGGAAAGGAAAAAGAGAAGAAGTACTTCACGGCACAGATGACATGTAGCAACACGAAAAGGAAACCTAGAAAGAATGTGATATATTGTACTTGATAACGTAGAGACTAGCCGGGTTTCTCAATAGCACCAGAAAGTTCTCGGAGTCCCTAACCCCAACTGGAGGGGGCACGCCACTCACACAGATGCATCAACTAATGTTTTCGGGAGGGCAAGGGTTTGGGAAACCACCTTGAAGAAAGGTTGTTAGGTCAAGCGCACCTTCGAGCGCCATGTACCTGCATTTCTTTTGGGGGGTGGGGGGGTTAGTCACCATGCACACCGCAATTGGTCATCTTTTTGGGAGGTAAATTTTGGCTTTATTGATTTTGAGCTGAACTCGAGTGCGAACTCCATGCCATGTGAAGCAGACTGCAACAACCACGCATGCAATTTATGCCATTTTCAGCCATTTAGGCTGTGTTAGCATTTTGGGCAGCATTAATGACCCTGTTGTACCCTGCAGCTCGGTTGTGGTATGATACCCATAGTAGGACGCAAAAGGAGGGTCCATGGTAAAACTTAGTTAAAACAATTTCGTTAAAAAAACCTTCCTCACCAAAATCACCTCAAAGACAGGTTGTTAGATCAATTGCAGGTGTGTGTTTTGGGGGTGGGGGGTGAGTTTGAACACATGATATTGGATGTCGAATTTTTGTAAAATCATTATGACCAATGAACCACTATGACCAATGAAGTGATGCCCCAATGGTTTTTGGATGCTGAGGCCTCTATCCGTTCAAAGTGGATATCATTTTTTTACAGGTGTGGGGGTGAAAGAGAGTACAGTAGAACTCAGCTTGTTTGTCCCTCGGGGGGCTGGGGGTTCGAATGACCCACTGCCATTGGATCGCATTGCCACTCAACCGCTAATTGGTTTTCCACATTATGGGATGCTTTTTGCTTGTAGCCAAGTCCACCAGTGAAAAAGCCCAAATTGTGTGTTTTTGTTTGCCTTTTTGCTGCTTGCCAGACCAACTCACTCAGGATTTTACCATGTAATGTAATGGAGAATTTCAATAAGGAATTTACAGAGAAAAGATTGTATCTACCAGGTACAAACATTGATGCACAATAAACCCTTTTATCCTTGTCTTGCACTTCAAAATCAAATTGTTTTAAATGAATTTCTCCATTCCAATTGATTCCCTTGGCAAGCACAAAGTAGGCAACAGCAAGAAGACGAAGTCCTGAACGAACATGGAGCTGGACCAACTGGCTGGTCCAGTAATACGGGTTCACATGCCTAAATAACAAGAAAATTGATATAACAATAAATTCTCATTAAAAAGGCAATAAAACCTATATTTTAGCAACTTTCTGAATAGTCTATCTTATCACAGGCCTTGTCAATATTACGTAAATTGCTGTCGGCGACAAAAGACGGCGACAGTCACGACAGGCCATCTGAAGCTTCCAAATAGCTTCAAAATAGCTTCTAGTACATTAGAACCTTCAAAAATAGCATAAAACGTGATTAAATCACATGATAAGCATATGGAATGTGATTATTCATGTATGGCTACTAATGTATCCAAGATCTCTGCTCTCTATAGTTTACCTAAGAGAAGTAGACTCTAGCAGTAAGCTATAGGCTTGGAATATAAGCCAAATATGAGCAAATATCCTAGTGTTCTAGGATCTTGAAGCTTGGAGAGGTCTAATACAGATCCTCCAGAAAGCTTCTGAGAGGCCCCAATGCCCCAACTTATTACATGTACTCCATTGCGACGTTGCTGGACCCAAGGTTCAAAAACTTCCCTTTCATGAGCAATGAGGAGGGGGATACTACAGTTAAGAGTGTCAGACAAGAGTGCAACCCGCAATGGAAACCGAAGGCTGCAATGGTTCACCAACCAAAGCTAGCAGCACGAAAGGATGCAGTTAAAGTTTTGACCTCTTTGTTGGCCGCATAATTCGTTGGTAATGTTGCACCACCCGAGCGCAACGATGATTTTTCTCGCGATGAGTGAGATTTTTACTTTTCCGTGCCATTTGCTGACATGCACACCTGCGTCATTGACTGGTGGCACCAGCACCGTCATTGCTTTCCCTACTTGAACAAGATGGCCCCGCAATACCTGGCGTGTCCGGCGACATCGGCTGGGGTGGAGCGCTTGTTCAGTGCCGCGGGGTTGCCTTCTCGGATTCAGCACAAGCAATGAAGGAAGGCACATTGGGAGCCCGGTTACTGGCGCCCTACAATTATAAGCCTCATATGTATGTTGCACCTTGAGCGCCGTTTCTTTTGTGCGCCATCGGATGCCGATCGCCAAATGCTACAAGCTTCACTCCTGCTGTGGGCGCTGTTTTTGCACGCAGTCTGACGCTAAATGTACATTCAACGATGTAACATGTAACATTCCATTTGGATTTGTGGTTTTTTTCGTATGGATCGCAACTTCCGGTTTGTGCAATCTGACAGGTTGCTTGCAACAGTGGTCAAGGTTGAAGCTAGTTCAGCGGAAATGCATGGGACCATGAAAGCATGGGAAACACGTTCAAATCCTGCTAGCAGTAATTTTTTATTACGTAATTCTGGCGCTGCGCTGCACGATGTTTGCGGCGCGCTTCGCAGCGGCACTTGTGATAAAATAATCGATGCGATGGCGATTTTTTTTAAAAAAATGACCAACTCGATGCAATTTTTTTTAAGAATTAGCGACGATAATTGCCGATTAACCGGTTAATCGGTGAATCGCGTGAACCGGTTGCAAACCTTACATGTCGTCTCCATTACTTTTGAAAATAATGATAGCCTGATTGCTTGAACGATTGTTGTTGGCTGTGACAAGAGCTGTACTAGTACCCGGGTCGATATGCTTGGGGTGCAAAAGGACCCACACCTGCATATTGAGCACACCCATGGTAATGATTACTAGTAGTGGAGCACCAGGAATGTGAGGGATGATCGTGAATTCAAACATTGGGATCTTTGAGAATCGTCTAGTTCCCACATACCAAGCACACAACAGCCCCCAAGAAGCCCCCCATGCATTGTACATTCCCTCACCTCACGCATGATTGAGGCCTTCTTTCATTACACTGGCTCTGCAATACATACATATGTACATGGGGTGTCATATTGTAGCAATGTGAGATTGGGCACCCAAAGGGCCCACACCTTGAGCTGTTGGCCCGTTGGGTGCTCAAGGTGGCCTGAGACAGCAAAGATGACCATATGTTGTGGCAAGCCAGCAGGTAGATGAGAGTCTCTAAAATCAACAGGAGACGGCCCTGTCTCGCGTTGCCAGTCGATTTGCACAGCCAATGACTGCTACATTTAAACAACTTGGTTTCCACTGCCACACTATCTTTCATGAAAGAGAAGATTGCCTGAGGTTGCAAAAAGCTTCGACGTCTACCCCCCTCCGCCCCCCTTGTCCCGTAAGCAGCCGTGCGCAATGGTATCCTCGCGCCCCCGAGGTTATGGTAGCGAACCCCAAATGATGGTTCCGTCGCCCAGCCCCATTGCTAAACAAAAGACACACAACGCAAACCAAGATATTCAAACACATCAAAATGGGGTACCGCGCTCGTTTTGGGAAGCTGGATTCACTAGTGAGCCGCATAGCATCCGTCTCATCAGTGGGAAAACGGGATGAAAGAAGCAAAAAACCGTCGAACTTCAGCAGCACCTTCTTCCCAGTTTGCGTTCTCTCCGCCCGGTTGGCTATTGTGGGAGTTGAGGTCGGTTGTGGGGATGTCCGCACATGGAGAAAAGACATCCACGCTACGGGGTCACAATCATGCTTTACCACAGTTCCGGAGTGCTCATATGTGATGGACCGGTAGTCAGCACCACACTCCCAAAGGCCCAAAATCTTGGCAAATACAAATTGCCGTTTGTCACTGACACTTATGGCTTAAATTGTGTTCAGCATGATACAAATTACAGCGCAGTGCCTTCCATGTATAAAACTCGAAGTACACCTTAACGCACCAAAAACGGTACCTCGTCCAATGGGCAAACACACAAGAGAGCCTCAATATCGAACCTTCTAAGAAAATTTGGAAAATGGAAAATAACCTTGCCCCCCCCGCCTACTAGACAACGGCGCTTGCTGGACAAAACGGGTAGGGGGTAGTAGGCAAGCCGCAGAAAAATTCTTGTCCATGCCTCGGGGGAGTGCTTACCTTGCGCGCTACTTTTATGATGACTTTCCTAGATAGAGTCCCCAAGTTTACCCTTGCCATTTGAAACCTCTGAGTAGACCAATAGCTGCTTCTTGTCCACCAGATGAAACAACAAACCATCCGTGCACAACATGGAACAAGAAAGACATATCTGAATCACCTTCATACCTTTGTTCCACCAAATTTGTTCATTCAAATTGAACAAACAAAACTGTTCAATAAACAGTCTTGTCCCCACACGTGTGCGGGTCAATACATTTCGCACAATAATTCAAATGACATTCACCACATTGTATTGGAGTGCGCTTTTGCCAACACAATGCACATATATCAACCTCCTTGCCAACAAGCTCAAAATCAAAGAAATCCCGCACCAATCCGGCGGCAGAGGTACTGGCAGCCAAGAGACAAAGTCATACAATGCTCCCCCACATATCAGCGGCCACAGTGACCTTGAAAATGTGAGCCGCGTACTTTGGGTTCCAAAGGTCCGCAAACCACATTCCACCAATGGAGCTGATCGGCATGGAATCCGCAAAGTGTGCCATAAAATATGGAAAGAAAGGACAATGGTTGAAATGATTCAACCTGTCCGACCACCTAATTTCTCTAACAACATGATTCAAAAAATCCCATACACGGGCCACACTCTGCCGCCATGCAATCTCCGAGCAATCTTTGCTGCGCGACATGAATGCACCACTCCGTCCGTAGCCGATCTGCCCAATTGTGGGCCTTCAACCTTTTGGTGCTATTAAGGAGACCGGGCCAATTATCGTTAGCCTTTGGGTGCTATTGAGCATTACCAACGCACAGTTCGCTCCTCCACATTGGGGGCCGCTCAAGTTGTGGTGATGGACTGCCACACTTTGGTGTGGCCCTTTGAGTTGGGGATACATCACCCCTCATAACCACTGCCTTGTCAAGGATCCCATCCTTGGGGTAGGGATCGGAAATAGCCCAAAAAGTTGCCCTGCGCGCTAACGCTCCCTCCTCATTCCAGGTTGTGCCCTGCCTTTTGGGGGATAGGGCCTAGAATGAGAAGCCTTCTGTCGGTTGCCATATCGTGAGGCATAAGATGGAGGGTATGTGGAGAGAGGGTCTAGGACAACGGTTAGAAAATCCCACTAGTGATGGCTTAGAAATTGAGCTCCAAAGCAGCCTAGAAACAAAAAGCTGAAAAAAAGCTTGCATGATGTATCCCCTGACATTACCAGTGCACTTCGATGCTCATATCCAGGCACATATGGCCCGAGAACAATTACCCAACACAATTCGTACCCCCCCCCCCCCCCAAAAAACATCATCCCAAACTTGGATGAAATTGAAAGCAAGTCTGTTCTGAAAGCAAGTCTGTTCTGGCCAGGGTTGTGGTTGAGCGGGGGGGGGGGTCTGGCGAACCCACCCACCCAGGCCAAACTATCCACCCAAACAAAACCAAAAATAATTTCCTCTGGGAGAAAATGAAATTTTATTACAGAGCCAAAAATAAGAGGCCCATTTTAGGTACACAAAGCTTTTTAGCCCTCATACCCCCCCCCCCCCCCCCACAATAAGGTAGGCCACACGCTCAGCAAAACCCTGGTTCTGGCGGTTGTTCTGCCATTGGTTCAGTTGCAGCCCCTGGTCCAACTTGGGTTTTGTTATGCTGTTGTTCTTCGTTGTGCAGCAAGACATGGTCCCAAAGATTGTCGCAGTGCCGACGTTCGCGGCGGTTCTCAGATGTATCACCATGCAATCTTACACCCACGCCTGTCACTGCAACAATCATCAATCAAACATTGCACTGCTATGGCTTTGATGAAGCTGCCAGTGCACAAAGGGCTGTTACAAAAACGAGAAAAAAAAGTCAAAAGGTCATCGCGATCAAGGACTGCCCAAATATCAGGATGCTGACGAAGAGGCAAGAGGCAATGGTAACAGAAGCAGAGAAGACATGTGGGATCGGGCACAGGGTATGGGGCAGGCCTGTGGGGTAAGAGGTGATGAGCTCAGGGAGGGCAAAAGGGCACAGGCCCCTCATCTCATGCCTACAGCATGTGTTCAGGGGAAAGTAAGGGACCACAGATATCAATCGGGCAGGGTATACGGCCCGCATGGACGGCAGGACTGATGGGAGCCTCTAAACCAACGTACAGACAAAAACCCTCACCCCAGTGCCAGCCCCAGCCCCAGCCCCGGGGAGGGGTTGGCCTTGGGGATGGGGAGGAGTGTTGGGATATTTGTGCTCCCTTTACCCCCAAATACTACTCCCCCCCCCGGTGCATCTGGATGCACCTGGTCAACGGCACGGGCAACAGCCTGTCTGCAGGACAGCCGACCCCGAAGCAGTCAACCGGGACAAGCCATCCAGGGGCTCTGTTGACGCAACCAAAACACATTCGGACCCACAGAGGGTCAGAATGAGCAGCGGCGAGAGGCCAATAGGCACCACCAAAGGCAAACAACTTGATACCGAGGCCTTGTGCCAGCCCCCCCCCCCCCCCTGTATGGTAACCAGCAGGGCAGCAGGTGTGGCTGCACTCCGGGCTACGGGTTTGGCACAAGGTTTGGCAGTTTTGTCGGCAGGCTTGGCAGCAGGTTTGGCAGGGGGCTGAACTACACAGCAATGCACCAATAATACTACCTTGTTCAGCCAGCAAACACACAGGAGAAGCTCAATATCGAGCCTTCTAAGGCCAAGTTCTTGCACTGCGTGTGCACTGCGTGGGCACTGCGTGCGCACTGCGTGCATACTGCGCACGCAGAGGCCGGTATACTCACTCAAGAATACCTGTCACCTGACTGGTTGCACAGCGAAGCAACAAAACCCACATGAGAATGACGAAACTGCCTTCAACTTGGTACTCCACTATCCCTATGAACAAACCACTTAGCCTTGTAAAGTCCGCTTGCTTCGAGTGTTTTGGTGCCCGTGGCTTCGCTCTTGGAGGCGGCGATGAGATGTCCCTTGACTCGGAGCGCAGGGAATGCGTTGTCCGTGGTCTCTTGGGTGATGGGGACCGCGAATAGGGTGAAGGGGAGGGCGGTGGTGATTCTGAGCGTGGACGCGACACACTTGTTGATGGCGAGTGAGGTCAGTGATGTGGTGGGGATGAAGGCCGTACCACAAACTCCTCAAAGTCCGCGGGCTATGTATGGCTACATCACCCCTGCCTTCTCAGGGTCCCCATAGTAAGGAGAGTTCAATATGGGGGATGGAAAATGGGTAAAAATGGTTGACATTGGGCAACAAAGGGTGACAATTCAAATGTGCCACATCCCAAATGCATAGGAAGCTGAAAAAAAACCCAGTATGGAACCAAAAACTTGTCAAAAGGGGCCAAAAGTAGGGTCCGAGTATTGGCCGACATCCAAAACTTCGCACTGCGTGTGCACTGCGTGCGCACTGCGTGCATGGCATTCCCTAAGTAAATTTGCAAAACGGAAAATGACGGTTCCCTCGCCCCCCCGGTTACTATGCAAGGGCGGTTACTGTACAAGGCGCAGGGGGGGGGGGGGGTACTGTGTGCGACAACAGAGGGCCGTCCCGGCCTCAGGGCGAGCAGCGTGAATGCAACAATGCATCTTTGCGGGGTAGATTCAGTTCAGGTCTGGACCGCAGCGCCCGCAGCTTGAGCAAGGGGGATCGGGGGTGTGGGTCACAATTGACTGGGTTTGGGGAGCATTGAAAAATTCCCTGTTTCAATCGGAGCAGTTTGAATATACACAAATGAAAACCCGTTGCCCGCATTGGGTCCCGACCCCAAAATGGGCGTGGACTGTGGCTACAGATACGCTCTGTCTCTGGCTCTCTCTGGGCCACACCCAGAGAGAGGCCCACTGAGAAAAAACTGCTCCCATTGGCATTGGCACGTTGAGAGGTCCGGCCGTACACATAACTCCCCCGTCAATGCCCCACCCCATCCGTCTGATTGGGCCAGTTTCAGGATTTGTGCACAGGATGGTCTCCTCTCCCATGGTGTACCTCACGCAAAGCACATGGGGACACGCTCCTGTTTGGCAAAGATGCCCCTTTCTGTCCCGACACGACGAGAGGTCCAGCAGATCCCACACTCAGACCACTGATGGCCCGCCTCCGAGCGACGCCGAAGGCCCAGAGAGGGCGGCAACGCCCAGAGAAAAGGCCCGAGCCAAGAGCCCAGAGAGGGCGAAGGCAACACACACACCGGGACCCAGACACATGCTCTCCCACTCAGACGACAAACACCCGCTGCCTCGCCGAGGGTAACCGTCGTTGCCTGCAGACTGCGCGCCGCGCGCACCCGGGCCACCACCGGCGGGGGATGTGTGGGCCGGGGAGGGGGGCATCCCTGGGGCCATGGTGGCAGGGTGTGATCGTGGGAGGGGGGGGGGCGCGGGCGGAGACTGTGGGGGGAGGGGGGGGCAGGGGACCCTGTGGCTCCCGCTGCACCCCGGCGGCCATGCGGGCCGGCGCACGGGGTTGTGCTCAGCCGCGGTCGCGTGGTGTGCACTGACCCCGCTCGAAGCCCCTCCCGAATGCAACAAAGCACCGGATTCACAGAACGCACGAGCGGGGCACGTGAAACGCCCCCCCTCCGCCCACATCAGCATCGGGCGAGCCGGCTCCGAAGAGCAGGGAAGAATGTTCACGGGGCCAGTCTACTCCGGAGACCACAGCTCCCCACACCACGTCGTATCGCACCACAGCCCCACTGGGGCTTGACGGGGCTCCACGGAGGCTCATCTGCGGGGGATTGTGCCGGGATGTCGCTGCCGGAGGTCGGTGAACTCGGCGGACAGCATCAGAGGCGGCGCCGTGGCGGGTCGCTTGCGCTGGGGCCGGCGGGCCTGTGCGGAACTGCCACGGTACTGGGGCTCTTCACTCTGCGGCTTCGTGCTCCGCCGGCCGCCGTCGGCAGACTGCGGCACGTACCGCGAGAAGCTCTTGGGGCCGATAGAGAGGGTGGACGTGGCGCTGCGGCGCTGCGGTTGACTGGAGTGGGGCCGCTTCAGGGCCTCCTCCCGGTGCCAGACCGTGTGGGTGGCGTGGCCGGGGGGGTACGAAGGGGGCGGAAGGTTGAAGAGGGTGTCGTTGAGCAGCTGCTGTGCGTTCTCGGACACCTGATCAGAGGAAAAGGGGGGGCGAGGGCAGGGGTGCTTGAGTCGCGGGAGGGAGGGGGGGGCGGCTTCAAAAAGGCTCCCATGAGCGTGGTCCAACCCCGTCGAGAGGGCTCGGGGCGGGCTCAATATAGATGAGTCAAAATCATCCCCACGACGCGCGGCGGATCAGTTGTGAGGTATGTATCACGGGGGGAAAATTGTTTTCCAAACAATTTCTGACCGGGCCTTTCCTGCTGATGGGGCCCCTGAGGGGGCGGGTTGCGGGGGCTGCGCCATAGAGGCTGAAGGAGTATGCCGGTTGGTACGTCCGGGTGTACGTACGTGTGCCCCTTTTGCGGAGGGAATCCTCCACTCGTGGACTGGTGGGTTGGGTGTCCGTCGGGGCGGGGGGGGTGAGGAGGGCCGGTTCAAAACAACTGTGAGAGGTAGGCAGCTTGTTGGGCTGCCCAACAGCCCAATTATTGTTACGAGGGCGGGGGAGGCTTGCCATAAAAGCTGAGTAAGTACGGGGGCAGGGGCGCCCTAACACCTTTGGGTCAGCCAAAAGAGCATTCCCAGCCGCCGGTAACCGCTTTGCAACCACTCTTGAAACCCGTGACTGAGGCCGGTTGGGTGAGTGGCTGGTTGGGTGAAAGGTTGTGAATGGTTGAGTGGCTGGGGGGCTGGGGTGTCCAAGTGGGGGGGGGGGGGGCGGGGGCTAGACCCGGTCCCGCTGCGACCCATCCACCAGCTATCTGTCAAAAACTCGGGGGCTGGGGGGGGGGGTCGCATAAAAGGACTGGGCCCGGCTGCCCCCGGTGTGTCCAAGAGCCAAACCTCGTCCGGGCTACTCGGCGGGCAGGCTTCAAGCGCTTTGTCTGGGCTGTAAGGTTGACGCTTTGGCACCCACCTGCTCATCACCCAGACAACGCTCACCCTCACCCCCACCCCCAGCCCTGCCCCCACACCCACACCCACTCCCACACCCACACCATCCACACCCCCAATCCTACACCCACCCCCAGCCCCCGCCCCCACGCCTGCCCCCACCCACCAACCCCACACCCGCACCCCCACCTCTGTCCCCACCTCCACACCCACACCTACACCCACACCCACACCCACGCCTCCGGGACGGCTTATGTGATCGAAGACGTGTTGGGACTCTTGAGCTTGAGATTGGGCCGTGAAGCAATCCGGACGCAAATTTTCTTTTGGAAAAAAGCTTTGACCTCATGGGATACCCAAGCGATTGGGAGGCAATTTCTGGCGGGTGCAAACTGGGTGGAGGGGCGTTGGAGGCGGACGGAAGCGGTTGGCAGGGCTGACCATCAGCACCACGACTTGGGGGGCGTGGGATGGCTGTCCTCAGGGGGAAAAAAGGAGAAGAGGGTCAACAACGTTCACGGGGACGCTCTCTGCTTCATGGTCAAGATACAAAAGCACAGAAACAGTATTGAACAATGGTTGGCGGTTGGCGGGCTTGGCGGTTGATGGTCCTTAAAAGCTGTCTTTGAGCGCTGTCCTTGACATGTCGCGCAGTCCAGTCCGATTCTATAATTACCTGGCCACCATTGCACTTGGCAACACATGGCCTATGATTGTGCTTTGCGGGCCACTGGCCACTCTTGCCACTTTGCGGGCCACAGATCTCGGGGATGTTCATCTCTTCGAAGGTGAAGTTTCCATACCCACACTCCTTGGGGACCCTGGTCGGCGTCACGTCCGGGGCTTCCGGCCCACACTCACGCACACACACACACCATGTCATTCCATGGTCCTGACCGGGGGGCATGGCGTGCCCCACGCAAAGCAGTCAGTGGAGTATCCGCGCTCACCCACAAGCAGTGGCAGTCACTGCAGGTCCCACACCGTGCCGCAGCGGCTGAGGCACACAGGCGGCGGTGCACAGTCCGAGACATGATGCACGAGGTCAGGGCCGAACCACTAGACCACTGGACCAGGTCTGCAGGTATTGAGACTGGTGAGGTTTGCCAGAGGACATCACACTCACCGCGGCTCCGGGTGTGTAGCACTTGGTATGGCAGTGGTACTGCTGCCCCATCCGGATTGCACCTTCCCCAGGGGAGGCATCCGCCGAAGCGGTTCCTGGTGGTGGAGGCCCCCTGTTCAGGCCCATCCGACGCGGTCCTCAAGGCGGGGGGGGGTCACCATCCCCAAATATCCCCTGAGCCATGGGACAGGTGACCCTCATGTTCTCCGGATCCAATGACCTCAGAAACCGCTTATCGAATGAACGGATAACCAAAATCCATGGTCAGTCATACCCAACGTGAACAAAAAAGATTGGGGCTCTTAAGGATAGCCCTGGGGGGGGGGGGGGTGACCCCCATCCCCCCTTCAGGCGCAAGCCTGGGGGAGGGGCACACGTGGGGAGGGGGAGGGAGAGAAAACAGGTGACAAGTGTGAAAAATGACGGGGGCAGAGACAAATGGGCACTGCCACTGGGTGACAGCACTGCCCGGCCCCAGCACGGCCCGGCTCCGGCGTTCCTCCAGCAAATGGGGGGGCAGCGGATACCAGCTGCGGGTCTACGGGCGTCGCCCCCCAGGGGTCGTTGGTGAGGCAGTCGTCCGTGTGGAACTTGATGACGTCGAGGGCCTGCATGAAGTTGTCGAACACGATGGGGCTGGTGTCGGACATCCGCTGGAGGTGCTCTTGCTCGATGGTGTTGTCGTGCAAGTACCCGAGCAGTGCGCAGGTGTCGGCTACCTCGTCGCCGGTATTCAGCTTCTTGGTCATCCGCTGCATCACCACCTGAAGGGGGTGGAGGGGCGTGGAGGTTGGCGAACCCCGTTAGTTGTGTACGCCGCGAGAAGGCACCAGTGGTGACCGTTGCAGTTTGAATGTACTCGTTGTCAGGCGATCCCCCAATCACCACCTCCAAAGGACAAGAAAGGGGGGAAATGGGTGGCAGGGCAGCAACCAATGTCCCTGAAATACCATCCCCCCGCCTCAAATCACAGGAAAAACCTGATCTTCAGGGACCACCAGAAAAAAGAACCGCCAAATTCCATGGACTCAAAAATTGCGCTAACCCCGGGCACATGTCGCTCAAACACAAAGCGTAGAATTTTTATTTTGGGACCGAAAATCTTGGCATGATTCCCAGCGTTGCTGACGATCGACCTGTAAATTTTCCAGCCGACATACCAGGCAATCGCTCCTGGAATCCCTAGGGATGCGAAAATATCGGAAGCGTTTTTCCGACCGAAACCCCGACCGAAACCCCGGCCGAAGCCGGGAGGGAGCCTTCCGAAATCCCTAGGGATGAAAAAATATCGGAAGCGTTTTCGGGGGCGATTTCCGACCAAAACGCCAAGGATGAAGAAACAATCGACCCCGCCCCCCCACACACGTATTTGGGCCCCATCAGGGCCAACTCATCTTCCCTTACCTTCCGGCAACAAATCCCAATTCACAAAAACGCAAAATTTGCAAAAAAAAACATGAAAACATACCAAAATTGACTTCGGGCCCTTTCCATGGGCAGTCAACACACACGTAAGGGGTGCACGCTCGACCACCACACACACGCGCATGCCCACGCGCCCAACAACACACACGAACACTTACAATGGTTGAAACTTATGGTTGAAACTGATGACCCCAGGCCTGCTTCAAAAAGTTTCAGCACCATATACTTCAGGTGGCAGTCAAAGAAGCTGACAAACGTGCTTTGGGGCACAGCACCAGGCAAATTCTAATATTCAGCACTGCAACAGTCAAAAGACCCGAACTAGCCCCTTTATCTACTTTGGGGCACAGCAATAGTCAAATCCTGTGAGAGCAAAGCAAGGCGGAGAATTAGGCATGAGACACACTATGTCACACTCAGGAAACTAGGCAAAAAAGGGCAATTCATGTGCGATTTGGTGAAAAAATCTGAGGGGGGGGGCATGTTTCTTCTTTCGAGAGGAGGGGTCCATTGGCAAGGGGGGCCATGTTTCTTCTTTCGAGAGGGGGGGTCCATTGGCATGGGGGGGGGGTGGTAAGCAATTGTCTCACAATTCAAATGGGTGTATCAACACCCACCAACTTCAAGAATGATTCCTAAAATTAATCGCTCCTCCCACACCCAATCAAATGGGGTTCTTGGGTCCCCGTCCCATGAATTAAATTGAATTACAGAGTGTGGGTGCCACCCTTGGGGCCTCTCTCCCACACTCAATCAAATTGGTAGAAGTCATTGTAAGTTTAAAGACCCCAAGAGGAAGGTCTACCTCAAACAAAACACGGAGACGAGCAATGCATATGAAAATGCACACATGCCCATGAAACATGAATTCATAACTCAATCACACAAATTGACATGCCATGTGAAAGTTAAAACACGTTTAGACGAGGAGGTAAAAATGGTCCATCACAGTCATCGTCTCAAGGCCCTAGGTGCCAGCCACATCAGCCCACCAGTCAAACAGTCAAACCAAGGTCCTTTGGGGGGAAATGTTCAATGTGTATAGTTGGTCGGATGGTGACTTTTTTTACAAAAACCCTTGGAATTTCCTTGGGATTTAGCAAGCAATTGGGGATGCAAAGCTCCTCACAATTCCAAGCAATGTGCCAGAGCATTTTGGAAGCAATGCTCCTAGTATGTGCTTGGGTAAACTCCGACCGATCGTCGGAAGCATTGCTTCCGACGTCGGAAATGATCACCCCGACCAATTTTGGCAGCCTGGCTTCCGAAATCCCTAGGGATGGAAAAATATCGGAAGCGTTTTTGGGAGGAATATTCCCAGCAGCGCTGACAATTAACCTGTAAAGATCGGAGGGCACGTGCCAAGCAACGCTGACAAACATGCCCCGGTTCTCAGCATTCTATGCTGTGCCCGTAGGATACATGTGGGGGGTAACGACAACTGGTCCTGATGCGACACCTCCCCCAGCTATATGTCAAAACTTGCGGGGGGGGGGGGGGGGGTTGGCGGGAGGGTGGGGAGTGGGGGTATTGGCAGCTTGGCCGGGGGGCTG
>OZ038396.1:31532653-31550153 GCA_964036045.1 Eutreptiella sp. 'Long Island Sound 2002'
CGAAAATTACGAAAAATTACGATCGTAATCTGGGCCTGTCCTAGACATCGTTGAGCCCTGTGCTCGGAGGAACGGAGTCGCCTTTTTGGGCAGGTCTGGCTGGATGATGGGGTGAGGTCTCTTGAGGTTTGGCAGATGAGCCCTTTGCCGACCCCCACCCAATGGGGGGCTCTATTGACCCCCCGCCCCCCCCCCCCCCCCCTCATTTGAAAACCCGACCTCCCGTGCCATCTGGTCCGCTGGCGTGTACACCTGCTGCCCACGGTGCTGGTGGCTGGGTGAGCAGTGGGAAACCTGACCCCCGAGGAAGGGGAGAAGGGTGGACGCGGCTGTGCACACCTTCTCCAGCGTGAAGTCCTCCGTGCGCGCCTGCTGCCCGTACCGGTTCTTGTTGAACTCCCCCAGGGGCACGATGCGCGAGTGCAGGGGGACCATGCTGACCACCTTCTCCCGGTCCTCCATGGCCCTCTGGTACGTCTCCTTCGGCGTGGGGCGGGGGGCGACGCTGCCGCTGTGCATGTTCTGCACGACCGTGTCGATGAAGTCGAAGTCCACCACCGCCTCCGGGTCCGGGTCCGGTGGCACGGCCGGTTCCGGGGCCGGCGGCGGCGGCGGCGGCGGGTCCGCGGCGAGGCTTGGGGCCTCGTGCCGCAGGGAGGCCGCGACCTGGAGGACGCTCGGGTGCGGCACGATCTTCGATACGGCCAGCGCCTGATCGTTCATGAACCGGAGCTCATTGGGCGTCATCGCCGACTCGGCCTGAGGCAGGGGCACGGGCGGCGGCAGGGGCACGCACGGGGGACGGGGGTGGGGGCGGGACAACAGGCGTCACTGGCAAGGGGCATTGGGGGGCGGGCGCTACAGTCTCTGTGATCAATGCACTGCGACTGCCCCTGACACCGCCCCTTCAACGGTATTGGTGTCACCCCTGTCGCTGTCACACCGTGCGCTGCCCGTGCCCATGCAGCCGCCCCTGTTACTGCCCCTACCACTGCCCCTGCCACTGCCACTGTACTCCCCCTGCCCCGTCACTGCATCTGCAACCCCCCCGTCGCTGTAAGGCAGTGACAGGGGCAGGGGCAGGGGCAATGGCTAGGGCAAAATGCCGCCGGAGCAAAAGGACCTTCATGTTGTGGGTCTTTTCCTTCGTGAAGTCCGCCAGCGTGGTCACCTGCACCTCATCCTCGCGCCCCAGCTCCATGAGCGCGCCCGCCTCATCGAAGAGGGCCGTCGCCAGCATCGTGATCAGGTCAACGTACTCCCCCAACTCCGTGGTCTCCGTCCACATGTCCAAGATCGACAGCATCCACTGCCTAAACAACACCTCGTCCATGCGCTTGCTATACCTGTCGACAGGCAATGAAAACGAGGAAAGCAGCCAGACGCAGAAGCACGCGGAAAAAAAGGGAAACGCCTGGGAAACAACAGCAGCAGCAGCAGCAGCAGCAGCAGCAGCAACATTCAAACAACACAACAGCAGCCCAGCCCAGCCCAGCCCAGCCCAGCCCAGCCCAGCCCAACACAACACAACACACAACACGATGCAACTTGGACAACAGCAGCGACGGCAAAAACAACAGCAAAAAACGCAATGACAACAAAAACAACAACAACAACAACAACAACATCAGCATCATCATCTACAACAGCAACAACAACAGCAGCAACAAGACCAAAACCAAGTCCAAATCCAACACCGAAATCAACAACAACAAAAACAACAACAACAACAACAACAACAACAAAAACAACAACAAAAACAACAGCAGCAGCAGCAGCAGCAGCAGCAGCAACAAAGACACCACCACCACCACCACCACCAACGGCAAACAACAGCAGCAGCAGCAATACCAAGAACACAACACAACACAACATACCACAACACAACACAACACAACGCAACACATCAGCAAACAGCAACAGCAACAGCCACAGCAACAGCAACAGCAAACAGCAAACAGCAGCAACAGAACGGCACTACAACATAACAGCAAAACAAACAAAAGCACAATGACAGCTGCAGTCTACTCGAACAGTCGCAAGAAACACTGATCGGAAAATGAGACGTGCCTGACCGTCAAAACGGTAGAGGGGCGGCAGAGGGGCAGGGCTGATACTTGCTGTCGGTCCGCCAGTCCTCCTCCATGAAACTCTCCATGGCATAGCGGTCGGCGTCGGTCAGCGTGACGTACTGCTGCAGCAAGAGTGTGCCGTCTTTTTCGACAGGCATCGAGCCGTACAGCACCAGCTCAATCATGACGTTCAGCGTGAGGTACGTCTTCTTGTTGAGCATCCCCATCGTCTTCGGCAACGCCTCCCACCAGCGGCGCAGGATCTGGACCAGGGCCCGTGAATTGTGGATAGCGACTCGCCAACTGCCCTCACTGGGCTGCAGCGCCTTGAATTTGGTGGCACTCCAGTACGGCAAGGGGCTGTGGTCGTCGGGGGCCAGGAGGTCGATCCTGTTGCAGTTCAGGGCGACTATGAAACCCCGCCGGACCTGCAATACAAAGTGTGAAGTACCTTAGAGAGCGGAGGATGGACTCTGGCCATAGATCGGCGATGGTCATCACCCTCCACAATCACTCTGGCATCCACAACAGTACTTCTTGTCTCAACACGGTGTACCCGTGACACACATTCGTCCGTGCAGTTCAGCAAGGCGCCGCCACAAACAGTTCACGCTGACCACAAGGGCGCCGTTAGGCGCGAGGATGGACGTTCGGTTCGGGGATGGGGGGCTGTGTCTTGAGAGGCAGGAGGGCCCCATGGCAGCAGAGAGATTGGGGGTTGGGGGTTGGGATAGGGGCCAGACACACCCCATGTGCAGGGTGTGAGGGCGGTGATGTCGCCCAGAGGGGGCAGAGCATCTGCGAAGCTGATGCAAAAAAGCGGGGGACTTCTCGGGTGGGTTGACTGCGGCCCACCTTGTGCAAAGACAGCAAAAGCGCCGAAAAGCGTGGGAACAACACTTAGTGTTGTTTGCCAATGGCATTGTTCACGTAACCCCCCCCCCCCCCCACTCTCAACGAGAACAACGGTCAAGTTCCAAAAGTTGCGGAAACAACACCTCCTGTTGTTCTGACAAGGGGTTAGTCTCTCGGGGCGGGGGCGGTGGGGGGGGGGGTGTATGAGCCTTTCTCGGACCCAGACAAGTGGCTTGGGCATCCTGCAGAGTTGAAGAACATCATGTCATGAGGCAAGGGGTAGTGGTTTGGGCAAGCACAGAAAACAAACCACCGTGTGGTGGTGGGCCGCAAACACATTCAACGGCAAAGAGCGGGTCTACAGCAGGGCAATAGCGTTCTCGAACCGTAGATGCTAAAACAAAAAAGTCCCATTAGAGTCAACGCTCCCAAACATCTCTGCTATGTACATCTGGCTCATTCGTATGTACATTGCGTAGGTACTCGATATGTCATTGACACCTCCTTCTCTCTTCCGGCGTTGTGTTGCTCCTTTGTTTTGTCCGCCCAAGAGGGCGTGCATACGAATACTGGGGGCGGAGGCAGCCGGGCTTCTCTTGTGGTTGTGCGTAATGCTGGCACCCTTTCGGCCAAACCAACAAGTGTCTATCCCTAGTGTGTTTCTAAACTATCCCTAGCTTGTCCCTCCCTGAGGCAAGCTGGTTCGACAATACGACGACATTTAGTTGCTGTGAGCTAGCAGCTCGTAAAATGAGTTTCTGGCCGTGCGCTGCAGCAGCTGTGCAGCCGGCTGCTGCCCTGAAGACGTCAGTTCGAATCCCCCAAGGGGAATATGAGGAGGAGATGCGGCTCCCGTCGGCCGGCGGTACCGGTGACGGGGGGCACTGTTGCAGGTGTGTTGTGCCTAGTGCCTTGTTTTTTGCTATGTGTTAAAGACTTCTGGGCTGGTGTGCATACCTGTGACATCTGGTCTGGACACAAGCATAAACGATGTGGTGGTGGGGGGGGGGGGCGCATTCACATTGTGCATGTGTTTGTTAAGCATGGCTTTCAAGGCATTGAGAACAGGGGGTAGCTTTAGCACTTTTAGCACTTTTCAAACGGGCGATCGCAAATAAGGGACAGTTTCTCCCGCAGGGCAAGGGGGGGGGGCGTTTTAGTTCAGCTCTGGACTGGTGCGAGTGCGGAAGCAGGGGGCTGCCATCAAGGCTAAGTAAATGTGCCAATTGGGACTTCCGGGTGTATGCAGCGGTTTGAGTGTTTAGGTATGGGCTGCTTGCGTTGCTTGTCCCAAGCCGCTGGGCAAAAATTGTTGTTGGTCCCCTCACTCCCCCCTGCTCGCTCTCCCACTCCCTCACTCGTCCACTCACCACTGCCTGGCACACTCCGTGCCTCGCTCTGCCCCTCCCTCCCTCGCCATCCGCCCCCTCTGATACCTCAGTGAATCGGTGCATGCGGTTCTTGCCTTTCATGCGCAACAGCCACAAATGGAAGCGGAAGGCCTCCGTCTGGTGGGCCCGGGGATGCGGCATTTTCGTGGCCGGGAATGCGTTCCGGACGATCTGCCCGCGGATCGTCCCGCGGAACCCGAGGTCAGAGACCATGCGCTTCCATAGGGGCAGGTGCATGGGGTTCGGCGCCAGCTCGGGCCCCAGGGGCAACGCCAGCTCCCGGTTGTCGGGGACGTACGTCGTGACGGGCTGCACCGCCGCGGCGGCTCGCTTCCGATGGGGGTCCCGTCTGGAGAGGTCGAAACTCAGCATCCGCGTGTCCTGCAAAAGGGGAACAGAGGGATGAGGGGCAGGGAGCGAGAGAATGTGAGGGAGGGAGGGAGGGGATAAGAGGGAGAGGAGGCGAGGAAGGGAAGGAGGGAGGGAGGGAGGGAGGGAGGGAGGGATGGGCCGAGGGAGGCCGAACATGTCTCGCCTGATTTGAAAATTGGTGCCTGCAGTTGTGGCGGGTGTATATACTGGCGTCCCCCTATGCCCCCATGGACCCCCTCTGTTGCAGCCCCCGAACGAAGCAACTTCGGTTGCCATTTGACCAACGGTTTGCAGCTTGCCGAGGCCGTTGGCGAGCTTTGTCGATGGTTGTGCCACGGCACTTGCTGCATCAATCAGCCCCGCCTGCGCGTGTCCGAGATCCCCAGCCGGCCTTTGCGCGCCCATCCACCCCCCTGGCCATATACCCCAGCGCCTTCCTTTCTTCGGAGGCCTAAGAGACCAGTGGAGAGGAGTACAAGCGTCATAAGCAGTCCTTCCCAGAGGATAATCTCTACTTCAAATCACCTGCGCCAATGGATTCGGGGCAGGGACGACGGTACGGGGTGCGGCACTTTCTTTTTATGTTTTTTTCCCTCTTGGTCAGCGAAGCCCAGCGATTTGTTCCGGCAATGTTGCGCCTTGGAGGTCAAAAAGGAATGGGCAGCAAGAGGGGGGGAACTAGGAGGCATGTCTACAGGGGGATCAATGGTCGGCCTCTGATCGACTGAATGCCTCCGCCAAGACAGTTTCAGCCACTCGTCCATGAAGTGAGTGCTGAGTGCTTCAGGCACGCATCACCACGTGTCCAGTTCTTGGTGCGGTGCTCCACTGTTTCGCAGTATATCACATCGATCATGGGCGATCAAATCATAAGCAGCACAAAAGTCCTGCCCCCAGTGTCTGCAGTGCTTCGGGGTCTTTGAAGCGAGCACAACGCCATTGTGATAAGAGTGGTCGAGCGCCTTGCTTCACTTTACACTGTCGATCTCGCCTCTGCAAAGCACGGCACTCATTTGGCCTTACCAACTGACAAGGTCTTGGTGAGTTTCAATTGGCGGCAGGCCTCCATTGAGGGGCACACGGAAGGAGGAGGAAGGCAAAGAGAACCTGCAGTTGTGAGGAGGCTCCTTTGCAGGTCCAGCTATCGGAGGGCTCGGGTGTCCTCATGGATATGGGCCATGCATGAGGGGGCTTGCCACTGCTAACATCCTGCACGGACGAAGCCGGGCTGAGGCTCGCAGTGCTGCCGGCCTGGGTCTGTGCGATGGGTTCAGCCATGCCCACCCGCTGACATGCCCTCAGAGTTTCAGAGGGGCCAGGGCAACAAGCGTCGTGTGTAAAGGCACACAGGCATTCGAATCATTTGCAAAGGCTCTGTTGAAGGATAAACAGAAGTACATGGGTGACAACGATGGCCAATTGTGAGGTTCTGGGGCCGGATAGAGGCATCACAGAGGTTCACAGAGTGGTTGGGTGAAGATTGCTCACCAAGGGGTAGTACTTGCACTGCATGCACACCGCATGCACACTGTGTGCGTCTTTAAGGTGATTCTCCTGGGAATGACGGAATTACTGTTGGGATGGTATGACTGTTTGCAGGGGGTTCACAGTTCCCACTATGCTCTGCTGTTTCTGCTCCTGCCAGATTGAAACCAGTTGCCCTATTATTCTTTTTCAGGCCTCCGAAATACCCATAATTCACCCAAGATTAAGAAAAATGGGGGAAAACCGGGGAAATTTTGGTGAAAATGGGCTATTTCTGTACAGTTGGGAAACTTGTTCGAAACCTGGAGGTGCAACCAGTCCCCGGGAGAAAAGAAACACTCAACATCATATGATGTGGCTGGAACAGCCAAGACGCAGTGTGCACTAGCATACACGACGGGCAAAGGTGCAGATATTCCCTCCCACTAATCCAGAATGCTAAAATTTTCCGTTGAAACCACTGCTGACAAATCCGAGCAACCTCCTTTGTGGATTCTATGAGCCAGCACTTGAACCCTGCAACCGCGCTCTCGGATCATCCTGCATCGTCAGCACTGCTTGCCAGCAATGGCCCACATGGGGCTGCACACTGTTCCGGGTTGGTCCCCATCGGGCTCGGCCTCAGGTGGACGCCGGTGCCCCAAGAGTCCAGAAGGCTACCATCGCTCAAACACACTCAGGCACAACGGACTATTGTGCGTCATGGCCAGGGAAGGCCTTTGACGCGCACAGACGCTGGATGCACAGAAATCTGCTTCTGATGCTTGCCCATTCACAGTTTGAGAATAGGTTGAGGACTGATAGACTCCCCAGAATGCCTCTCATGCATTGCTTTACCGGACAAAGCCGCTTCACAATCAGACAAGGTCGGACACACTCCCAGCCCCAGCTATCCTGAGGGAAACTTGGGGGAAAACCAGCTGCTGTATGGTTCGATTGGCCTTTCTGCCCTGTCCCCCGCTCAGACAGTACGATTTGCACGTCAGGATTGCGACCAGCCTCCAACGCAGTTTCCCACGTGGCCCGGTATAGTGCACCATCTTTCGGTCCCATGGAGGACACCTCGCACTCAGAACCAGTGTCCTTTGGATTCAGGCCCGGCAGCTCTGGCATCAGACCGGTTGCCATTGCACGCCGGGGAGAGCAGCACGCAGCGCCATAGGTCCCACATAGACCAAAGCAGCGCCGTGGCACAGAGCCCCCAAGGCAAGGCCCACACGCTTTTCAGAGTCCCCAAAGGCGCAGTGAAGCGCAGCAGCACCGCAGAGGGAAGTAGTCCGTTTGCTTTCATCAGGCAACGTTCAGGACAATCGGCAGCTACAGCCCCTATGCCAACCGTGGTCGGGTTGCGGAGGCCAAACCCGAGCAAGGCGTGGCATTCGGGCGTAGCGGCCCACGGCGGTGCACCTTACCAGCTTTGACTACGTGCACAGCATTGCCTGCGGCCTTCGATAGGCTCCTTGGTCCGTGTTTCAACATGGGCAGGGAATGTCCCTGCCTTGCCAAGCCACTCTTGGCATCTTGCCCTGTGCACCAACCGGGGTACCGAGAGCTGGGTTGAGAGGCCTGGAGAGCCTGCACACCGCTAGCTCTCCCACTGATTGTACCCGGCGCGGTTGGTAGGCACATGCATCCAGTGCACCCACAGCGGCACACCGGACACCCACAGGGCCATTCTGCCTTGCCACATTCGCCCTCTGAACGATGCTCTCACAGGGTAGCTCTGGGTAGGGCAGAAGCCAAAACAACTGCGTAAAACGTGACCTTCGGGGCGCCGGATGGGGCAATTCCTCGAGATCCTGGGGCGGTACCCTTCCACAGTCACCAAAATCAGAGACTTACCGCTCAATGCCTGCACAATGGGCCTTCCAGGATACTCACCTGGGGCTTTACTCGCAAGTGAAGCCCCACTGACAGTCAAACCCAGGGCCATCAGAATTCTGCACCAGAGCTCTCCATGGGGCGTAGGTCACAGCGACCAAATGTGTGCCCTCAGGTCCAGACAGGCGGAGTGCCTCTGCCAGAATGCCACTGCGAATCGATCATGGCATGTTAAGAAACATAGCCCTTGGGCTGTTGGGCGTTGGTCCCCTCACAAAGTGTGTCTGTGCTCCCACCAGGTCAGCCTGACTGATGATGGCAGAAAGATCTGAACTGGCACTGGACACTGTTGCCCTGTGCCGTCGCTGAAATCACGGCTTCAGTTGGTCACGGTCCACTACTTTTGCCGCCTGGTATGCCTCGAAGTCGAATTCCAGCCACTGTTTGTAGTCCTGCAAACGGATTGTTGGCAGATGTGGTTTGGGGGTTGTGGTGGTGCTGGAGAAATGGTCCTGCTCGACCCCAATCAACAGACCCATGAATCCCAAATTGGGCCAGACAACACGCCGCGCTTTGTACGCCTGGTCAAAGGCCTTTAGAAGTGTACAGTTCTGGTGGATAATGAGGTAAGCCAAGACAACAGTTGTGGAGCGGGAGATGCCCCCTGCACAATGCACCAGCACTCGGTGCTGCTGCCCAGGCGCTGACAGGGCCGAGTGGATGAAGTCAACAGCAATGCGCAGAACCTTGCGCATGCGCTCGGCCTCCTCCTCAAGGTCTACCACGTCGCACTGGTGGTACTTGATGCCAAGGGACTCAGCAAGTGGCTCATCACCTGCGAACTCCTCCCCAACCGAGACAATGTGAGTGATACTGAGGCTTTCTATCGTTGCTTTGTCCTTAGCTCCGCGGTGGTTGGTCAGATACAGCCGCTCTGGGACCACCATAGATATACAGTCGCGTTCAGCCTGCAGCCCTGACGTTGGGTAGTAGGGAGGTGGACCTACAGCTTTGGAGGATGGGGAAAGGGATCTGGAGGACGACGCGCTGGGTTGGGGCGCAGAGGCCCTGGGCTTCGTGGGCGACACCTTTTTTTTGGATGATGAGCACTTGCGAGAGTTGAGAGGCATGATCGCTGTCAGAATAGAGCAGTGCAGCCTTGAGAGAATAGTTATTCTCAGGGGAGAACATGTCAGGGGGCCAGCAACCAATGCAGCCTGCCCCCCCCCCCCCCCTCCTCCGGGCCTTGCCCCCCAAACAAAGGTGGTCATCAGGCTTAGACAAGGCCACGTTGATGTAAGAAACTACGTAATGTCGCAAAATGACCTATTCATTGGCACGAAGTGCATACCGTGCAAATCCTAAAGTTTCGCGGAATCCTAATTTTTGCTTTGGGTGTTTTGAATGAATAATGAGCAGAAATTTTGCGGCAGCATGCAAAATGGCAAAAATGGGCAAAAATTATTTTTTTTCGCGATTTTTCTTTGCGGAGCCCATTTTTGTGTAGGGTGTTAGACCAAAAATTTTTGTGTAAGGTGTTAGACCAAAAATTAATTTTTTTTGCGGTTTTTTTTTGCGTTTTGGGGATTGGGGTTGATTCATTTTGTTGCTACTGCAAGAAACCGTGCGTACCTTGGACTCTGGGATTGCAGTCCATTCCTACACAGGCATACAAATATCGATCAGTTGGACTCTGGGATTGCAGTCCATAGCACAGATAAGCACCAACAAGCATGGTTCAGGTCTACCAGCCCCCCCAAGAGTAATGTTCAAATGTAAGGCTCACTCTTTCAACTCTCATGAATCCAGGATCTGCAACAGCGTCTTTTCCGCACAGCCACCACCATGCTTGTGAATCGTTGCACCGTACTTTGTGTAACGCCACCAAAGGCTAGGGGGAATTTCCACGTTTCTGAATTTTGTTGTGCCAAATCCAAAATTGCACATTTGCGTAATTTGAGTCTCCAAGCGTTCGCAACGACAAATGTCTGTGTGTCGTCCCAAAAGCACGGGGCTTTCATTTCATTTTGTCAAAGAACCAGCCTGGAAGTACCTGCAATAAATGTGCCTGAAGGAAAGACTGCATACAGAATGCATCCCCCACAACTGCACCACACATTGAAGTACCCATGAGCCTAACTATGCCTGCAAGCAACATGGCAACGATACTGATCATACATCCACTGAGTTGCTCGGCTCAATGTTCAGTGTCTGTTGATTTGGGGCTCTGAGCGCAGCCAAAACGTTTGCATGATTAGGTATTTGCTTTGCTCTCCAGTCTTCAGAACATGCTCGATTGTCAGCCTCGTGGAATGGATCGAGACCCCAGCCTAGAAAACCTGGGCAAAGGGTGTCTGTGCATAGCATGTGCACAGTGTGCACATAACATGCATGGCGCACAATCTGCAAAACAGATCACAACGCAGAGGTTTGTTAGATCAAAACCACGCAAGCCCGCATGCATGGGAAAATGGCACATACCCCCCTTTTTGGGTGTATTCATGTACCCTACCCCAAGGGGTTGAATTGGTTGTTTAACCCCTTGTAAAATCATTATTTTGTCCAAAAAAGGCATCCGCCAATGAGTTTTTGGTCCGGACCCCCCTAGACCCCCCACACCCGAAACCCACTTTTGGGGGCGGGGGGGGGGGGTCAAAACAATGTCGAAAAAATGACTCCCCCCTTTTTGGGTTGAAAATTACGAATCTTTTGGTTTTTTCAACTTTAAGAGCTGAAGATGTGTTTTCGGGTCCCAACTGCATAGGGTTTGTGTGGGTGGAGTGGGCAAGCACTAATGCAGTTTATGCAGTTTTCGCCCGTTTTTGTCATGTCGGCGGTTTTGGCACCTTTGGTGACCGACCCTGTTGTACGCCCTAGAGAAGTGGTTTTATGGATGCTATGACAGTATACCCATGCTAGGATGCAAAAAGACGTTTTTTGCAGCCTCTAGGCTTGGCTAGGGCCAGCCATGGCCCGTTTCAAAGACGCGAAATCACCATTTTCACCTAAAATGAATTCATTGGTTGAAAAATGCAGTTTTTTTTGGTCCCTTGACGACACCCGGGGACCCCGGGGCCAGGCTTGAGTGGTTATTTGGTGACAATGGGAGTCATGTAGCACCAACTAGGCCCTTTCAGTGGTGCTTATTGGCCCCCAAAAGCGCTGTTTTGGGCTTTATTGCATGGATAATCGCCATCTCCACACCACCAAATCATTTGCAAAACGTTCCACTTCAGACCAATGCACCCATAGCCGAACTAGCCTGCCAAAAGCCCAGTTTCTGATGATGGCCGATGATGACCACGTTTGACCGCCAGGTTTCGGATCATGGTTCTGAGGCTGCAAAATAAATTACCCTGTCAACATAGTCAAGATGCAAATGCTGCACAGACACAGGGGGCGTTTCTGCACAGCGCGCACACACTGCGCGCACAGCATAAGCTTTCCTGTGACCACCCTGAAAACCACCCACCACCGTGGGAGCTACGTCCAGAAGGCAAAAACTGCAGATTTAGACAGCCATCTGGCATTTTTAGTGCGAAATATAGTTTGTTTTTAACTAATTATCTGAGTTTTTGCACCGAGTAAGAATCCGAGTAGTCCTGTGTATGGGAACACAACAGTTACTGGGTCACCATCGGGAAAATGAGTCCAAAACAGCCTACTTTTCGCACAGCGTGGGCACAGCGCACAGTGCGCCCTCACAGTGGGAAACGGCTTGACCCCAGGATGCCCAACGCTCACTGCGTGGGGCTTCAGCAAATGCTGAAGTGAGCGGCTGCAACAACGACCTTCCCAAAAATCACCTCGCAGAGGTTGTTAGATCAAAGCCAGGCAGGCGTATATAGGGGAAAACGCCACATACCCCCCATTTTGGGCCTGTTTGGGCCTATTCGCGTACCCTACCCCAAGGGGTTGAATTGTTAGTTTAACCCCTTGTAAAATCATTATTTTGTCCAAAAAAGGCATCCGCCAATGAGTTTTTGGTCCGGACCCCCCCAGACCCCCCCCACTTGAAACCCACTTTTTTGAGGTTTTGAGGGGGATCAATGGTCGGTTCCGATAGACTGAATGTCCCCGCCATAGACAATTCCAGCCATTAGTCCAGCAGTACTGCGAAGTCCAATCAATGCACGTGTCCCCTTCTTGGTTGGGGTGCTCCACTATGTAAAGTACAGTGAGGCGTTTTTTGCGGTTAGCTCTGCGGGTCACTTGAGTGCTTGTCCTTGAGGTTTTGAGGGAGGGGGGGGGTCAAAAATGTCGAAAAAAATGACCCCCCCTTTTTTTGGGTCGAAAATCATGAATCTTTTGGTTTTTTTCGATTTTGAGCCGAAAAAGTGTTTCCGGGTCCCGACTCCATGGGGTTTGTATGGGGCGGAGTGGGACGAGCGCTGGTGCAGTTTATGCACTTTTTAGCCATTTTTGCTATGTTGGGGGTTTTGGCGACCTCGGTGACCCCGTGGTACCCACTCTGGGGGGTGTGAGTGGGGATGTTGTGACAGTATATGCCTACTAGGATACAGAAGAACGTTTTTTGCAGTCTCTAGCCTTGCCGAGAGCCAGTCACAACCCGTGTCAAAGACGCGAAATGACTGTTTCCGCCAATAATGGGCTAGTGAATGGGCCGGTACACAACCTGCTTATGCAGTTTTTCACCCTGGGCAGCTCAAAAATCGAAGTTTTCGAAACTTCTTTTTATGATATTGTGATCACCTACAATGACCATCCAAGGTATGTAAAGCATGTTTTAGGCCGTATTTACATGTTTTTCACCCTATATGGGTATTAGGTCCGGGGGCGGGGTCTCCCAAGGGATTGGTACACAACCTGCTTATGCACTTTTTCACCCTAGACAGCTCAAAAATGGAAGTTTTTGAAACTTATTTTCTTGATATTGTCATCACCTAAAATGATCATCCAAGGTATGTAAAGCATGTTTTAGGCCGTATTTACATGTTTTTCACCCTATTTGGGTATTGGGTGGGGGGGGGGGGGTCTCCCAAGGGATTGGTACACAACCTGCTCATGCAGTTTTTCACTGTGGCCAGCTCAAAAATCGAAGTTTTTGGCTAAGTGTTTGCACTGCGTGCGCACTGCGTGCATACTGTGCACGCAGAGGCTAGGATACTCACCCAAGAATACCTGTCCCCTGTTTACTAGCACGGCGAAGCAGCAAAGCCCACAACAGAACAACAAAACTGCCTTCAGCTTGGTAATCAAGTGTCGTTATGAACAAGCAAATCAGCCTTATAAAGTACAACTATGCAAGGGCATGCAAGATGCACACATGTTCAAGTTCTGGCTTTTGGTCTTGTGAGCATTGTGTTAAATTATTTACGTTCATGCTCACAAGTACACAAAGTTAGCGTTTGCGCACGATAAAGACTTGGGTTTTCGACACCCTTAAGTGGCCCAAAACACCCTTGTAAGCCGCTTCCCCAAAGGAAGCGATATGCCCATGTGAAAGGGGTATGAAAGGAAGGCAAAGGGAGGAGATGTAGAGTTCCCAACGAACTCGTGGTCCTTGGTAACCATGAGTTCGGTCACTTGACGGAAAAGCTTGCGGGGGAGGAAATTAGGGGGCAATGGTTGACAATTCAAATATGCCACATCCTGAATGCTTGGGAAGCCAAAAAAACCCTTGTACGGAACCAAAAACTTGTGAAAAGGGGCCAAAACTAGGGTTCGAGTATTTGCCGACATCCAAAACTTCGCACTGCGAGCGCACTGCGTGCGCACTGCGTGCATGGCATTCCCTTTGAAACTTATTTTTTTGATACCATGATCACCTATAATGATCATCCAAGATATGTAAAGCATGTTATAGCCCGTATTTATGTAGTTTTTACCCTGTTTTGGGTGTGTGTTGCTTGGGGTAGATTCTCTGCGAGGTGGACTTGCCCAAGGCAATAGAATTTCAACATTGTTGTGTCTGCCGTTAGGGGCGGTCCGTCTTTTATGACTGCCAACCGCAGTGGTGCTTAATAAACAGATGGCCCGTTACTCAAGCAGGGCTGTCCTTTATCAAAACAGAAGAACTCTCGTTGATCTACACTTGACCCAACAAATGTGCATACATACACAGAAGGCAACCAGGCACTACACAGAGCAACTTTTCAAATCACAAATCCTTCTAAAACTGTTATTGGTAAAAGAAAAGACATATGAACAACCATCTGAAGTTGGTGCAATGAACTAAAAATGACAATTAGCGATTGGTGGTTAATCGCTACGGTCGGCTGTTAAGCGCCGGCCTAGAGGACTGTCCTTAGGGCCTGTCCTCAGTAAAACGAAACAAAGAAAAAAACCCATTCACTAAGGACAGCCCTGTATTCAACTCTGATGCGCCATGTAAAAACACTCAGAAAGGCTCATAATACAGTGGCGGGGATGCAAAGGCCTATCAATAATACTGAATGATGCCCTTAGCGCTGGGTGCACTTGTGTAAGCAATTGCAGAGAGAGAGAGAGAGAGAGAGAGAGAGAGAGAGAGAGAGAGAGAGAGAGAGAGAGAGAGAGAGAGAGAGAGAGAGTGCATGTTATGGAGCATAGGCCTTGGGCTTGAAGGCCTTGGGTTTCCACCGATGTTTCCCTGAGGGTTATTTGGTGGAGAGCTTTCGGCACCGACAGAACTAGAGGCTCCGCCGCTGACCTTGGTTATGTGTGCTCCGTGGTTGCTTGGCCATGCCCCGCGCAAGCGCGTGGCGGCTGTTGCTTCGGTCTCATGCTGTACAATTGCAGAGAGAATGAGGTATTACTGTGATATGAAAACTGCCTTGGCGTCCTTGAGGAGAAACAGGCACTGCCCGTGCGCGCACTGCGAACCTGGTTTTTTTTTTTAGCTGTTTTGCACATTGATGCAATTTCTGGTAATAACAGAACCAGTGGCATACAACACGGAGGCCTCCACTCTGCCTCCTCACCAAAGCAATGGTGGTGGTACCCACCCACACCCCCTGCCAGCGTCGATGTTGATGTCGCGGAGCTGTTCTGGTTGTGTGCTGAATGATGATTGGCACCACGCTTGCACATTGCAAAACAGAACAGCAAAATTGTTGAGGTCTGTAGGGCAGATGAAAAGCTGACCAGAAGAATGAGCAGGGAACAAGTGTAACTGAGTATGCATCGTGTGTGGGACAAAAGGAGTAAAAGGAAAAACAGCCTAGCACACAACCGCCATTCAGGGTGATGGTAGCCAGCTGCACCTCCCCAGGTGGGTGATATCAACTTTTTGATCCCACCGCACTCCCACACCACTCTCCTGCCTGTGGGAAGTGGTGTTGACGGCCCACACAGCCAAGGATATTGAGGAAAATTAACATGCGTGCATATAGAACACCACCCGAGTGAAATCGCACAGCGCGTCCACCGCGCAGCGTACTTCGCTCTTTAGCAAACACCTCGGAACACTTTCCCCAGTGTGACGCAGATGACACGCATGAACCGAGCTGTACCAATTTATGTGACACATATAATTCTTGGGTATTCTGTAGAGATCTGTTTCGTTTCTTCAAAGCCATACTCGCACGACCAAGCAAGCTGCGAGCACTGCAAAGGTTAGGCAAAGTGAAGGCGGTGCAGACAGGCGAACAATGGCAAACCAAATGTCCCCCATTGAAGATCTGCACACCAACGGCGCATTCCGAACACACCAAACTCTATGTCACGCAGTCCCTTTACACTCTGGAGTTGTAGTGCTTCTGTCTCTGTGTGTAGCCTTGTTCCACGGCTCTGCTCCATGCAATGCCCCAACACTTTGCATGTTGCATGCCAAAGGCAACGCTCTGAAGATCATGGGCAAAGCATAACAGCTAGCAGCGTTTTGGGTCCTGAATGCCAGTTTTCGGAGGTCAGAGCGCCTTGTTTGACTGCTGAATGTGGCAAGTGCAGTGCACACATTGACGGAGGAAAAGGCGTACATATATTTACAGAGGCTGCGAATGCCTTGACTTATTATTCACAGACCACTGGTACTCAGGACAAAGCGTCGCCAGACTGTTGATGTTGCCTGACATCAGACCTGCCTCAATGCGGACTGCGTGACACACTCAATGCAGTGGTTTCTTCTGAGCCCTGCATATGACAGGGACGGGTATCACCCCTCCCCACTTCTCAGAAAGCCAGCCCCCCCTTGCGCAAACAACTGCAAAGCAATGTGAGGTGCAACATTACTGTTGTTGAGACGAAAAAATTCGCTTTTCACCTGAGGCCAGTTTTTCTGCTGTGCAAGAGTCCCCGCTTCGAGAGCAGGGAGGATTTCAAGGAAGGGGGGGGGGGGTAGGACACGGTTCCAAAAAATGCGGAAACAACACCTCCTGTTGCTCTGACAAGGGCGTTGCTCTCACAAGTGGGGGCAGGTAGGGTCGTGCATCCACTGTACCCCTCACTTCCCCGCGCAACCATGGTCAGGGAAATGGACGGTCACATGGGGATTCTGTGCGCAGACAAGACCGTGCCAATGCGTGACCCACCGGCAAGCGGTCCTTGGGTCTTGGGCCTAGAACACCATCATTCGATGAGGATTACATCCAAACGAAGAGAAATGGGTCGCTGTTTCAAGCAGAGCATTGATATGAGCAGAAACAACTCTTCATACGGCATGACCCAGCCCTCCACGATCTCCCCCTCCTGGGGCACATGTCTTGAGAGCCCGCTGTGCTGTGCTGTGCTGTGCTGTGTGTCGGTTGCATGGCCCCAAAAGGTCAGGTGTGGACCCGCCACTTAGCTCCAGCCGCGCCTGCCTTCACACGGCCTTCATTGCCATCGCAGTTCCGGTCGTGTGCGACTGGCCATTGAATATCCCATTGGCCCGTTGTGCTGCTCCCCAACCTCCCTGGGCTTGGGCTGGAGGTGTGGGCTTCTTGGTTCAGGGCCTTATCGGTTACATGGACAGGGCGGTCTTTCAAAGGCCAGGTTCATTTTCTTTCAAGACCGCATGTTAAAGACTCCGGGAGTGGGAATTCACCAACGGCAGTTGACGGGCGAGTGCCGGTGGTTGGTGGTTGGCCCACAGAACCTGGCAGGTGTCTGACAACAGTCGGTGGGCGGTCAACGCACACCTGTTGAGGATGTGCGTGATGGCATCCAGCCTCCCCTTTTGGTGTTGTTTCTCTTGCATTGAAGACCCTGACCGGGCACTTGTCAGCCTGGGTCAAAAACACACTCACAGCCTGTCCTGACCCCATGCAGACCGTGGGCACGGCCTCTCTATCAATGAGGGCAGGCGGCTTTTAAGGTCCTGGTCTTGTGAAGGGGAAGGGAGAGGGTTAGCAGGTTAGAGCCTGCCTGTAGCCTGCCCTTGCCCACCCTATCAATGAGGGGGATTCTGCACTGCGTTCGGTTACTACAGCAGCCAGAAGCGCTTCCACACAATTGGAAGGCTGCGCCAGAAATCGTGAAAATTCAAGGGCCATATCGGCGACCTAACGACTCCCGACCGGATCGACTCGAATCCCGACATCTCGTCGAGGCAGCTCCTGCTGGTGCTGTATGCACACGCAGTGC
>OZ038396.1:32155153-32314351 GCA_964036045.1 Eutreptiella sp. 'Long Island Sound 2002'
CCACCTCCTCCCTTTGGCCTCCGCCGTTGGCCCTCAGCGCCAGCTTGGCAAGGGACAGCTCCGCCCTCTTCACCTTCAGGTCACGCTGCGTCTCTGCCGCGTTTTCGAAATTCCTAGCGCCTTGCGCCCACTCCTTTGACCTGATGCCGTACGCCCCCGCGACGGCCGGGTTGTGCCTCTCGAGGAACTCGTGCAGCGTCTTTGCGTGGACGCTTTCCGAGGGCATTTGCAGGTCGATCAGCCTCTTCCAGAGGCCCTTGCTCTGAAGAGAAGCCAGGCATTATCACAGGAAAGTCGCTTTTTGGGGGGTGTTGGAGCGGGGCGGTGCGGTGTGAACGTCGACCGTCCGGTGCGAGACGGGGGGGGGGGGGGGTGCGGTCTGCAGAGGCAGCGGGGCCCCAGCGGCCGAGAGGGGGTTGGGAAGGGAGGTCTGGGTAAATCCGACAGAGTACCGAGGCCTCAAAGCTATCAGCGTTCCGCACTGATACCCGGCACCCGTTTAGCACTCTACATATGTGCTCACTACGCCCTCAATGCCCTCAATGCGTGTTGCCTATGCGCCCATTCTCTGCAAGCCCTCCATGCGCCCTCTCCATGCCCTCTATGCGCCCTCCACGTTGCACCCCCAGCTCTACCTTGTTCAAGGTGCACTGCGGCTGATACAAACTGTTTGTGCCCATGAGGGGCGCCCACTTCGAACGCGATACCCCAGCACGCTGCCCCAACACTTTGAGGCTTGATTGGGGTCAGGGGGTGAAGGGCACAAGCAGGTCTCAAAGCGCTCTACACATGCACGTCCTGGCATGCATATGCAGCAATGTCTGGCAGCTCCACAAGATCATTGGTATGATACACGTTTGCTACCATACAATTGTCTGCACCTGATGGCCTTTGTTTTGTCAACACAACCGTGTTTGTATGCTACAATACAAGAAAAGGCACCCTAATGCAACCATCTTTCACCCGAGTCACCTTGCGTGTGCTGGCACTCCTTGGCCAAGTAACCTGGACTAAGACTGTGTGCTTCAGGGGAAGAGTGTGGGGGGTGGGTGTACCTCGGTTGGTACCAATGTGGCCTACAAGCTTCAAGGGGTGAAGGGGGGGGGGGGCGCAATAGGCGGCCGGAAGAGTAGGCGTGGGGAGTGCCGACGCCTGCCAATTGGTTCTTAAAATGAAATACTGCAGATCAGCTTCATGTACAACATCATGGAACACTCAAAGAACAATACTGGCGAATAACACAGTGCAGTGAGAAGAGTCGAACCACATAGTAGCTCGTGGGCACCCTGACCGAGAAGAAGGCAGGAGGAAAAAATTCTTGATGCTGAGAAGAGTGCTGACGGAAATGAGCTCCCGAGAACTTTGGAAACAAAAAACGGAGAGGACTACCAGCGGTCAGTGTTGACAAGCTGCATTCTTGGTCGGAAGTCTTGTTGATATGTGCACCTATCAAGACACAAGGAGGCAGTATGCTCCCGGGGGAGGGGCGAGCAACAGGATTTGGTGACGGATACTTCTGCGGGTGGGCTTGATACTGTCAGATGGATAGCTGTCAGGGGGACGTGGGGCGTAACTCAGTTGGATGCGGAATCCGAATCCAATGGGCGCGCTGGTTGTGGCCTTCATGCCTTCCCCACGTGCACATAGGGGGTGCTATTCAGCCATTGCCTCGTGGCAAGGGACCCCCACTTCTGGGGTCGATGGATGGGTCAGAGGGCAAAAACAGGTTAAAGTCCGTCAAATCGGCCTCCCATTTGATACATTTCATTTTTTCCTGAAGAAAAATTTCTGATGTGGATTGGGGGTTCAGTCGGCCGGGACTGGCCGAGCCCCTAAATGAGCCCCCCCTCCCCCCGGGTCCTTAAGCAATGGCATGGCGGTATTGTTGCTTTTTGAAGTTGGTTTGACCACTTTTGGCCCATCAGTCCGCGGTGGTGCCATATGCGCGCGCTACGGAGGCGCAATCACCATTCAAACTGCATCAGTTCTCGCGGTTGTAGGAATATGCTATGCACAAATGAGATGAAACGCAATGCATCCATCCCTCCCAGTCATTTGTAACGCGCTCCCTACGGTGCAGTTGTGGGGGGTCACTCAGGAGTCAACAACAAGTTCAACATTGATAACGTGTTTGAGCCGTCCATGGCCACTGATCGCACAATTGTGTCCCTATACCCTTCCATAATGTCCTTGAACTGGCTGGTTTTCGCACAAAATGGGGCCAACACGTGTTTCGTCCCCCCAAAAAAATACGCCATGGGCACCCCAAGAAGGCAAAACAAAATTTATCAGACCGTTTCCCATCCGGTTTCACAAATTCAGCGGTGCAAAGTGGTTTGTGGAGATTACCATAATGACTAGGGCTATGACTACGATGCTGATCCTTGTTATTATTGTTGAGCCCTACTGACACTCAAGAGGTTGCACATGTGTGACATCTGCAAAAGAACAGCTCAGAGAACCAAAATGCCCCATGTACGCCACACGAAGGTATGCAGAGGGGACACATCGTTGGCGGGACGGCCGTGCTCGACGCGCGGCGAGGCAGTAGGTGCACCTGATAGTACTTGCACACGGCCATATGGAACTCAGGCCCGTAATTCGTCGCGTACATCTTCGCGTACTCCTGCAGCTGCTGCACGTCCTGGTCCTGATCACACACCTCCACCAGGACGTCAAACGCCAGCCAGTGTTCCGCCAGCTCTTTCAGCACCTCCAGCCGCACCACTCGATTGCCGTTCAGGGCCGCGCCCGGCTCCGGCAGCAGGTACCGGCACATGAGGTCGCGCGCATCCGCGCAGTGCGCGGGGGAGTCGCGACGCCGCAACGCCAGCACGCATCTGATCAAGTTGGCCTGTTGCTTGATGAGGGACCCCGCGACGTCATCGTAGCCGGGGTCCCAGCGCCGCTTCGTCAGCGGAGGGTCGTAAGGGTTTTGCGCGGTGACGTCCAGCGAGGCCAGCTCCTGCAGCAACTCCTGCGTCCAGTCCAGCTGTTTGATGATGAGGTCCTCGAAGCCGCATTGCACGGTCCAGACCTCGTTGCCCAAATCGCGGGTGGCCAACACCGCGCACTCCCGGTCGTTCATGGCGCGCGCGGCGCCGCCGTGCCGGAGCCGATAGTACCCTGCGCGGTGCCCTAAAACCGCCATCAGGAACTTCTCCAGGACGTCGTTGATGAACGGGACGGCCTCGAACCGCGGCAGGTCGTGATCCGCACAGGCGCGGTACAGGCCGTCCGGGTCGCCCGCCAGCCCCACGAGCTCGCGCACGATGTCGTGGCACTTGGTGGCGTTCGAGTAGAACTGCTCCTCCACCGTCATGACCGCGGGGGCGCCCGCGGCGCCGGCCGCGCCGGCCCATTTGTCAACGACGCGGCCCAGCGCCGCGTGGAAGAACGCCCGCAGCCGCAGCGGCAGCGGCGGCGCCCCCCTGGCGTCCGGCCCGTGCGCCGCGGCGCCGTCGGCGAGGTCGTTCTGCAGCTTCCGGAGCGCGTGCAGCGCGAACAGCTGCTCGCCGTGCCCCACGACCTCGCAGCAGTCGGCCTTGGAGAGCTTGTCCAGGAGTCCGTGCCCGTGCAGTGCGGCGAGCAGCCCACGGTGCCGCGTGACCTTGTTCCCGAGCGCCTTCAGAAGGAGCGGGCCCCCGCAGTCCGCCTGCGCGGCCGGCACCCGCTCCCACGCCTCTGGGTCCGCGATGGCCGTGTTCGCGATCGTCTTCGAGAACTTCGCGGCTTCGCTGGGCCGGAAGTCCGTCAGGTCGTACAGGTCGGCGAGGGCGAGATCCGCGCCCGGGAGCTCCGGGTGCCGGACCTCCCACACCCCCGACGCCCACAGCGTGTGGCACGCCCCCGCGAGGCCGTCGACGGCCGCGAACGCGCGGTGCTCGTCCTCGACCGCGTCCTCGCGGCCGAACGCGCCGGGCCCGGCGGCCGCGCCGCCCTCGCCCTCGCCCTCGTCCCCGGCCCGGCTCTGCGCCACGATCAGGAGGTTGTCAATGCCGATCGCGCAGTACAGCGCCGCGTCGGCGTCGGGGCCGCCCGCGGCATGGCACGCGAAGGCGGCGGCCCCGCCCTCCTGCAACTGCGACCGCAGCGCCCGCCGCTGGTGCACGGCGGCGCCGCGGTAGTGGAGGACGGTGTACGTGTGGTAGTCGCCCGCGCGCGCGGCCACTTCCGCCGGGCTGACGTGCGGGGGCGGCGCGTACGCCGACAGCAGCACGTGCCAGTCCTCGGGGCCCTGCACGCACAGCGCGCGGAACTGCGCGTCGGGCGGCAGCTCCGCGCGGAACTCCGGCGCCGGGGCGCCGCGCCGCCACTTCTCGACGGCGGCGCCCCGGACGACGAAGAGGGAGCGGTCCTTGGGGCTCCAGGCGGCGTGCCGCACCGGCGGCTCCGCGGCGCCGAACAGCGCCCCGAAGCCCCACGCCCGGCGGCGCGGCGCGCACTGGAACACGGGCACGGGCCGCTCCGCGCGGCACGCGGCGGCGTCCAGCACGAAGATGTTGTGGCACGTGGTCCACACCACCGCGTGGTCGCCGGTGCACCGGAGGCCGGAGACCTGCTCGTGGGCGGCAGTGGTCTCGAGGCGGCAGCGGCTGTGCACACGGGGGTCGCGCAGCACGTCCTCAAAGAACACCACCTCGCAGCTCGGCCGGTGGACCACCAGGAGGCTTTGGGCTCTGGAGGGCAGCAGTTGGCAGCGTCAGGGGAGGGCAAGGGCAAGGATGTGCATACAAACACCTTCGCGGGCACACACATGAACTCAGGCCCTAGACCCGGGCATGGGCATGCGCGCAGCGGCCAATCAGAATGTCCCCCCCCCCCACCCCGTGTGACATTCCGTCGGGTTGCTGTTTCTTTTCAAGGCCCTGGACAGTCACCGATCCTTCCCTTCGCGTGCTGTCAATGCTTTCTGACGGCCGGTGTTCCTTGTGGTGTCGTTTCCACATTAGCGGGCCAGCAGGCACTAAAACACCAGGGCACATGGAATTACAGCTACACCAACACTTTGCCACCAATATTGACCCTTCCTGTGGCCTGGGCAAAGCTACCAACCGCATTCTCTGTTGGATTGGAACCGCAAACCGCGTAGGTCAGTGCTGGTGAGTGGACAGTCACAGGGGCATGCAATGATGAATGTTTTGGTTGGATCTGCCAGCACTCAGCCCGGGGGGTGGGGGTGGAGCTACATGATAACCAGCCCGCGGTTTAGAACATGCCTCCCGAAAAGCCCGACAAAGTCCGACGAGGGGGAAATTGTAGAAGCAAAGAACTTTTTGTAGCATTTTTGGTACACAACACTGTTGGGTATCAGCCCCTTCCCAATCAAGCACCAGGCTAGCAAGGGCGTGGCTTGCGCACAACACATACAACTGCTGACACACACGTGCGCAGGCCACATATGCTGAAATTGGCAATTCAGGACCTATGGGATGCATCAGACTGAAAAAAAAAATTCCTGGTGCACCAGCAGGGGGCCACGTCTTATGTGGCCACACCACATTTCGTACATAATTGAATTACATACCCTACGCCTACTGTAGCTTGGACAAGGGCGTAGCTTATACAAGGGGGGGGGGGGGGCAGGTAGCTGGGCACAGGCCTTCCCACAGGCATGGGCATACCCATTCCCGAGCAACCCAACCTCCACAGCATCGTAGGCGTATTGGAACAGCTCACAGCAGTTGACTTCCTCGTACATTGGCCCATGCGCAGGGGTGCTCCACACCGCAATGGCGCGCGCCATCAAGAACCAGGCCACGCTGTGTTCTCCCGTGTGCACGAGCCCGCCCCTCACGTTCACGGTGCCCCCCTGCAGCTGGGCTCTAAGTCGGGTGGGACATGCGGCGGAAAGGTCCAGCGCAGCCTGCGTCTTGTGCAGCACGGTGCTGCCCACGTCGCGTGGCAGGACAACCACATTGGGCTCATGCGTTAAGCGGTGGGGTGACGTTTGGTCTCGGCTCCGTCGGGGCTCCTTGGAGGCATGCATGATGCACACAAGAAGCACTGCGGTAGGACAGCCGCATGGCAAAGAGGTGGTTTGTATGTTGCATCCCTCGAAGCCCTCAAGACTGTCCCAGATCAGGGCCCAGTGCGGACGGCGCCAAAGTTCAGGAACCCCCATGCCCCCTTGATGCGGGACGATTTACCCCAAACCTGGAGGGGACTATCATCAAATGACTGTTTACCCCCCTCCCTTGCCCCCTGGCCAGCATTCATTCACTGAAACGCTCGAGTTCAACCACAATGTGCATTTGATTGGCTCCCTGAAGGCAATCCAGGGGGTGGGGGGGGTACCATGTGCTCATGCAGTTTTCTCAATCTCCACTTCGTTTGTTTGACAATGCCATGAATCCCACCCCTCTTCCTTGCCTGCACGGGTCCAACAAATGGGAAGCATCTAGTGGAAGAAGGCAATGCATCTGTGAAGAAGACATGCAACAACTTGACGACTGAAATATGAAATCCAGCAATAACACACTTTCCGCCGCCCCCCCAACCCCCCAGTAGAGGATGGGTGTTGAAGGGGAATTAAGGACACCCACCCCTATTTTGAGGATGAGGATTTCAAAAACAAACACCATTTGGCAGGTATTTGGATGGGTATGAGTGGGTCTTGGGGCCTAGTAAGTGGTTGGAAGGGTTAAAAATAGGGTATGCCACCACCAATGACAGAGTCCTACCCACAATGCTAAAAACAGGCAACTTAAGGACAAAAGTGGTGAGATGAGGCATTATTCACCCCTAAGTGACTTTGAATGATGAAAATAATCAAAAGGGATGAAAGTAATCAAAAGGAAGGGGAGTGTTTCCAACTTCCATGGTATGTGGGGGTTAAAGGGTAGGGATGGGCCATTTTTAGAGGTAAAATGGGTACTCTCGGTTTTTTTGGCACTCTCGGTAGGATGCGATCAACAGTGATGGCATACCCTTGGTCATACCCCAGTTTTTCATAATTTTGCCCTCACGCAGCCCTTCCACCGTCCCAAATCGTTCCCAAACGTATTTTTTTGAACTCCCCACCATCAAAACAGGGGCGGGGGGTTATGCCCGCCAAAGCGTTCCCGGTAGTGGGGGCCTGGGGTGGGAAGGAAAGTGTATAATCGCCGAAATCCATTTGCATTGAGGATCACCACTTTTCGCTTCCCCTTGTTTGGTTTTTCTCATGGATGTTGAACCATACCTGCTTGCAAATAATATTGTGTTTCCACACGACAGTTTTCCAAATATGCCACCATGGACCCACCATGGACCCAAATATGGATGCCAAACTCATTTTACCTTCCACAGCAATCAAACCAAATGCCTTGATTGCCTCCCTACGGGTGACAAAGAAAAACATTGGAAAACCAATGGTTCCTTCCTCTGCCGCAGGGTGATGCCGCAATGCGTGTCTCTCAATGTGTGACTGTCATTTGCGTGTGGTGTGCAACCTGGTTGCCACACTCTCAGCATTCCGTTCATGGAAATGCCGTTTGATTTCTTCTAAAAACGGCACAACTGCGCTCAGACGGGGCTTTGTTTTGTGCCCAAGGGGCGAGTGGTGTGGCTGTGGTGTGCTCCTGTTTGTCCTTGCCCCAGGGTCGAGTAACGAGCACAGCGACTATGACACGACCCACACCAGCTGAATAGCGGGCCCATTCCCCCCAAGACAACCCCCGCCCCTATGTTGTCCCCCCCGGAATCAAGAAACAGCCCCCCCCCAAGCCCCCCAGTCGCTCCCCCCCCCCACAACCCCCTTCGGAACGAAGAATCATGCCACCCCCTGGGGCTTTTTACTGACAAATCATCAATCTTGCTTCTTTTGTGCCGTTTCTTGGCTCCACGGTGTTAGAGTGCCGCAACACTACCTCAAGACCGACGTCAGACATGTTCTGCAACGCAGAGAACTCATGAGTCCCGAGGAAACTTGTGGCAAGTCCGTCAACACCATATCACTCACTAAGTATGCAATGTATCGGTGCAGAATTGCGGTGACCTATCTGCCGCCCACTCCAGTCGACGAATGTGCCATAAAGTGCATGGCCATCTCACCATCCTCTCCATCCACGGACTCCACGAGGTTCCTCCACAATGAACGCATCAATGCAGTGAGTGTGAGTCACATCGACTGAACTGCACTTCAGGACAGGACCTAACACTGCTGAGACTTACCGTGACTCAGAGCTCTCGTAGCGTTGAGTCAAGATGAATCATGGACACTTTGCATCAACTCCTTTGTGTTTACAGTGCCGGTCAGATCTCCAAAACTTGAGCATAGACGCAGTGTACAGTGCCCTCAGGCTATGAGCTTCACGTGAGAGGGGTGTGTCCTGGTCAACGACCTGTACACGCAGTGCCAGCCGGTGGCATGGCAGCGTTGAGTGGGGAAATCTGTGGGGCAAACTACAGAAATGAGGGTCAATCGGTTTCGCAGGCCAGAGTCGCCACCAACGGACCGACGGTCCTAACCTTGTGGCCCCCGTAGTGCCAATAACATATTGGCCCTAAGCAGACGGCACGTCAAGTGCCAAGGATGACGTCGTTGCACAGGCCGTCGTGCTTGGACAAGTCCATGGTTGGGGGCGCAATCAGCATTCACACAACAGTCTGTTGGTCCGAGATCCTTCTATGGTACAAAGGGGCGCCCTTGCACTGCGCGCGCACTACAAACTAGCACGCCGGAGGCTCAAAATCCTTGGACAAGGGCCCCCCAGAGAGTAACTGTGAGTGCCTGGTCGGGTGAAATGGTCAAAAGACTTGCGCCACGCATGCACCGCGTCAAGTGCATCCCCCTAGTATCCCGAAGTATGCGTCTCTAGTACCGTCAGACGCCAAAATAGTTGCACTGCGCTAAGTGCGCCCGCAACAGCCATCAGCTTGGGGTGCACTATTCGCAAGGTTGCCGGGAGTGCTGTGTGCGCGCGCAACGTTTTTTCATGTTTTTTCTTGCATTAGGGTCCGTGACCCCTGTTTCGTTGCCTGCCCCCGTTCTATGACACATTTTTACGGCTGAAGCGCCGTAAAATGTTTACCTATGCAGGCACAAACAACGCGGCGGAGTAGGCAATTCCAAGACTTGAAACAGGTATGCTTGTGTGTGTGTGCGTGGGTTAATGGCACAGGAAATGTAAAAAGTCGGTGCCGGGCATCAGGCACTGTTGAATGGTGACCTACAGCTACATACGTGGCGTGAGCATTGTCCTAAAGGACTGTGCAAGTATGTCAGTTGTTTACTGCTACTATCGTTGTCGTTTGCGGCGCTTCAGCCGTAAAATTTTTACGGCGCTACCGCCGTAGATATTTTACGGCTGAAGCGCCGTAAAATGTGTTTATCGTCGTTTTCCCGTCTCCACTGGATTCTAGATCGGCGTCCGGATGCTGTGTGTCACCAGGGGGCCCAGAAGGGGACTCCTGTTCGGTGTGACTGTCAAGGGACACCGCGTCCAGTGTTGTACCAAAGTCTGAGGCCCTTCCGTCACCAGCAATACTGTTTTCTTCGGTCCGAGGCCGTTCTTCTGCTGCTGCCGGCAGGGCTCGTTTGCCACCACGTGGTGCCATTTTGTGCTAGATTTGTGTCTACAACAAGGTGGAGGGTGCAATTTCACCCTGGGTGTACCAAGTTGCAGCACCTCTATAACCCCTTCTGGCAGGTTGCAGTGCACACCCTATGCGGGGAAAGAAACAGGCATGCATGGTGGCTTGCAGCCTGTCTAGCACTCGTGGCCTCACTCGCATCTACATAGCGTGGCATACTGCCAGTGAACAAACCCCTGTTTCAAGGTCCTGGGAACACAGTGCAACTACAAACGGTGGTATTATCCTACAAAATAGTGCATACCTGTAACAAATAAAAATTGGCAAGAATGCACACAGCTGAAATGCGACACGAACAAGGCCGCAATTGTCTGTGTTCCATGTTGGTGAGCCAAGATGGTATCTGGCGCCAGTGTCAAACCGCCAGTAACTGCCAGGTTAGTGTGTGTTGTAAATGCGAATGAAACACATTTCATGTCCCCAGATGGGGTTATGGCATACCACCAGAAAAATGGGTTTTTCGACCGTCTAATGGTAACCGATTATACCCTTCTACAGGTGTTTGTGACACATTTGCATTGTTGCCACTACGGACGTCAATGCCTGATGATGGGCTGAAAGACAAAACACCGGGCTATGACCAGATTTACGGCGCTTCAGCCATAAAATTTTACGGCGGAGGCGCCATAAAACAGCGACGGACGACAAGCGCTACCACTCTAAGTGGTGCTGGTTGGATACTGCAAAACCCCTGTAAGCACAGGGCTCTGCACATCAATGCTTAGCAAGGGTCTTTGTCACCCCCTTTTCACGTATGTATTTTCTGTTGCATTGTGACATACCTTGGGGCACGTTTCTTTTGCGGTGCATTTTTTTACGGCGCCGGCGCCGTACGTTTTCCCAAACAAGGGAATCTGCTGCAAACACCCATGTTTGAACGATGTGCTCGCGTTTTCGCACGTTTTTTTTGAGATTTACGGCGCCTGCATTTTGGGGGGACGCCCGGCAACCTTGCGAATAGTGCACCCCAAGATCAGCGTGTTCTATAATACAAAGGCTTGGGATGAATGGATGTGTCACAAAAGTCGCAAGTTGTGTGCCCTTGCCAATCTGAATGAGTCCTGAACCAGATTCTGAGTGTGATTCTGACTCACGGACCGACACAGATTCGGATTGTGATTCTGATTCCGATGCCTCCTCTTCTTGCGATGATTCAGGAGAGGATGAGACACAGGATGTTGATATTGTATGCGACAAGGCAGCCCGTGGGGTCTGGGGTGGGGCATGTCTTCGAGGGCAGGCTGAACTTTACAAAAGACATCATGGATGACAGTTTCGTGCCCAAAGGTAAGAAGCCCAAGCTTGTCCCTCAGCCAGCCCATAAGGCAGCCCGGAAGCCAGCCCCGAAGCCAGCCCCAAAAGGCAAGCATGTCAAGTGTTGTCATGTTTCGAGGGGTAGGGTTGGTTTACGTCTGCAACATGTGTTCCACAGTACGTGCTGTGCGCAAACACGGGCTTGTGTAAACACGGGGACCCCGTGTTGCCACCGTTTTGCCCCTGTATCCAGAACCTGGCCTGTGTTAGGACAAGGGGGGAAGGACCAAAACAAGGCAGTCACCCCCTGGGGTAGGGTGTGCGCTCCACTGAGCGAAGGCCTGTGGCCGCCCACGCTTGAGGAAGGGGTTGGAAAATTGTAGTCGTGGGGTTTCTATGAGTGCCCAATCCAGCTGCGGAAAACATATTGGCACTTCGCGTCTACAACATGCCGGCAGTGTCTACAATTAGCAGACTGCATCTACTTGGGGCAGACAGTGTCCGCAGACTACAGACTGCAATTCCTCCAGTCCACGGGTAAACGAGTGGGGTGCACAGGTAAATGGAGTGGCATTCGGTGTGAAATGTGCATACTCTTGCATATTAGGGGCCTTTGGCCCCACATGGGCAATACGCACCCAGCTCGAGGGGGTTGGCTTGTATATTCCATATGTACATATATATACACGCATGTGAATGTGCCTTGCGCATGGGAGGGCACTGAAGCTTCGGCCCACTTCGGTGCCGTTCGACGTTCGGGTGCACATGCACCATCCGACACAGTACAGGGACAGCCAAACTGTGGTTGCGCCTTTTGGGGCTGGGGGTGGGGGGGCAACAAAAAGGATACTCGTTGCAACCCCTCTCCAAATCGGAATGGATCTCCAGATTCCTCCGAAACATACTGCTTGGGTTGAACCCCAAATCGTCACAGGGCCCCTGCAGCTCCGGGCCAAACGCCCATCCTGAGAACAAAATTTCCGCCACTTGCGACAATTGCCGCGCGCGCGCGCACACTCCCTAAACCGAAACCAACGGCCATGGGGGGGGGGGGTGTCGTGGGGATTATGTAGGATGGGGAATATGATGAGGGGGGCCCTTGCAGCAAAATTTCAGATCATTCAGTAACACATACATCTGAATTTTGTCGTTCGGCGAAGAGACAACATATCTGTGGAACAAAACACCGGCCATTCGTCGCTGGCAGTTGGCAGTTTACCGCCGGCCCCGAGGACCGCCCTTAAGGGGCCGTCCAGAATGGGAAAAAAAAACTCCCCTTCTGTAAGGACTCCCCTAGTCCAGTGGTTGGCCCCCCCCATTCCCGAAAACTTGGGGCACCTGGCACTCTGCAGAGCTCACGTCCCCCCTCTGCCTGAGCACTGTATTCTCCGAGGCTGATTCTCCTCTGGACAGACAGAAGTGGCTCCATCAAACCCCCAGTGAGTGGCCGCTGAGGCGGTGACCAAATTTGGTCATTTCATGTGCCATCCACCGCGCTTCCCCCACACTCAATGCCCGAACGACGTGCAACACTCGGCCGTCCGTGGCGTAAAAGAGAATCTCACATCGCCTCCCCTCCGTCGCGGGCACCGGGTGCTTACACGGCGTCACTCTGAAGTCCCGCAGACCCGTCTCCCGGTGCCGCGTGGCACCCCAGAGCGGGCGCACGGTCTCGATGGTCAATGCTGTACTGTCCACTGACAAAATGGTCTCGTGGAAGGGGGAGAGAAGGCCCCGGAGCAGCAAGGCGGAAAAGACGACCAGCCCTAGCCCTAGAATGGTCATGAACATGCCACGCCAAAACACGTCACAATCAAAAATGTGGGCCATAGTGCAGTGGCCGTGGGGGCGTTTCGCCAACCAGATCTCCAACGACAGCATGAAGGCGGTCACCGCGACGACAGCCGAGAGCTGCAGTGTTCCTGTGACGTCAAAATTCCACTTTTGATGGAACTCGAGCGTGTTTCGCAGGTTCGGGTTTACAGACCACAGGCTGTCATGCGGCTTCTGGGGACAGTCTGTGGGGACCAACGGCGTTTCCGGCGCCGTTTTACTCGGCACATCGTCCGTCAGCTCGCGACCCCACATTTGGTGCAGATGCTGCGTCAGTTGGTGCTTCAGATAGGACCGCTGCCGCGGAGACAGCGGCGGGCCCGAGAAAATGGTCGCGTTACGGCCGGTGGTTTCCAAGCAGATTTGCTCGTCCACCTCCGCGACCGCAAGGACTTCGTCGATGGGGATGCGTCGCGCGTGCAACTCGATGCAGAAATCGCGGCGATACGTGACGTTCTGGGGGTCCAACACGACAGTTTCCGTGGCGAACATGACGTAGAGCGTGCGGCCGACACACCAGACCCAAAAAAAGAACAGTCCACAAAATACATCGGGAGCAGACGACAGCGCGACGCCTGCCGTCAAGTACAGAAAGATTGCATAACCCGCGAGCCCTGTGATCAGCGAAATGGTCGTACAAAGCGGTGTGCCTTGTCGCTTCCGTGTGTAGCGTACTTGCCTCTCATCTTCCGTCACGATGTAGCCCAAATGTGAAGGATCCGGGCGGGGCGTTGCGGGCGGGGAGGCGGGGAGTTGCATTGCACGTGGTCGTGTGCACACAGACGAGACGTCAGCGGGATGTGGTCTGCCAAAAAGCAACATGGGCAGTGAAGGCGTAACACACGGAGCACAGTGCACGCACAGTGTGCTCTTTGCGGGAAAACCATGCACATTTGCAGCTCGTCTGCCTCCTGGTTGTTCTGCAGACTCTGGGTGGTGCCTTCCTGCGCAGATTGTCTGGTGCTGTCTTGACCGCTTCTAATTGTGAACTATAAATTGGTAACTCTTTTGACGCAAAATACCGGGCATCTCGCAAAATCTTTCGTTCCAAAATGTGGCGGGCAAATGCACCCTGCAATCGCACGGGCCTTCCAGGAAACGAGAGGCACTTTCCAAACAGCAGTACGCAAATTGCGAATGCTTTCAACTTGCAAAATGTGCAGTTCACAGCAAATGGATGAGATAGGGTGGATCTCTTTCAGCAGATTGCGATTCTTGCCCTTAGAGGCATTGAATCACGAATCACGCATGCATGCAAGTACACGGATGCATAGGATCAGGACTGTTGTTCAATGAGATTCCACATGCAATGACGAATGTGCTCGCTTCAGGCTGCACTTTCTGACAAAAGTGGGGGTCATGCCAACGCAAAGGAAGCGAATGGCACACTGGCCCAAAATCAATCCTCCCAATGGTCTGCATGCAGAACCGAAATCAGGAACTTGCATGTGCACTGTTAGTGAAAGAAATGTATGCTTCACTGCGAACACCGCAACCCTTGGCATGAACTCAAACCTGACAGGGTAGTGCTTGCACCGTGCGCACCGTTTGAGCTGGTCATCTCAGGGACGACCTCGCCTGCCGATGAAAACCCAGAAAGGGTCTGCCCTTATGGGGCATTCTCCGAATTTGGAGGGAAAAAGTCATACAGTCATTATATTCCCCATGCACTATGCCCAAAGTGCCCCGATTGTGCTCATGCCTTTTTCTTTCAAAGCAACATAGTGGTGTTGTGGTTGGGGCAGTGGATCATCGATAGGCAAGACTGAGATAAGCACATTGTCGTCACTTTGAAAATGGTCATCAGTTGGGCAATCCACCTTGCAGACGACAAGTGAGACTACCTGGCCATCAGATTTTCACCGCCGCCGGGAAGTGACTACATGCCGAATCAACAGCTGGTTGTATGGCGGGCCGAAGCAATTTTGGGTTGCTTGCCTTTGGGAGCTATTTGCTTCACGTATTGTACGAGCAATGGTGGTTATTGGGTTGCTTTTGTTGTTCTCCTTCTTTTTTCTTTTTGAAAAAAAAAGAGAAAAAGAAAAAGGTGTTGCGCGAGTTGCGCAAAAAAACCCTGTCTATGTGTGTGCCTTAAAAAAAAGGTGGACATGTGCTACGAAAAAAAGTACTTTTTTCCTGTCAATTTTTTTGGTTCGTAGGGTGCATCAATGAACAGTGTGTGCAATTTACCAAAAAAAAAAACAAAAACAAAAGTACACATGTTAGACTTGCATACATCACCCCCTCAGCAAAATGGAATTTTGGGCGCTCTGTGATGTACCATATTATTTTGCTGCTGTACCATGTCAACTTACGGCAGCCACACCCGGCCGCTACCCGTGTGAGCGACCTTGTTGTGCCACCAAGTTTGCACTGCTTCATGATCCAATTGAGCTGCCTTGTCTTGCCAGTTCATTTTGTTCACAATGTTGCCATTTGTACATGGTTCTTGAGGGACGTTTTGCGCGCGCGGTGGGGTAGGGTACAGACTTTGGTGTAGAATAAGGTTGGTGATAGGGGTGGCCTCCTCCCCAAATATACTCCCCAATAAACACCAATTTACACTGAATTTACACCTATAAACACGGCCATGGCCCAAAAAAACAGGCATTTTCAAAAAATGTAAGCATTGCCGTGTAAATTTGCCATTTAGCCGGGGGCCTGGCCAGCAATTAATTACAGCTTGCGAGAGACACGTTCTTTTTTTTTTTTTTTTGAAACACAGGAAATTCAACAAAATGAGCGGCCTGATCACGGGCATAGCGTTCGTGACGAGCCGAAGTCCATCGAAGGACAGCCGCTCTATGTACATAGGAGGTCATGGACGCCGATGATCCCCGTTCATCACATGGAGCCTTACCCACCTAGCCTCTCACTTCATCAAACTAATTACCAACTGCAGGACTGATTATCATACAGGTACCCTTGGGTGCAGAAGCAATGAGCCTTCATGTCCCTATGGGTAAGGAAAATTAGTTTTGGAAGCCAAGAACACACGACCAGTCGTGAGGTGCATGACATGGACGCGGTCTGCCATCCACAGGGCCGAGAGACACGTTCTCTTGGAGGCCGGAGTGCAGTTTTCCAAGTCCAAGAGGGGGGTCACCAGCTATGCCTCCTGTGGCGTGCAGTGTGCAAGACGGGGGGGCGGGGCAGCGTCGTAAGTATGCCGCACGTGGGGTGGGGTCTCGGTTGTGGGGCCGGGGGTACATCTTCCCCGCCCCCGCGCCTCTCTCCTCTGGGGACCATAGGGGGGTTTCATCAAAGTCCGATTCAGACTCTCCCCTGTCCTCCGGCTGCACCAGGGGGTGCCGTAATGAAAAAAAAACAAAACTCGGAGTGTCCAATACGCCCTACGATGGCGGCCGGTGGCTAACCGTTGGCGGTTGGTGTGTAACTGATGGCGGTTGGTGGGTAACCGATGGCGGTTGGTGTGTGACCGATGGCGGTTGGTGTGTAACCGATGGCGGTTGGTGGGTAACCGATGGCGGTTGGTGGGTAACCGATGGCAGTTGGTGTGTAACCGATGGCGGTTGGTGGGTAACCGATGGCGGTTGGTGTGTGACCGATGGCGGTTGGTGTGTAACCGATGGCAGTTGGTGGGTAACCGATGGCGGTTGGTGGGTAGCCACCAAACATCAGAGAGAGGATGCCACAGTAAAAAAAAAAAAGGGTGAGCGTCATTATGGCACCCCCTGGGCTGCACTGCTGTAGGGTGCTCGGCGGATGTCACAAAGCCTGCGGGTAGTGGTGATCGTCTGTGTCCCATGTTCGCTCGTGTGTCGGCATTGGTGTTGCCCATGATGCCTACATTTGAGATGGGAGGGTACGTACAGCCATCTGACCGCAGGCCCTGCTGCTGCTATTTCGCTCAGCAGTTGGTCCCATAGGTCCGTGTGCCCCACTGGGCCATGTGATCCTTGCTAATCTGCTGCTTCCATTTACTCGCTTTGCTTGTGGCGCCCATGACCGGCAGTTTGGAGTCAGAGCAGATCAGGGAGCACTCTTGCGGATTTCTGTGCCATATTGCTTGGAGCCCGGCCAGCAACTCGCCCCTGTTATTGGTTTGTTGTTCGTGGGTGGGTATGCAGAGTGCCGTATCCCTGTGGTCCCCGAAGACGCCATATCCTCCCACCAGCCCCGCCTCAGGGGCTCGGGGGCGGGAGGGTGGGATGGGCTAGGGGGGTACCCCATTGACATTGTGACAGCAAACACCCAAAACCCCTTGGTCGGTAAGACACTCAGAGAAAACTGCTTGAGATGATGAATGGCAGACAGTCCATGTGACATTCTGGCAATACTGGATGGCTGATACCAGCGCACCAATATCAACAGGCGCAGACAATTTGACATTAAGCTTGAAAAACTTTTCCATGGGTGCCTGACAGAAATGGGAAAATGAAGCCACAACCCCACGCCCCCCAAAGAAGTTAGTGTTGACCCTCCCTCAATGGATGAAATGAACACACAGTACCTCAAAAAATTCAAAACATGTCGTCAACCTGTTTCCCGATCTTCCCAGAGCTTGAAGGGGGTGTTGTGGGGTGGGGTGGGGGGGGGGGCACAGTTGCCAAAAACGAAATTCTAACTCAGGCTTGGTGGTGGGCCACATGTTCCCTCAGAAGGCACATACTCAAGGGGGAAGGACTCAACAAAGGACAGAGGAACTCTATTTTTTTTTGCGATGACATCCTTCGCCGTCAGTTCTGATAGTGCCTTGCCCCGGTGCATACACCAGTTCGTCCCTCCCAGGGCGAGAGCCGGACCTAACTGGTTGATAAGTACAGATCTGTGATTGTACAGATGAGCAAGACGAACGATTGAGAAATTGCTCCGCTCTCCACCATCTACCCTGATCTCCTCTACACTCTATACCCACAGCCCACTCACCTGCACTGCTACTCTCCCCTCTCTGCCGCCCTGCATCAACTCCCTTCTCTGCTCCCTTTGGATCGCCTGAACTGGGATTCCATGGGTAAAAGTACCTCCGCATTCTTCAAATTTAAAGAGCAACAGTGGTTGGCCCTAAGGAATAAATGGAAAAAATACAATGCATGCCAGCCTGGCCAGGATGCATTCTGGTTTTCCCTCACGGCACCACTGATTAGTTCATGGGACTTGGCACCATTTCACGATCCGAATTGAAAATCAACAGGCTAATTAGGCCACAACACGTCTGATTGGGCACCTGAGCTCTCCCACAACCAAGCACCAACGGTCCCCAAGAAATTTTGCTGTGCTGCGGCATGCTGCGGCATGCTTCAAGACGTAGGTGGGGTGGAGGTCACATGTCCAGAATTGCATGGGCACCAAAAAACCGTGCACCCCTCCTTCCCGAAGCACCAACAACGACTTGCAAACACTCAACACAATGCACAAAATTGGCAGCTCTGCTTATTGGCTTGGCCCTCCATCTCCGCTCGCTTCCCCTTTTTCTCAGTCGTGTTCACATAATAATTGCCAAATGGCGCAATGCAAATACGGGTGCCCTGTTGAAGGAGAAAGGCTGGACAAACAGAGCAAGTTGCTTGGGATTGCAGGTAGGTCTGGTATGCAAGAGAAGCCAGCAGTGCATCTCACAGGGAAGCTGCGGGGCGATGCTGCCCCTGCACCCTGGGGCTAAGGGGTTGTGGGCAAGCACCAACGGCCGAAGCATGCCGCAGCACACTGTAATCTTGATGGTCTTTCGTAGTTGATGGGCAGTTGGTGCTCCTTCTTTGCCCTTTTGCTTGCCAACCAACTCTGAAGATGGGGCGCCCAAAGGAGCCTGCAGACCCTATCGCAGGCTGGCAAGTGTGGGCACAGGACGGCGAGGGTAGTGTGTGTTGTGACCTGCAGCATCCTGCAGTCTCGCGTCTCTGGCCTCCTTTGCAGCAGTCCGAACAACCTGTTGACGGTGCCAAGCGTTTTCGTCCAGCTCCTCAGGGCAGGAAGGGGGCTTGTTGCGTGCATATTTGTATGGTGCAAGGTCGAAAGGCAGTGCCTCCTCAGCCATGCAGATGCGGGATTCCTGAGAGAGCACCGAGGCAGGCCCTGGTGAGGAGGGCCCACGTCTGCTGCCATAAATGTACTGGTGGTACCCTCCGTGATACAGCGCATGGGGTGAGGGGGGTGCTTGTTCGGCCACGTGGATGGCGGAGCTGTGGGAAACGCCAGGGGGGTGAAGTTGTGGGACGGGCCGAGCATGCAGCCCCGGGTGCAATGGTTCCATGAAGCTGTGTGACATCTCCTCGCTGACTGGGACTGGTCCCTGTCGCTTCGGGCTGCGTAGTGGGGTTTCAAGCATAAGCTCTCGTGCAACGTGTTCGTGGTCCCGCCACCCCGGAACTCGCAGGTCTGCTGACTCTCCTGCGGAGATTCTGGGAGCATCCAAGGACTCCATCGCAATCGGCACGGGCCGGCCTGGCTGGTACTGCACACCCCCAAGGGGGGCCTCAGAAGGCACAGGCACCACACCAGGTTCACGAGTAGGCGCTGCCGATGCCCGCCAGATCCGCTCACTGTGGGGCGAGCGCGGGAGCACCGGTATGGGCCGGTTGGCATGAGCTGGGCGTGCTGGCACCGAGGGGCGTGAGGTGGAGCGGTGGGTGGGAGAGGGCACTGACCGGGCAGTACGGTAGCTGGGAGAGGGCACAGTGCGATGGCTGGGGGAGGCTACGGACACGGGCATGCCATCCCACACACCCTGGCGATGGTCAACATCCCACATCAGGTCTTCTTGCCCCATTATGGCCTTCATGCTGTTGCCACTCTCATACTGCCGGTAATACTTTGTTTGGCGCACGCACGCCCTGTCAGCCAGGCGGTTGCCACAGTTTTGTGGACTACCAGGCGCCATAGTTGTGGACCCAGCAAAACCAGTGTGAGGTTGGGCAAAAAAAATAGACACTCAGAAAGTGGAAAGGATAGAGGCACTCAAAGACAGGAGATATGGTGTTTGTCATCACTGGACCCCCCCTCCACCATGATGCTGCCACATCTGACCATGGTCCCCTACTGGATATGCAAAGGTTATGGAATGGGGTAGACAATCTGGTACATTGCATGCGACGTTGGTGGACTGTGGTTTGGTGCCAGTGTTGCAAAGGGGGCACAGAACTTCTTGTCCCACAAAGTACCACATCCCTCCCACCTGACGTTGCCCCATCAGCAGGTTACACAGGCCATTCATTGTGTGCCCTTGAGTGGGAGCCACGACACCCAATGTGTGCCTGCTTCGGCAGACGACAGCGATGCCTTGGTCTGTGACAACAAGGCGGTAGTGGATTACTCAAAGGACCCGACACAGCCTTTCAGAATTGATAGTGACATGCATCATGCTCTGCAGACAGCCATTGGTTGCAAAAATGTACCCTTTTGGTGGGTAGCTAGTCACCAAGATGTGTCTACGGCTCTAGACGAGCGCGGGCGGACTGAAATCCTTCGTAATGCAGAAATGAACTTACTCGCAAAGTAGCGTGTCACCTTCCCCTCCCTGAATTAGCAACCACCCCTTTTAGTGATACTTTAATCGCCTGAGCACCCACCCCTCACCCTACCAAAAGGTGGGTTGTCCAACAGAGCTTCATTCTAGAATCACCCACCAACGCCGCCCGGTAAGACGTGGACCGTGGACCAGACACCCTCTGCATGTATCCAGCAAGTCCATGAGACGCCCCCAGAGGTCCACATACCGATGGCAGGCCGCACACAGCTCCACACATGCAGATCCTGGTATGCATGTGTTGCAATGTTTGGCAATTCCACACAGCTGTCGCTATCATACACATAAAGCCCAAATATTCTTTGGTAGGCCATGTTTTGTTGGCCACCTTCGCTGGCTTGCATTCTACTACTTCACCATCGCATAACCTGCAGGCCCTTGCTGAGAGCTGGCACGTGGTTGGCTACGCTAGTGGGTTACGGTCAGGCTTGGGATGGAGAGGAGGGTAAGGAGGTGGCAATTCACAATGCAGCACCCTTGTTGGGGGTGCTAGCCCTGCAAGCCCAGAGTGGGCTCTTCATTCAACTGTTGCTACTCTTATCTACGATGTTTTCTGGCTGCGCTGACGTCCGTGCTAAATTCTTGTTCTGGCATCAACACATCTGTTAGGTAAGATGGCTGGGTGGGGGGTGTGACAGGTTATGCCCAGCAGGGGTCTGCCCGTAGCCAGATCGCGATGTCTGTAGCTTAGGATGCGTCGCGCGCGTGCAGAAATAAAGGATTTTCCGTTCATGAAAAGAGCTGTTTTATGTTGAAATTTCTGTTTGTAATTCAGGGTATTATAATGGATGAACAGTCGTACGATCTGGGAACAATTTGGTGCTGATTTTGCAGTGTTGCGCATCGCTTTTAACAAGGGATTTTCGTTCAAGGGATTTGTCGTACATCAGTACCGAATACAAGATCGTAGTGTTTGTCCTGGCGCAGCGCTGGAGTGGAAACAGCAGGTGAACAGCAAAAATTTCGAAAAAGATGTTTGACTCAGATAGCCTTCCCCTGCACATTCAAAGTGATTCCTTCTTTGAGCGTGACGATGCTGGTCAACTACGTCTGTTTAGTACTGACTCCAAGTTTGGCTGTCCGGTTACTGAGGTCCCTTCGCCTGTGAGAGATGATCACGATCGTTGTCGGTTCCGTAGAGCTTTGGAAAAAAGATATGCTTTGCAAGTGCGAGCTGTAAAGGAACATCGTGAACTGACGCCCTACGAGCAGTCTTTGGCGGCCGGATATATAGGCTTGGGACCGGTGGAGTTGAGGGAGAATCAGTTGCGAGTAATCGGTGAGGGCTACGAAGCCTCTCCAATGTGTTCGGAGTTTGATGCTGAGGCTGAAGTCCGTGTTCAACGCGTTCTAGTGAGCTGCCGGTGCCTCCAAACCGCCGAAGCGAGTCAACAAAGTGGGACCAGTGCCCGTAGGTCACGCGGCGGTATCAGGCATAAGAAGCGACAACCACAACAATGAGTACTTGGACAGTCGCGCAAATTTTGCTACATCCCTGTGTTCTTGTTGGTAGAGACAGTCGTGCAGACTCTGTCTGCTGCATCTCAAACCTTGTGAGCTGAAGGTTTTTTGGCGATGCCGGCGACGTGAACTAGAGCGAGGCTATTGAGTGGCGGCGAGGAAAATCAAACTTTTAAAGGTTGTGTATGCGTTGCGTGTGTTTGTGCGCGCATGCATCGCAGCAGTGCTCCAGAGGCACTGCTTTCAAGGTTCTCAGCGTGTTGGGTGAGTTCGTGTGTGCTTGCACCAGTGGACAGCCTTGGGCGTGGAAGTTTTCGACTGCACAACCTGGTTTCAGACTCTGCTCATTCTCGCTTCGTGTCAGATCCGCTACCTCAGTCATTTGTGGGTTCAACGCAGCGCTCAGCAGCTCCGAGAGACGCGCGCCTACCCTGGGCCTTGTGCTTGGGTAGTAAGGCGCTTTGTGTGTTTGCCTTGTCTTTGTGGTTTTTTAGTGTTTCTTGTTTTTTTGTGGCTGAATCTAGCTCAAATGAGCTTGATGGGAAAAATGGGTGTGACACCAAGCGCCTACGGCGCTGAAAAAGCACTGTTTTTGTGCTCAGCGGCTCACACTGATATGCAGCCTTGCTTCAGTTTTTTGAATCTGAGGCCTCAGGCCCAGTTTTACGCTGGCCTGATTTTGAGCATTTTGCTCACGAGATGTCAACCCAATTTAGGCTTGTTTTGCTGACAAGAGGAATATTTTTCAAAAGACTTCTGAAAATTTTTCAGAGTCACAGCGTGGCTCTTGTTTTTTTTAACTCTTTGCTCCTGTTTGGGAGCTGGGGCACGTCCGTGCATCTGCCGGTGTTCCACTCCCTCATTTAATCTATGGGTAAACTTATTATATTTTTTTTGTACCCTCCCCACCCACTGTCACAGTTTGGGACTCATATACTCTGCCACTGCAGGGTTTCATTGCAGAGCCACTGCTCCTGCAATGACTCCACCCCCCCCCCCCCCCCCGGAGGAGATAGTGCCTCAGTGGTGATACACACACTAGGCCAGTGTGTGTGGGAAAATTCTGCTTTGTTATTTTTTTACAAGGGAATTTTGGGGTGCAGTTTTTTTGCCTGAGGGTAGCACCCCACAGTGGGAGGGGGCGAGGCCGCAGCAACATATGTGCTGCAGGCCCGTGTACTGTTTGCTTGCATAAATTTTCCGGGGACGCTCAGGAATTTTTTTGTGTATGTGTGTGCACGCACTTGTGCACATGTTCATGGCATTATATATGCCTGCAATCGTTTGCCCTGACCTATTGATTTCTGACCCTCACTTCCCTGCTTTTGCTTTCAGGGCGTTCAAGTTTCAATTCAAATGAGGTCAATTCAGGATGTCAGGAGTTCTGGGAAATTCAGTGAAGCCCAACGAAGCCAGGTCTGTGTTTTTGTTTCTGCACCAGCCCCACCATACGTCAGCGCTCCTATTTTGTTTCTCTGTCCTCTGCCTCAGTGTGATGGAGAGAGTGCTGTTCAAGATGCTCAGAAGTAATTTAATTTTATTTATATTCACAAGGGCGCAGCAGAAGCTTTTTGTATGTTAGCAGTAAGGGTTTTTGTACCCTGTGGGGCAGCACGGTGTTTATTCACTGTCTTTTTTTGTGCCCTGTTGTTGCTGCTTTTGTGCCTGTGTGTCAGTTTTTTTTTTCAAACTTCTGAGCAGGGTTTTTTTTGGTGCAGGGAATTTTTTTGGACCAGACGGATGGCATGGGCAATAAGTAGAATACAATTAGTAGGGGAACAATAAGTAGAACTGTTTTGGATTTCAGTTTTTGGAAAACTGCCCCTCTGAGTTTTAGGCCACGAGTTTAGAGCAGAATTTTTGCTCAGGTAGATTTTCTGTTTGAAAACTTTTCGTGCTTTCTCAGAAAATTTTCCCCATAGTCAGCTGGGTTTTTTAGGTGGCAGTGAAACCGCCCCACTCAGAGTAGTGCAGAAAAACCCGAAGGAAAGTAGAGGGATCTTAGTTCAGGACTTCAGGTCTTGGGGTTAGGACAATGTATAATATCTCAGTCCATTTTGCAAATTTTTTCTGTACATAAGTGGCGGTGCATACCCCTGGTTGTGTGTCAGCCCTTGTAGGTGGCCTAGTGGCTGCGGCAAGGTCTTGGCGGGGGGTGTGATGCCCAGCAGGGGTCTGCCCGTAGCCAGATCGCGATGTCTGTAGCTTAGGATGCGTCGCGCGCGTGCAGAAATAAAGGATTTTCCGTTCATGAAAAGAGCTGTTTTATATTCAAATTTCTGTTTGTAATTCAGGGTATTATAATGGATGAACAGTCGTACGATCTGGGAACAATTTGGTGCTGATTTTGCAGTGCTGCGCATCGCTTTTAACAAGGGATTTTCGTTCAAGGGATTTGTCGTACATCAGTACCGAATACAGGGGGTTGACAACAAAGCTTTTGCAAAATCAAATAAACAAATGTACTCGGTGTTGTGCTGTGTGCGTGGGCAAGTCAACAATTCCATCACTTGCTGTGAGGTGTATGTTGTTTGCGAGACCCGGCTTGTACCCTCACAACCCTTGGGTTGTTACACAGACTGGAAAATGAGTCGTGCCAACACAACATACAGAGCACAGCATGCCTCAGAATACCCCAGACCACGTGGATGGTAATGTACCCAGCAAGGTACCCATATTGTAGGGAAAACAGGGGAAGGGGGGGGGGAAGGGGGGCGGAAGGGGGTGAAATAGGGGGAGGTGGGGAAAGATAACAAGAATTGTGGGGCTAGGGTGGAGGGCATTGGGGAAAATGGGACTACTTTTCTACGGCACGTAAACCTGTTTCCTTGCTTGGTGCAACCGGTCCTCGGCATCCAAGCATGGCGTGAGTAGGGACCCGGGTTGCATATTATCCACTCAACCATTGGTGGGGATGCCATCCCCGACTAGAGACTCATTGTTGCCGGCCTTCCAAACAACAAGATCTCTTCGAGGTGACCAGTAATACTACCTTGTCCAACGAGCAAACACATGAGAGGCTCAATATCCAACCTTCTAAGTAAATTTGAAAAACCGAAAGCGACGGATCCCTCGCCCCCCTGGTTGGTGTTCATGGACGGATACTATTCAAAAGAGGGGGCGTGTGTGTGCACGCAGTGTACATGCAGTGCAAGGACTCCCACTAAACATAAGATTATTTTTTTGATTTTTTCTCAAACGTTTGCTGCCATCGATAATTGTTCAAGATTGTGCGAGAGTGTGCCGGCTCTTCAGACTCACGGTTTGAGACAATATAGGGGGAATCTTTGCACTGCGCGCACTGCGCGCTACTTTTAGACTATGTTCCCCCCGAAGAGCCCCCAAGCACACCCCTTGGAAACGCCCTTAGAATTAGGTGACCCAAACTGCCCCAGCTTTTCTCATGCACATGGAGCAACATCTCCAGGTGAATGTTCGAGGTTCATCGGGTTGCTTCCTTTTCTTGGTTTTTTTAGCCGATGGTTTCGGTAGTGAGGAAGGAGCTCTCTCCTTTCCCTTGCGGTTCTGCCTGCCCCAGCCCTACACCCTGCACCAAGACATGAGACGATGCGTTTCACATTCCACGGACAGCACGGATGAAAGTATGATCGCCGTCCAAACTACACTCCAGACCTTGCTGGAACAGAGATACTCTGGGCGGGTGGGTGGGCCGATGACCCGCCACAGGCAGAGAATAAACAAAAGACTGGTTTGGGGTAGGTGGGAAGGGAGCAATGGACATGTCGGGTGGGGGGAGGAGTAGTGCTGGGGCCCCCGGTGGCAGAACCTGCGTTACCCCGCTTCGCTAAAGTAAGTACGGTTCTGCCTGCCCCAGCCCTACACCTTGCACCAAGACATGAGACGCTGCGTTTCACGTTCCACGGAGAGCACATTTCTCGCGCGACTGCGCGCCTGGTTGCCCCCTCACTGCCACCTCCTCGCGCCCTACCCCACACCCCCCTTCACCGGAACGAATCTCCAGGGGGGCCGGATCATCTCCGCCAGTCCCTTGTACTTTCCATCGGTTTGCTTATCCCACATCACGCGACGGGCCTCGGCATCTGCCACCGCCTATGCACGCGATTGGAAGTTGACTACCCTGCTTAGGGGATCGGCCGGGTTGATCGCCGACCTCACTCTAAAGGAACTGATGGAACAGCCACTCCAGCAGCGGAGCCAAAACAGGCGCCGTAGGATACGCTGCTGGGGGCCCGCACACACACAGGCACGCAGTGAGTTGATTTGTGCGCGCGCCACGTTGCTATCTGAGCCGATGTGCACCGATTGGAAACCGCGGTACGAGGCCAGCTCAGCAACAGCATAAACAACGAACAGCTCTGCCTGTTGCAGAGAGGCAACCCACTCAGGGCAGATTGAAGAGCGATAAAACCCCTTTTCTCCCACAATCCCGATTCGGAACCGCTCACCCTCTGGGGCTGCATCGGCAAACACTTCCCAGGTCCCAGCCCCACGATCCCCAAGCGCATCTGCCCTCTGCCCTCTGTGGTACACATGAGAATGTCAGGACTGTGGCTATCCCTTTAGCCACCCCCCAACTGAAGTGCCCAAGACCACTCTGCAAGTAGCGGTAGGCGCCCGCCAGAAATGACCCCAGCCCCGCGTTCGGTCTGCCGAGCCAGCAGAGCTTTCCCAGCAACCGTCGTAGTGCAACAGTGGGGAGTTTTCCCCTGCCCACCACCCTAATCCAGGCCCGAAAGGCGCCCACCAGCGCCCCCACCGAGTTGCTTATAGTGCCGGCACGCGTGTCCAGGGTTTTTCCGATAAACCCCAGACATTCCGTCGGCGTAGTCTCACTCTTTTCTCCCACTATAAATCCAGCTTTGCGGAGGCGAGTCTTGCAATCACGCACTGCCCTCCTCAGCCTGCCCCGACGCTGACAAGAGATCAGGATATCATCCAAGTACACCCATCCCCTCACCCCATGTCGGGACAGCACGCGGCGAATAATAGCCTGCACTAGCCTCTGACAGATAGCTGGACCATAACTCCACCCGAAAGGCAGTCGCGAATATCGAAACTTTCTCCCCGATCCCCCCTGCACCACAAAGATCCTCCTCCAGGCAGCCGGGAGGTGGATGCTCCAGTAGGCATTTTGGAGGTCAAGCTTGGCAAGAAACACACGACCCCGCTTCACACCCCGTTTCGTATGGCACATCCAGTTCCTGATGTCCTCCAGAGCAGGGAGCCGGAACCTCGGTGGGCGACGGGTGTCACCTTCATTAACTCGCCTGGCGTCCAGGATTGCCCTACACTTTAGCGCATTTTTCCACGTTAGAAACATGCGGGCTGTAGGGGGGGCGGATGTCGTGTGCAGTCCCCCTGTGGTGACGCGCAGGGACTCCAGCATCTTGTCCACTGGCCCCGGGCGTCCACCCTACTCACTGTCCCCCCCCTCCCCCTTCTCCTTTTGGGCTCTTTTGTAGACCTTCAGGAGGTCGGGGGGGACAACCTTATTCCAGATCGACGGCGAGACCACCACCCTCCTCGCCTCCCCCACTCCCCTGGCCGCCATGGCATCTGTAACTTCCCCTTCCTCGTCGCTGCTGCTATAATACCCGTCATCCTCCTCGTCTAAGTCCCCCCCTTCCACTACCCTGCCCAGAGTGCTAGACAGAACTCGCAGCCCCTCGTCCCCACCCTCCAATCCGCACATAGCGTCGCCCATTCCCAAGATCATTTTGTGCACCATCTCACGCCTATGACACTTTACGCCTGGCAGAAGGGACACTTGTTCCGCCGGCCTGTCCAGACGCTTCAGCTCCTCGCCTGCCAGCCGGGGACGCTGTCCGTCCCCTCTTCCTCGCCCCCTCCCCCCCCCCCGGTGCACCCACTCCCAGCAGGTCGTGAACCTTCGCTTTGGGCAAATGCAATTTCTGCCCGCACCTAGGACGGCCAGAACGCAAGTGTCGATCCCTTGCGGACCGTGTACAGGGGCATGATCCCGTCCTGACCCCCCCACCCCGGCCACGGTATTTCGGCCGTGCGTTCGAATTTCCACCGTGGGGGGGCGTCAGTATACAGCTTGGCGACTCCTGGAGATTTCCACCCCCCCCACAGCAACACTGTTTGCATGGGGGCCCCCGATTTTCGAAGTTGGGCGGCGCCCAGTCTCCTGAAACTATGCCACCGGAGACCCCGCCCCCCCCTTTCCAGCAAGTCCACCAGGGATTTACCCAGGGCGTCCCCTGAGCCGTGCCAGGCCCCCTTGTGGGGGTGGAACCCCCTGAGGGCACGCACTTTTCCCAAGAACGCCAGCCATTCTTTGCACCACGGTCCCACGTCTTGGTTTTGTTCTCCTCTCCTCAACTTTGATCCAAAGAAGCGAATCCCATCGTCGGACTGCCCCACCGTCCCGCCTGCCTCCGATCTGCGCATGCAGTGCGCCACAGAGATGCAAGCCAGGGCCACCGCCTCCCAGTCTGCGAACGACCGGGCAGACGCGCAGAGCGAGACCAAGTCCCCCACCTGCGCCCACTCCTTTGCCGCGGATCGCTCCTCCTTCGTGCGCCTAGACTCCAGCGCCTCCACCAGGTACCAATCAGCCACGCGGACCACAGGTTTAATCCAGCCCATCTTTTCCACCAACCTGGCAGCAGACAGCACCAACTTCGCCGCACTCTCAGATTGTTCCCCATTGACGACATCCATGAGTCGGGTCTCCAGAACCGTGCGCGCTCCCATACCTGGTCGCATTCGCCCCATTCTCGCCAATCGTCGGACCTGTCGGAGGTATCCGTCAAGAGTGGTCTTCTGCAGACCCTGAATAACAGTTGCGTCGTAGGATGCCCCGTACCCCTCCCCCACCGCCTCCGCGAACCTGTCGCGCGCCGCCGCCCATGGCATCTCCCAGCCTCCATCCTGCATCTTTGACAGACTCGCCTTCTCCTGGACTGCCCGCAGTCACTTTTGCCGGCCCTTACACCCGAATTTCTCCTTGTCAAACCACCAATGGTGGCCTCCGCAGTCCGGGCACGCACTTTTGGGCTGGCTTTCGCAGTTGACCCAATCTCCTGTCTTCTTTGATTTGAAATGCCGCTTTCCATCGATATATTTGAATTCGGGCATGTTGACCGTCCGCTGACTCCCCTTGTTTGCTTTACTCTTGGATGACCTCCCAGAAGAGCTGGATGCGTCTGACGACGAGGAGTCAGACTCGCTGTCGCTGCTACTACCGGTGGAAGATGAGGAGGAATCCGACCCTGAGCCGCGTCGCCGCGATTTTCCCGATTTCGCGGATTTGTTTGCTTTCTTGGCCCGTCTTTTCTCCTTCTTCCGCCTGCGTCTCTCCTTTTGCTTTTCCTTCTTTTTGTGGTCCTTCACCTTCGCCTTCAAGGCGTCCTTACCGGATTTATCACAATCCAGTAGGATTCTCCACACATCGTGTATGATGTCCTCCACCTCCGTGGTAGTTTCGGTGTCTTCCGCCTCCATGAGGCGCTCGAGGAATTTGCACAATTTCTGCGTCCAACGTGGCGCGCCCGGACGCTTTCTCATCCATCTCGCGTTTCGGAAGCTGGGTTCTCGGTATGAATGTTCCTGCACCTTGTCATCTCCCCCACCTTCACTCCCGCCTCCTCGCTCGGTCGCTGGAGCGCCATCGACCGCCCCATCCAGCGCCATACCGCACCCACTGTCGACCGCGGGTGCTTTCTTAGGCGTTGTCCGGGCTCCTGATGTCGGCTTCGTATATTTTCGCTCGCTCTGTACCGGCTCCTTGGAGACCACATCGCACACCACGAAACTGACGGCCGCGGCCTCCTGGCTGAGGGTAAAGGACGTGACCTCTGCCCCCCAGGCCATGGTCAGTCCGTAGAGCATGGCGTCCATGTAGTGCTGGGGATCAGGCGATTGGAACGAAACCCCCAATGCTTCGTGGAAAAACCTCGCCAGCTGCAGTGGGGACCTCTGAGTCGCTCCTGGGCCCCAACCGGCCACGCCGGACATCGGGACCTCCAATCTGTGCTGTAGCGGGACCATCCAGGCCATCCACGGTGGTTGCAGCAGATGGCGCCACGCTGCGCTTTCGCCGAAGCATTCTCGTCCTTGAGCCTGGTCCAGTCCCAGGCCCCGTCGTTGATCGTGGTGACCATCTATCCCCCCGATGACCCGCCACAGGCACAGAATAAACAAAAGACTAGGTTGGGGTAGGTGGGAAGGGAGCAATGGACATGTCGGGTGGGGGGGGAGTAGTGCTGGGGCCCCCGGTGGCAGAACCTGCGTTACCCCGCTTCGCTAAACTAACTACGGTTAGAATCGGATTGGGGTTGAGATTGTGCAGCCACAGCGGGTTGCGAGGGCTGAGAGGGTTGAGGGAGACTGCCACATCGGCCCGAGGGGGCGCAGCAACACAAAAAGCATCCAGTGTGCGTTGCCGCTTTTCTAGGACCTGCTGCGCATGTTTTGCTTGTTTCTTGGCCTCTCTCTCTCTTTTCTCACGGCGCAAACGGTCAATCTCAGGCTGCAGTGTTGGCGCTTCAATGCCGCCTTCAGGGAATGGTTGGCCATCAAGCCCATCCTGGATAATTACACTTTCCTCATCCCTTGGTAAGTGGTTACCCTTGCCGAACTGCAAGATCTACTGAATCACCTTTGGCACACCCGTGACAAGTTGCTCCAGATACTTTGGGCGCTCCTTGCGGGCCCCTAGTATCTCAAAGTATGGGTCTGTAGTACGGCCAGACGCCCAAATAGTTGCACTGCACGCGCACTGCGCTTAAGGCTCCCCCATATAGGGGGGGTATCCGCACCGCGCGCGCACCGCGTCAGGTATTTGAACAACTTCCCTAGGAGATGGCCTACTGGGAGAGAAGTTGTAAATGGTACCTGGTGGGCTCTTGAGGCATTACCATTCCCCCTAGTTGGCTCTGGATGATTGTTGTTATTTCATGGTGGGCCTTGGATGGTCATTGTTATTTCCTCGCAAGCTCTGGATGGATGTTGTTCTTGCCTGGTGGGCTCTGGATGGTCACTGTTATTTTCTGATGGGCTCTGGATGGATGCTCTTATTTCCCGGTGGGCCCTCTTGATGAAAGTGTCAGCGCTAACGTGTGAGGCCCCCCTTGGGCGAGCTCACATGCAAACAAAGTCGACAAAGCACACAAGACTAACACCCCTGCATGAAGCCATGAGAGAGACATAACTCTGTTCAAACAAGGGGACAGAATTGTGCAATAAAATTTTGAAACCAAGAGGCCTACAAACAAGGGAACATGACAAAAGACATCGCAAAAGCAAAACAAGGCACACATGCAGCTTGGGGATGTCTTGGCCCCCCAAAATGGGTGCAGTTGCCTCTAAACTGGCTGAAAGGGTCTGCAAAATAACCCCAGTACCTGCACCGCGCGCGCACCGCGTCTGATACTCCCCCTGTTACCATACCTTGTCACCTACCCGCCATCCTCACAAAGAGGGGGCATAAGGTTATGGTTGCTTCGGTGATGCTCGTAATAGCTTCCCCACACTGCTAGATTGCAGGACACTGTGGTATGCCGGTGTGGTAGTGTAGGCTGTTGGGAGTGACAGAGGCGCCTGCGCGCTGTGTGCTCTCCTGCAGACGTAACTAGTGTACATCAAAGCCTACAGCGGCAACTGATATTGGGCTGGGTAGCCCGTTCCGTGGTGGTGGGGTAGGGGCGCCGCAGGTGCCCCCGCGACCTCAGTTCACATATCCGCATTGTGTCCCGTCTCTGGCGTTTGGGGTAGATGGTAGCTGTCGCCCTGTGGATTTGGTGTGACTCAAATCCATACATGGCCCTCAATTGCCGCATGTGTGAGCCGACCATTTCTTGGTAGACTGTCTGCCGGTGTCTCATCTCAGGTAGTTGAGGAGTATGGCGCTCTCTCCCCAATGTTTGCTAGTGTAAGCCTGGTGACGTGTTTCCACCTTTTTTTTTTTTTTTTTGTTTTTGCAAATAGATAGCACTAGGTTGCAATACCAGTCAGAATGTTGTTGTGAGCAAAAGGAACCGTCACAAACATGACCCAGCCCCTCTTTCCCTCTACAATCGGCACACAATCACCAAGCGTTGAATTTCCGACCACAAAAACCATGGTCAGAGAAAACCATCAAAACAACGGTCAAACAGGGTCTTCGTGCTTGGACAAGCCTGCACTTGGACAAGGGGGGGGGGGGGCATCGCTGCACGAGGGGTAGAGAGTGGTATCCGTCCGTACATCGCCTTGTTAGAGCAGGGCAGCTGTGCTCTACCAAACGGCATAGAGGTAGTGGGCAATGGAGATCCTTTACTTCCGCACCCAGGCGCTGTGGCACTGCCCGAAAGGGTACCACTTCCCACAGCACCCCTACAACATTGCAATCAGCTCAACAATACCACTGCATGCTGCTCCCCCCTGCGGTGTGGCAGTCTGATGAAGGTTGCCCCGCAGTGTGCAGCGGTGTGCAGAGGGAAACCACGGAACACTGTACCGCTCATCACTGCCATATCATGGCCCTCAATGCCACAGAAACCAGCTGACCCCTCACCCATGCTCGGGCCTGAACCATGCTCCTCAAGGCCTAAGCAGAACCTCAGGGCACCATGGTGAGGACCCTCCAAGACCTACAGCTCCACCAGCAGGCAGAGAGGGTCTTGGGCCCGTCTCGGCAGACTGCTGCCACAAGAGCAATCAGGTTCACACAGGGAGAGCCCCCACACCACAACCAGCCCTTGCGACAGGGTGTGTCTTTGAAACTCGACAGGGGGTTAGGTTCAAGGCCCACCAGTCTACCAGTTCCATTGCTACAACATAATGGCCATTGCCTTGTGGTAACAGCGCCTTTGGCAGACAGACAGGCCTGCACGCGGAAAACCATGATGATGCTGATGCTAAAGGCTGCTTGTATGTTGTTGCACATGGACAGCACGTACAACCATATGTCAACATGCCAGGTACAAACATTTGTCAAAGGTATTGCATATGCCTGAAAGGATGTGCATGCAAAAATCAGCAATGGTGTGCCCCAATTGCACCTCGGCGTCATCCTTTCGCATTTCCATCAACTTTACTAACGGGGACAAAATTGTTCACAGCCTTAGTGCTGGCAAGTTGCAGCAACTGAAGCAAATTGAGCAACGCCCATATAGAATTGAATCAAATGATATTTATCCACCCCCCCTATGCCTCATTGCTGGTGCCAGCAAGGACTATGCCTTTTATTTGATATGGATGACGCACCTAATCTCTGCAAGGGAAACATCTACGTTGGGATCACAGCTCCCCAGTGTGCATGCATGGACAGTTACAAACATTGGGTGTGAAGATAGTGCACACATGCCCCTGTGTCAGAGGCAATGTAATTCATCAAGCCACTGCATTCAATATACAATGAAATGGGCGTACGGGGATGGAACACTGAACCCGGACAATGAGGGAGGCAACAAGGCCGAGGAAGATGATGAACGCAAGCAAGACCTACAAAAAGGCAGGAAAAGTAAAGGGAACAGAGGAGGGCAAAGGCACCAGTTTGAATTAAGTGTGGGATTCCAGGTATGGCATGCGGAAACTGCGCGTTGATGACGACAACACAATGGCAAGAACAGGATGTTCATCCTGCTGCCCCATTTCCTGTAAATATTTGTTATTTGTATCCCTGGACATTTCGATGTTTTCTGTTCCCAACCTATCCCCAAGTGCAAAAGCATCGGATGCTCCCCTACATCACATGCCACAGGCACCAGAAGCGCCGTTAATACGTGTAACTTTGGTAGCCTCATTGTGGTCCGCAAACTCATATACAACTCATGCTGCAACTCACAAATAGAGCCAGGCAGCTGAAGCGCAGCAGCGTGCCAGATGCATGGCTCGGTTGAACAATGGAACACACAGTTTCACAGTTTTTCAATCGCTTCGATCAAACACTTTCAACACTGTTATTATCATGCACCTGAGTCTGAGTAGGTTTTACCATCCACTGTTTGAAAATGGTGCAACACTCGACGAAATTCACAGCCCCGCTGTCATCCGAATCGAGTGTCTTCATGAAGTGTTGCAACTCCTCTTGGCTAGGCTGCTTGCCTTGGATTTTCTTGAACAGAAGCGCCAGCTCATCCACTGTCAACATCCCAGTCCCGTCCTTATCAGCAGTGTGGAACATTGTGTACATTTTTTCCACCGTGTCCGTGTCCAAGCCCAACTTCTTGATCTCGCGACTATTCAACTCTTTCTCTTTGGCTGCAGTATCTGCTTTGTCATTCTGATGCATCAGGATGAATTCATTGAAATCCATCTTCCCATCTCCGTCCAGATCATGTGAAGACAGCAGTGCTGTGATCTCCTCCTTCTTCAGCTTGATCTCGCAAACAGAGCTGAAAAACGTCCGCAATTCATCTGCTGTGAGTTTCCCGTCACCGTTTTTGTCAACCTTCTTGAACTCAGCCTTGAGAGCATCCTGCTCCCTCGAGTTCAAATTCTTCATAATGTTGGACGCTTTCGAGCCCGCCCACCTCTGCTCGTCCTCTGCAGATCCCTGGGCCCACGTTGTCCGCTTGACTAGCCGGGCCTCAACCTTGAGGGAGCGCTGGCGCAGGAGGCAGCACTGAGCCCCATTCATGACGACAACCAGGAAAATGACGCAGCATGCGATCAGCAGCGCAAGGCTTGCAGGCTGGTAGTACTTCTGCAGCTGTCCCTTCACGGCCACCCAGCAGGGATTGACGTACAAGGTGTTGGTGATTTCACATCTCTCAGGGCACTGTGCCGACACTCCAGAAACATCCAGCAAACAGTTCCTCGCGAATCCCGTGCACTGTGCATCCGACTGGAAGCGGCAGATCACACCGGGATTAGTCGCCACCTGCTCCAACCACACCTTCTCCAGCTCAGTCACAATTGCATTATTGTCCAAATTTCCATTCAACCAGTACACAGCAACCAAGCATGCCAGGAAAGCCACGAACAGAATGAAGGTCAAAATGCAGGCCACCGTCAATGTGGGACGACTACGATTCCAAGCACCCAAAAACCCGAAGAAAGCCACAATGTACAGCACACCAGCGAGCAGGACCCCAATCAGAGCGAACCCTTTGCCGTAAATATTGAGGTTCTGGTATGTCACAGCTGTGACAGCAATCACTGCAATGGCGCCAGCCATCACAAGAACCTCAAGGATGAGCAAAAAGGCACGACCAACTTTGATGATCAGCGGGAACGGGATGACACTGTGTGGCCGGGTCTTCCAGATGCATGTCAAAACCACTGCAATGACGATGCAGCCCACGACCGCCCCCCCTGCCAACGGCAGAACGAACAGGAAATACTTCTCCTCTGCAGCCTTGATCGCCGACTCCACATCTGCCAACGTCTCAAAGGGAACTCTTGCGAAAGTGTCGTTGCAGATCTTGCCCGTGGCACAGACCCCGCAGTAGTACTGGTTCACGGTGGTTCCTGTACTCTGGCCGGCTCTGACGGAGCTAGGGCACTCATTGAGGCTCTGGGGCACGCGGTTGGTTTTGTAAAGGTCGCTGTTCATGTTGTCCAGGTTGGCTCTCGTGCAGTGGCCGTACTGACTGTCGCCTGGGCTCACCACTTTGACGGTGAACTCCAGAGTTTGATCCATATTAGTGACCGCATTCTTGAAAATAGCATGTGACGACCACGCATCCTTTTTCACAAACTGGGTGTTGTCGCTGATGGTAATCTGTATCACATGCATGCCAACACCCAGCTTGTTGCCGCTGAAAGATAACGCTGTCGAGGGGTTGTCAATGGTTCCACTGAGGCGAGTTCCAGTGGCAAGAGACCCAGCGGCCGAACTGGGCCACTTCCACTCAGTGAGGATCTCTCCCTTGTCGATGCGCAGTGGAAGGATTCCTAAGTTGGCATTAGCGCGCGGGTGTGTCGAAGGGTAGTCAGACTTGAACGCGTGGGGCTGCAAGCTGACAGCATCGCGCAGGCGAAGCTTCCCACCACTATAGTAATCTGAAGTGAGGGCAACAGTCCAGACGTCGTCATTGGCCACAATCACCAGCGTCTCGTCAGGCCGAGGGCACCGTGCGCCGGCAAGTTCGGATGTGTACTTAAAGATGCTTAGAATTGAGACCTCTGCACATGCGGCACACATCTCCGGCACCGATGCACCACCCATCAGGCAGCGCTTGGCGGTGGGTTTAAAATAGTTTGTGTAGGAGCAGACGGAAGTTGGACCTGCCAGCTCTCCCTGACTGATCCAGTGTTGCCAGGGTGGTAAGGATGAAGACCACCAGCAGTTGTAAAGCTGAAGCTGCCCGGTCTCCTGAATGTTGTAACTGTATTCGTCCGAAAGCTTTGCTTGGGCATGCCCCAATTCGTGGATGAACACGTTGTAGAATTTGTTTTTGAGGTTGCTCGGGTTCGAATTCCAATCGTCATCGGCGAAGGAATAGCAAGACTGCTGTCCGCCAGCAGTGGTACACTGACAAGTTTGGTCGGAGCCAGATTGGCATGACTTCCATCGGCCTGCATAAACTGATGCCTTGCCTCCACCAGCAGTGCCACCGTAGATGCCATCGTTAACGAGAGTCATGATGACGGTTGTTGAGGGGTCGGCTCCACTTTCAGATGCCAACAATAGCATCTTGTTGTGGTCACAGTTCAACAGGCGAATGGACTCAGTGCCGTAGGCGCAGTTGAGGTTGTTGTCTGTCAGGACCACCCCCTTGGTGGGATGTCCACCATTTCCATACGCATCCAGAGGGTAGGATGCCCCAGACTGCCTGGATGGCTGGAACACAGAGTACACGTTCACCAATGGAAGGTACCGGTCCCATGGGACAGGCAGCACAGGGACGGGCATCTGCCCCAAATTGATTTGTCCGCGAAGGAACGAGACGGCGTGAAGCACGATGGCATCAAATTTGTCCTTTTCATTGTTCATGAAACCACCAGCCAAAATCACAAGATTGACATGCTTCGATGGGTCGCCTACGTATTGGACGGTTGTGGGCGTTGCATCTGTAATTGTACCCTGAGTGGCAAACTTCGGGACCGCCTGTACATGCTGTGTCCGCATGGTCGAAGCTGTGCCATCTTTGACCACGGGTTTGTGGTGCTCGATAGTGATGTGTGAAGCATCTGCCGGAATAGTTACGGCCATGGACCCCTTTTTGTGCTTGATCATCTTGCCAGACATCGATGTCCCATTCAGGCCTTCGTAGATCATCACTCGCGGATCAGGTTGTGTAACACGGTGACACGTTTTGCCCTCCAAATGGTAAAAAATGGAAACGGCACCATGCTCATGAAAGTGGGAGCCTCTCCGTAAACGACCCAACTCCGCATAATCGACATCTTTCTCGTGGTGCAATAATTTGTGGCTGATAATTTCCGTGCCCTCATCGGAGACTTCTAGAACGAGCCATCTGCCTTTCTTCACCCCATGAACGGACTCAGTGAAGGCAAGCAAACATATGACGAAGGTGGTAATCCAACTTCGCATTTGCATTGGTTTGGCCCACTCAAAATGCCGAAAGATCGAAAAAAAATAGACACTCAGAAAGTGATGACGTGTTTCCACCTGACAAACTCGCTTTCTAGCTAACCAAGCCATGTCCGGACCGATCGCAGTCTCTTGTACTCTTGTACTACAGCCACCCTCGCTTCAATGAGTTGGTGGTGCTGCCTGACGTGGACTTGCCACATCGCTTCACCTTCGCTCCACAGGTTTTTCAAGTCAGTCAGCATGTAGACTCTCTCTTCAAAGTCCACTACTGCCGTCAGCCAGAGGTCTTCTCCCCCGGCAATGTGCCCCCTCAACATAAGACTATGAACATTGATAATAATACCACAATCTCCAAGTCCCTGGCCGTCTGGTCTGCATACGCTAGCTACTCCAATTGATAGTGTGCTGTACGGTGTTAATGTACACCCCCCCCTTGTATACGCTACACCAATGTACACAATTATTACGGTCCCTACGCCTACTGTAGCTTGGACAAGGGTGTGGCTTGCGCACAACACATACAACTGCTGACACACACGTGCGCAGGCCACATGTGCTGAAATTGGCAATCATGTGCTGAAATTGGCAAATGTGACGACAAACCCATGTCTTATGTGGCCACACCACATTTCGTACATAATTAAATTACGTACCAAATTATTACGGTCCCTACGCCTACTGTAGCTTGGACAAGGGCCTAGCTTATACAAGGGGGGGGGGGGGTAGTGATTTTGCTAATTAGAGGACTTTGGGGCAGCATTTTGCAATCTATTTCTGACAGTCTGGCACCAGAACATGTATTGCAACTGTGGAGGCAGGGGGTGGTCTCAGACGGAGAGTTCCCTGCCAATGGAACAGCCGTATCCTCCACGTGGTCCTTAGGTACCGGAACACATGGAAAAAAGGCTCAAATGCTCTAGCATGCCAGACAGGGGGGGGGGGGGTGAAGGGGGAATGTTTGCCCGGCGCGCGCCCGGCGCGCTACTTTTAGACTATGTTCCCCCCGAAGAGCCCCCAAGCACACCCCTTGGAAACGCCCTTAGAATTAGGTGACCCAAACTGCCCCAGCTCAAGAAAGTTGCAAACTGGGGTACACAGTACCACTCTCACTCCTTTAAGGGCGATCTTGGTCAACACCTTAGCAAGTTGGGAGAATGGGGGGTTAGGATAGCACAACCGCATCGATCTCCAGTAGAAGCGATAGGCGTTATTGAGGTATCGCGAACAGAAGAGCTGCATCATAACATTGGTCCCACAAGTGTGGGTGTCAATACATTCAGTACAATAGTGCTCCTTACACTCATCACAAACTGCGACGGTGGAGTGTTCTAGCAACACAACACACACACTTCTGCCTCATCCTCTGCCTCATCTTGCGTGCCACAACCGAGCAAACAGCTGCTCAATGCGTGCCCTATACCACCCGTGCACATCATTGTAACATTGTTGGCGGGCCGTCAAAGTGCCATTCTTTCTTCCAATGAATGGCACAATGACATGAATCCGGCCCTTATAAGCACCATCATGGCCCCCAACTTCGAAATCAAAGAAATCACCTCGGGTACGAGAAGGTCCACACCCATCCCAAATCAAAACATCTGCTGATGTCCCGGGGGCCAAGGGGCAAATCCATATAATGTTGCCCAACATATCAACGGCAACAGTCCACCGGTAGGGCACAGGTCACAAAAGATGCCTGGCGCGCGCCCGGCGCGCTAACGTTCCCCCGAATATGCCACGCTTTTCACCTCACTTCATCTCAGCAACCACAATTTTTACGTTTTGGCTTCACAGCTGACAACAGAACTTATGCGTCATAGGGATCATGTATGCAGCGATGTTTTTTAACTCGAGACCGAAACTCCACTGAATGCTCACAGAACGTTCACAAAGCAGTTTATAGCAAAATTCAGCTGAGAATGGTATAAAGGCCACAGTGTCTCAGCTTGCACCTAAAGCTTGCATTGTGCACACAGTGCTGACCCTAACTCCCACAATCCAATGGTGGCCCCTGCAGATCCACCTGCTGATCATCTGTTTCTGTTATAGGCATTCCCGACTGCTCGTTGCTGCTTGTTTCTCATGCCAAACCCCACACCCGTTGTGGGCCAACCTCAACGTCGCCACGTGGGACCTACTGCTGTACCACGCATCCCACACAGCTGCCAAGTGGTCCAGGATGGTTTACTGCATATCAGGAAATGATGACGCCCCTTAAATGTGCCTGCTTGATGTGCACCAACACCTTACCATCACGCTCACCGGTGCGACGGAACCCTGCCCAAAATATTGCCTGCCCCATGACAAACCCTGAAGTCCGATACAAATGGGGGCATTAGTTGTTGCCAAACCCGAAAGCTGCAGACACCACCAAATGGCACACGACAACACATCAGCACTGGAGAAGAGCAGAGAAATCTGAATTTGCCATCATGATTCCCGCACCACAAAGGATACAGTTGTGTCGGGTTAGGTTGCAAGTTTCTGGTCGCAGTGAACCAAACCAGGCCTGAGATTGATAGCGAGGGCTCGAGGGAATCAGTATATTGGGGGTATGGGCACTTCGCCTCAAAGGGATGCTACAGACAAGAGTAAAGGTACTGATGGTAAGCTACGCCTTCACGTAAAGCAGGTCGCAGTGACTTGGGCAGGCCCATGACACAAAATGATTCAAAAAAGCACGGTCCGACAGGGTGTCCATGCTTGGCCATAAGGACAGTGTACAGTGCAAGCGGAGAGGGACGTGCCGCAGTGTATGACCAACCGCGGAGGCACCTAACAGTGCCAATGCAGACATTGCAAGACTCAAGGACTGTGATGCTTCAACTGAAATCGTCAGAGGGCCATTTGTCGGGGTGAAAAATGCACTTGTTCCCACAAATTCTTTGGATTGGGGGATGCAGTCTTTGCATTGCTCGCGTCAGGGTCTGGGTGGAGCCTTCAGGTCCCTGTCTTGGTGCCGCCGTTCTGGTCAGTTCACGGATTGTTGCCTACATGCAACTATCATTGGCTGGAACAGTTCTCATGGATCGCTCTGGGCCTGGCATGTCCAGTGGTCTGCTCCGCTTGTGTGGGGAAGGGGGGGGGGGCGCAGAGACATCATGGAGGAACACCAGCATGGGTCAGCAGGCATAGGCATCTCTCAGGCTCTCTGGTCATGCCAGGTCTGGCTGTTGCACCGCCGGAAGATCCTGGATCCCTAAGCCTTGGCGAGAGAGCGTCCCTCGGAGGGATGAAGTGGCCTCCGCCCCGGTTTCTGTGCGGATTTGTGGTGGCTGTGTACCAGTTGGTACTTCCGTGTGGGGCTGGGGGGGGAGGATGTCTCCAATCCCTGTCACCAGGCAGAGAAAGGGACGCCAGTGGGGCCCAGACTGCCATGAGGAGCAGCTACAAATCGCATTGCAGGGCGGGGCTTGGGCCACTCGGAAACTTGACAACCCGGCCGATGCCTGCACACATGTACCAGTAAACGGCTTCAAAGCCCTGAACGGGGTCCCGGTCTCTGGACAATCCCTTCACTCCACCTTCAGGAAAATGTCCTTCTTGGACTGCTGATACCCCTGCCGCCTGGTCCCATGGGCCTGTGTGCAGGAGGGATGGCATATCAAAGAGCCTTGACCCCATGGGCAGGACGTGCCACTCAAATACCCAAAAGGAGTGCAGAAAGTCAAATACTTACTGTCCTCGTCTAAGTGCATTTGACGGAAACTATCCTCAAAGGTTAATCAACGTAAATAAGAATTCCCCGTGCTGATTGGCCAGCTGGTCCTGAATCACACAGAGGGGGAAATTTTTTCCTTCAAGCTGGGAGCTAAGCCACCTGTACTCCAGCAGCATGTGGCATTGACTTCTGCATCCATGCCACAGGGGCTGGTGGGGCTGTATCCCCCCCCCCCCCACACCGCCCCGGTCCAAACAATGGTAAAAAGACCAATATATGCCGAAACAACACCCCATGATGCCTGGACGCGCCGTTGTTTGGCCATAGATCGACGACAGTTGTTGCTTGTGCGAGGTGGAGGGGAGTCATTGATGAAGAATTACGGATAATCCTACAATTTTTTTTTGTTCTTAGGCTTTGTGTGCCTCGTAAATGCTCGGACGTTGTGCCTGGACCTTAATGACACATAAAGTACAACATAGGGAGTCCCATGTGGGAGACCATAAGGGGGAATCCTTGCACTGCGCGCGCACTGCGCACTACTTTTAGACAAGGTCCTCCCTAAAGAACCCCCAGGCACACCCCTTCCAAATGCCCCTAAATTCTATTGCCTTCGGCAGTGCACCTCGAAGAGAGGTTGACAGTCAGCCAATCAGTCCCTGAGCCAGCAAGCAGGCAGTCAGTCAGATACACACAGTTTGGGTTTTTTGTCAGTGGCAGATGCGGACCCAAGCAGCAGGGAGGCCCTGCACTGCAACCCAAGCCTGGCCGAGTGGTAAAGCAGCCGACCGCTACCAGCAGGTCGGCGGTTCGAACCCCAGTTTGGCCACTTTCGCGCCGCCGGCGACGGCGGCGCTAAAATTCGGCAGACGAGGATTCGAACCGACGCAAGTCAGGAATCAGCTGTGTTACCACTGGACCGCTGACCGTGTTAACAGCACTGTGCGTCCCCACTGCTTGTAGCCTATGAAGCAAAAACTTTTGACCCCCCCCCCAACACCCCCACCCCCCACCCCCCAAAAAAGTGATATCCAGTTTTAGGGGGTAGAGGCCTCAAAATCAAAAAATCCATTGGGGGATGGTCTTACTGGGCAAAATAATGATTTTACAAGGGGTTGGACATCAAATATCATGCCTTGGGGTATGCTACGCGAATGACCCCAAAAAAGGGGGGTATATGACGCCCGCGCCTGCGCTTGATCTAACAACCTCTCTTCGAGGTGATTTAGGTCACCCAAACTACCCTAGCTTAAGACAAATGCAAGCTACCTTCCCCTCACATAAGACATCATGCAAAATGCGGAAAGCCACACACATATCCTCTTTTCTGTTCAATTGTCAACTAAGTACAAAATCAGAATGCTCCGGAGTGGCCTTATTTGAAAGCTCACTCACCCTGCCAGCTAGTGCCAAAGCCTCGTATGTGTCCACCTCATCCTCAACTGGACCGGGGGGCAAAGTGGCTTGCAGGAGGGAATCCACATCAACCTCCGGTTTCCATTTGTGGTACAACCGCGCATCCTAATCAGGAGCGATGCAGCCTCGCATAGGGCATTCGACTATGGTCAGGCAAAAACCGGGGAGTCCGTCACCCCAACTCAAGGGCCCACACCAAAGTGTGGGAGTCCATGGTGGAGGTGAGCAAAAAAGTGTGAAAAGGGGTGGAAATGGGTGAAAGTGGGTGAATATCCAAAAATGCCATATCCCCAATGTGGAAGAAGCATCAAAACCAAGGCTAGGGGCAACAATGATGCCCCTAGTATCACAAAGTATGGGTCTCCAATACGGCTAGACGCCCAAATAGTTGCACTGCGCCTGCACTGCGCCTGCACTGCGTGCGCACTACGCTTAAGGCACCCCCTAAGGAGCCAGGGGCGGTGGGATGTCTATTTGGGATCGTCTTTCGGTCTTTCTTTTAGTCTTTTATGCTGCTTTTTTAATGCTGGTGCCACTGGCACTGAGGCAATGATGGGCAAGCAGTTCCATGGCATTGCCATAATGCCTGAGTGATCGCTCAGGCTGGAAGGGGACAGCAATGCTGCAGAGGGACTGTCGCCCTGAATTTATGTAGAGGTATGGTAGAGGAATGTGTTGTAGCCACAGCTCCTCAAGGCAGCGGTGCTAGCTACACATATCTCTCTGGGACGGTGGGGAACATGCCAACACGGAGCGTTTTCAGGGGTCGGTGCCATTGTTGCCTGATTTGTGCTCACTGAGTGTCCCGTAGGTAGGGGTATGTGGGGTATATTCGGAAAGCCCTTGAAAAGGGCTTTTCGGAGATGTATGGGTTAGGGGGGGGGGGTCCGCAACCATATTTTTTTCGAAAATTGGCCGTTACCGTTGACAGGTTGGGTTTTTTTTGCCTGTTCTAGTCCCGTCTCAGACAGACTGCACCGCACCCCTACCCCCATTACTCCAACATATGGGCATATGAGGGTCAAGTCATTCTGTGGATTTGTTGCATTTGATGTGTAGAAGACATGTGCAACATGGGTCCCCTCAAGACCCCAATGTGTTGAAGACTTTGACCAATAACTACCTTGGACACCCGGGTGATGCCTGGTGCAACTTGCAGCATCAAGCTCACCAGAGTGCAAGAAATCAAAGATGGCAGAATTTCTCAAACAGGCTGTCAAGTTGGGACATGAGACCACAATATTTGGATTCAGCACGTCAAAATGCATCCATTTGCCTCCTTTCACTTTGCTACAACTCCACAATATGTCGGAGCACCCAGGGGAAGACCTGTGAGTTGGTGTCCCGCACGCGTGAGCGGAGCAGCCTGAGGCCCAAAAACCCTGAAACGCCGAAAAGTCTGGCCTCGGTACTCAAAAATATGGTCACCTAACCCCCCGCAACCCATACATTTCTGAAATGGCCTTTTCTCACAGATTTTGAAAAGCATACACATACCCCCCCCCAAGGTAACGACATTTTGGTGCATTGGACCAAAAGTTGAGAAAAGCCGGGGAAAATGTGAATTTGCTCCGTGTTGGCATAAACCGAATGTCCCAGAGAGATATGCAAGGAGCCTCGGGCACAAAAATGCTGGCGAATATTCCAGTTCTGATCGGAAAACCGCTCCCAACAGGAAGCACACCATCCCTCCACTGAACACCACACCAACGCCAAATGTACCATACGTCAACGAACTTACAATCAACAATCACTTACAGACCTTAGAAATCAATGATAATCGGTTCAGCAGGTTTATTGGGGGGGGGGGGGGGGGCTTTTCATTTTTTGAGTTTGGTTTACCCTCCTTTGGACGTCAGCAACACGACTGTCGTCCGCACAGGCACCAGAGCAATCAACGCACTCACGAGACATAAAAGGCGGTATGTAGTGATCAGATACCAACAACAGTCGGAACAACATGCGCACACACACAAAGGTGACTGCAGAGAGGACAGTGGTATCCTCCCCCAATTCCCTTCCCAAGGTGTATTTTTTGTTCGTCTCTAACAGACTTTTTCTTTGCTCAGCTTTCGAAGTGTGCAGCCCATGCCAACAGTGCTCAGGAACAACCCTGGAATCATGTGTTTCCGAGGTCAAACAACGGAAAGTCCCCAAAGCGTGAATGTGTTGAAGTGGGACTGCAGTGTTTCATACCTGCTGGAGGAGTACACCATCGAGTACAGCAATTGGGGGAATCTTTGCACTGCGCGCTACTTTTAGACTATCCCCCCGAAGAGCCCCCAAGCACACCCCTTGGAAACGCCCTTAGAATTAGGTGACCCAAACTGCCCCAGCTCAAGAAAGTTGCAAACTACCTTCCCTTAACATAACACACACATGTTCCTTACGATGCCCCAGTGCCACAGGCATGGTTTCGGTTGTGAGGAAGGGGCTCTCTCCTTTCCCTTGCGGTTAGAATCGGATTGGGGTTGAGATTATGTAGCCACAGCGGGTTGCGAGGACTGAGAGGGTTGAGGGAGATTGGAGCCGGACGAAGCCACATCGGCCCGAGGGGGCGCAGCAACACAAAAAGCATCCAGTGTGCGTTGCCGCTTTTCTAGGACCTGCTGCGCATGTTTTGCTTGTTTCTTGGCCTCTCTCTCTCTTTTCTCACGGCGCAAACGGTCAATCTCAGGCTGTAGTGTTGGCGCTTCACTGCCGCCTTCAGAGAATGGTTGGCCATCAAGCCCATCCTGGATAATTACACTTTCCTCATCCCTTGGTAAGTGGTTACCCTTGCCGAACAGCAAGATCTGCTCAATCACCTTTGGCACACCCAAACAAAGGGGGACAAAATCAGAAGTCAAAACCTCCGCTAGGGGTCACCATGATCCATGATGCCCCTAGGGGCCCCTAGTATCTCAAAGTATGGGTCTCTAGTACCGCCGGTACGGCCGGACGCCCAAATAGTTGCACTGCGCGCGCACTGCGCTTAAGGCTCCCCCATTGGTGTCACACCAAACGCAATCCAGAGGAGTGTTCTCGAAAAAGAGTATAGCACGTTGTCCAGTGGACTACCGGTCATCATCTCGGGCAAACTTTTTGTGGACCGTCCGTCACCGTTGAGAAACGGCAATAAGCTGTTGGGGACCACTTGGACAGGGGGTACAGCATCTCCTCTGGCCCCACCTCTTCCCACCAACCAACGGCGCTTCCATGCAGCTGGGGTTGATCATGAGAATTGCAAGCGCTGTCCAGCCCAACGCCATGCAAACCAACACCGTGTGCACGTCCATTCCAGACCGCCCACCTTGTCTCAGGCATGGAAAACCCTTATGGGCCAAGTTGTTGCACTGCATGCGGACTGCGTGCGCCTGCCGGGAAACTCACCCAAGATCACCTGCCACCTGTCTGCTTGCACAGCAAGGCAGCGAAGCCCACAAGATAACAACCAACACATGAGAGGGCACATGGGGCCAAGGGCCATACGAGGGGTAGCGAACCTGGCGCCGAATACAAAACTGGGTGAGGTACAACAAGATGCGAATAGATTTGTGAAGGGTAGTCCCATTGCCCCTCCATATTGTGATAGCCGTCGTACCCACGGGATCTTAACAGCAATGTACACCATGGTAACGAGTGCTGGGTCCGACAGTATTGCAATAAACGGCTTTCTTACTCAAGAGTATCACGGATCAGGCCCAAAATCCCTAGACGAGGGGCCCCCAGGGTAGGAACTGTGGGTGCTTGGTTGGGCCAGAAGGCTGAATCCCCGCGCCACGCACGCGCCGCATCAGGTGCTCCCGCAAGGGGCCAAAACTAGGGTTTGAGTATTTGCCGACATACAAAACTTTGCACTGTGTGCGCACTGCGTGCACGGCATTCCCATGGTTGTGCATCATTCACAATGCAAACAGCCTTGGCGTCGCCGGCTGTATACAGCAGCAACGCTATGTACCCATAAGTCCAGTCTCACAGCTCATGATGAAGGGCAAGTGAAAGGCAGACTAGCCCTTTCTGATACACTCTCTATCTTTTTTGGGGGGAGAGGGAGGTTAGGTAAGCTGGCAAAGCCTTACCAGATGGTCCTTGAGAAAACCCCCAGAATCAAGAATCAGAGCTGTCCAATGCTACGATGGTCCCACAAAGCAACGTGGTAATGTAAACAACACAGGGTGAGGAAGAGCTAAATCTAATGCCAGGGAGTGCAGAAGTGACGGTCAAGACCACAGGCATCCCAGTTTGCTGCAAAAGCCTGAACAGCGGCATGCCATGCACAGAGAAAACAAAGTCCGACTCAATAAACTATGTAGTAAAGGGATAGCACTTGTCTACAATATGTTCCAATCCCACGGCAATGCTGCGCCTACGCACATGGGCACTCAGGCACAACTGAAACTCGCCCTGTGCGACCCTCCTTCGTCAAACAACAGCCAACAAAGCAAACAGGTCACAAATGCAGCCTCCAAAACTTATGCTTTCAGCAAAACCAAAGGGCTTCCTTTTTTTTTTTGGAAAGGGGGGAACTTCCCAGTATTGTTGAGAAACTGCAATATTCCTGCCCCAACCCTGCGCCCCAGATCCAACATCCCCATCCCCCCCCCCAAAAAAAACCCGATTCCAGGATAACCTAGTACCCCGGCGTGAGCGTTCGTTTCAAGTTTTTTATGCAAATCGGCAACGGAATTCTGTGCTACCGCACCACGGAATGCCTTGACAGGCAATCCAGGGTCGGTGCTTGGGCGGTGCCTTACCATGCTCAAGGCCAGGTACTGAAAATAAATAATTGACTTTGACAGTCGAACCGGTTGCAATGGCTGCAAAATGTACAAATTGTGTGATGGTGGGCAGAGGTCGTCCCCTCAGACGCAAAACTGAAGTCGGTTGCTCACCTTGAGTTTCCGGAAGTAAGTAGCCTGGCCCACCGCTTCCACCACCTGAGGCATCTCTTCGGACAGGCCCAGCACTGCGAAGCTCAAAGAAAGCTCTTCATCAATGGTGAGGGTGAGGGTGGGGGCAAAGAGCCATGCAGATAAAGCAGCCTGAACACATGCACAGCGTGTGTCTGGCCCAGTTTGCGAGCAAAAATCGTTGTTGCTTGTTATTTACAGCAATCAAATCGCTGCACAATCTCGCCGATGCTTGTCCGTGTCCTATATATAAAAATATATATAGGAATATGGACATCGCTTTACAGCCTGAAGGCTGTTTCAAGTACCCCGGGGGGTAGATTGGGGGGTGGGTGGGTGGGCGTGGATGACACAGATGCACACAGAAGAACAGATCTGGACAGGACAGTTTGTTCAATATTGTCGTAAAAGAGTCTTTGCTCACACCGCTCACCTGCACTTATTGTAGTCGCATGCTACAGAGACTTTGGACCCCCCACCACAGAGCAGGAGAGGACAGGATGACACATCACACACTCCATGACTGGGGAACCTCAATCATGATTCCCGGCTGCAACAGTCTGATAGTCTTTGGGATGTTTTGTGCATTTCGGTCATCATGAGGGACACAGAGACAATAGAACTGTGTGTTCATGTCACAACGCACAACCTTCCACGAGTGTAGGTGAGACGACTCTATGATGAGAGTGAACATAGCGGTGGTGGATGGGGGTGAACCATGAAGGGGATTCATGAGTTGCTTCTTCGGAGGAAGTCCTCCATGTTGCCCTGAATGTGGGCAGGGCATGTTTCTAGCACACACTGCGGATGCAGCATGTCTGCTGGTCACGCTGCAAGGGCATTGCGCCCCTCCCAGGGCCCGGACCTGGCACCACAGAGGAGATCCGGTGCAACATCCCACCCCTCTGTGGCTGGTTGATGGGGTGGGACGGTGAGCAGGCGTGAGGTTCGCATTGTCCGCATCATTCAGTGCCGGCCTGAGCGAGCACAGCCCCATGGCTACGAGACAAGAGGCAAAGGCTGCAAATGCAACACCAGCGCTCTTCGGTTCTGCTGTATCCGCACCACTTGGCCCGTGGTCGCATGACACGCAGTCGGGAGAAGCTGCGCCGGGTCCATCCCAGGCACAGTGGAAAGGGGGGGGGGGGACAACTTGCGCCGTGCGCACGTTTGGAGGTGATTGTCACGGAAACGGCCGGTGTATCTCCCCCCCAACACATAAAAACATACAAACACACTTCCCACTGAGCGTAAGGGCTGCCCTTGTAGTCGCACACCGCGCGCGCTTCGTGTCAACAAAAAAAAAAGTGCGGACCTTCAAAGAACAATGCAGATTTCAAAATGGTCCAGCAGGCGACATCCCCCCCTCCCGCCTCCATACTGTTCGCCGAGTGCCAAGTTTGGCCGATTACCAGAAGCGCACTTTGACGGAGCCCTCGGCGTTGGCTCTTGCCGGCCTTTGCAGAGTACGCCCCAGAACGCCAAGGAAATGTTCTCGCACTCCGTGGCATGATGCACACCGGAGGACCTTTTTCAGGATTGCTCACAGCCCCCCAACGCGGGAGCTGGACTGTCCGGTCAGAGGCAACTCCGACACACGGCGGTGCCGTGCAGAGTCGCAACGCAGGCGGGACATGACCGCAGGAGATTCGAAGAGGCGGCAATCACCCGCGGACCTCAATGAGCTCCGGGAGGCGCACTGCTGTCGCCTCTGCGTGTTCCTGCACTGCCCACCCTCCTCCCGATTCGGCGAAGACACCGGCCTCTGGGGAAACCAACACGGGACTGACACGGCAAAGGGCATGCGGTGGGGTATACACATGTTGAGGGGCCAAGACCTCTGAGGGGCCTCCACCAAAGCCCAAAGCCCTGGTCCAAATCTCGAGATCTGGTTTGCGGCGCTGGTGCCGCATGGGAACCCCCTGTGCAGAACCCCGAAAATGGCCACGACGACGACGCCAACGCCGACGGGAGGCAGAGCGCAGCACACAAGCGGCCACCCCAACTTTGGCGCTGCTGGTTTGGCCCCAGAGACTTAGGGCTGGGCGCCTGGAGGCCCGGATTCAGGAGGTGCAGGAGGTGCCATCCCTCACCCCGGAGCGGTCATGGAGTCCCATGCAACCGCTCGCAGCCGCCCTCCACTGCCCTTCAACCGTTTTGTAACCGCCACAACTTGCCCCCCAACTGCTTCCGACCGCAAACGACCGCGTTGCGTGACGTCTTGCGAAGCCCCCCACCAGCCTGGTGCCCAGGCCCTACCGGGGAAACAGCGCTGTACCATGTGGCACACAGTCTTCCCCGCTGCTGTAGCACCCGAACTGAAAATGAAGCGGCCACGTGCCGTGCCCGACTCCTCCGGACCATGTCTGACCCGGTGGACGGAAGTGGCACGTCTGGTCCCGGATCAGAGGTCATTGCAGACAGCAAAGGACTGCAGCCACACAGTGCGAAGATGTGCACCCTCCCACGAGGCGCTTCTGTCTCTCCGCCTCCACTGGCACGCGGACGCATCGGCGTTTGAGGAGGCTTCCGACAGCGGAGCCTGTGCGGCCCGAATGGATACGTATCTTCACCGACACAAATCCGGGGCCGAGGATTGGTGACACGCAGAGGGCGTGGGGCCCGGATGCGCGGTTTGGTCGCCAGTCGACAAACCTAATCAGTGATGCGACTATTGACCTCACCCCCACCGCCCGAATACGGGCGGACATGTTTCCTGAACATACAAACAAGAGGACAATGCTCCACAGCAAGCGACACATGACGATTGGAGAAATATGTGCATTCGCCCAGGGACACGGTGAGTACTTGGGCATGGGCGGCGCCAGCCACCCAGAAAGCTTCGAATCCAATCCAACTCCAGGCCTCGCCCTTTAGCGCAGAGTAGATCATCCGCACAAACGCAAAGGTGGCCCAGAATCCGATGGTTCCTGTCATAACCAGAAATGTATATCTCTAAGGGACGGTGCCGATTATGCCAACACGGAGCGTTTTCAGGGGTCGGTGCCATTGTTGCCTGATTTGTGCTCACTGAGTGTCCCGTAGGTAGGGGTATGTGGGGTATATTCGGAAAGCCCTTGAAAAGGGCTTTTCGGAGATGTATGGGTTAGGGGGGGGTCCGGAACCATATTTTTTCAAAAAATGGCCGTTACCGTTGACAGGTTGGGTTTTTTTTGCCTGTTCTAGTCCGGTTTCAGACAGACTGCACCGCACCCCTACCCCCATTACTCCAACATATGGGCATATGAGGGTCACGTCAGTCAGGTGGATTTGTTGCATTTGATGTGTAGAAGACATGTGCAACATGGGTCCCCTCAAGACCCCAATGTGTTGAAGACTTTGACCAATAACTACCTTTGACACCCGGGTGATGCCTGGTGCAACTTGCAGCATCAAGCTCACCAGAGTGCAAGAAATCAAAGATGGCAGAATTTCTCAAAGAGGCTGTCAAGTTGGGACATGAGACCACAATATTTGGATTCAGCACGTCAAAATGCATCCATTTACCTCCTTCCACTCTGCTCCAACTCCACAATATGTCGGAGCACCCAGGGGAAGACCTGTGAGTTGGTGTCCTGCACGCATGAGCGGAGCAGCCTGAGGCCTGAAAACCCTGAAACGCCGAAAAGGTCGGCCTCGGTACTCAAAAATATGGTCACCTATCCCCCCCCAACCCATACATTTCTGAAACGGCCTTTTCTCACAGATTTCGAAAAGCATACACATACCCCCCCCTACGGAATGAAATTTTGGTGCTTTGGACAAAAAATTGAGAAAACCCTGAAAAAACACGAATTTGCTCCGCGTTGGCATGTTCTGAATGTCCCTTAGAGATATGACATTACACTCATCCAGCCAAATTACAAGAGCCCCGGCCAAAAATCAGATATCCGCAAAGTGATGCAGAAGTAGACCACACTGTACAACAACAAACGGAGCCTGAAGAACCGGAGATAAAGAATGAGCGCCACCACAAATTGTAGTCTGCATAGCATAATTACACCAGGACAATGGAGATCTCTGCACAAGTGATTGTCAGGATCCAGAAGAACAAAAGCAAGGAAACCAAAGACGTAGTAGGTCTGAAGACAATGAAGAGAACTGTGGAAAGCCATGAACCACCATGCAATGGCACTCCAGGTCTGTGCGCCCTTTGATTGAGGGGGAACATGGGCTTTCTGGAAAACCACGAGACGTGTGGCATCGTGTGGGAACTCACCATGCCCGTTCATGGGAAACGCGCACCGCCCACCGCCAAACGGTGTCAGGCAATTGGGAGCGTGCGTGAAGAGGGGGGACGTGGCCTCGGTACAGCGAGGTCGTGTGGGGCCGGTCATGCACAGGCCACAGAACGGCAGCAGCCCTGCGCACAGCCCTCAAAAAGCGGATTCCAAAGGAAAGGGGGGGGTGGCAGAGGCAGCGGGTCTGGCTCAAGAATACCTCTGATGTGTGGCCTGTGGGGCTAACTACCACTTTGTGCAGCATTGCCCCACAACAAACAAGCAGCAGGCCACAGTAGAAGGGCTGGATTTGAACAACAGCCACCAAGAAACAATGGCCTTGCCCCTGCACAGTGCGCACTGGGCAGCTCCGCCCCGCGTACCTCAGGTTAGGGTTACCGTACCGCCCCTCGTACCCCCCCCGAAACAGAACCAACTGCGGCACTCCGGTGCACCCGGACCTCAACAAATCACCAGCCGGTCCCGACAGCTGTCGGTTACCGGCCAACGGGCGTCGGTTGACCATCAACTGCCGTCGTTTAAGCACCAGCCGCCGTCGGCGAATCGCAATCCAGCCACCCAAGACCTCAGGCGGCCCTCAGTGGAAACCAACACAAGAAATCTCATTCCAAAACAGACAGCCCTGCCTGCGTAATGGCCTGGTGGTCCTGCACTGCGTTTCCTCGCGTGCCGCTGGGCCTGCTCGTGCGGACCCGTTCAGCAAACACGCTTTGCGGCGAGCGGAAAAGTTGCTGCAGTGCAAGACCAACAAAAGAAAAGGGGTTTTTGTGCGTATGATCCCGTGAATCAGTCAGACCTACACCCTGAAGAGGATGCTGATGAAGATGAGGATGTTCATGAGCCTGATGACGACGATGGTGATGATGACGACGATGATGATGACACTGAGGCATCAAGGGAGCACCCAGAGTCCTCTTGGCGGTACTCCCTCTTCATCAAAACTGCTACAGTCCAAGTCAAACTCCTTCCCACACAATCGGACACAGTGTTTCTTACGCCACAGGGCAGCAGCAACAACATACTTATAGGCCAGCCATGGCCCAGCACACATACCAGCACAGCTGCCCCCTCTTCCCTGGCGCCAGGGGTGAGGGTGGCAGTGCAGTTGTTTGCAACATCGGTCTCTCTCGTCGTTTTATGTCAAGCTGGAGCCATGGGTACCATTGGTGCTATGGCTGCAGCATGCGGCGTAAGCTGCAGGTTACCAGGTTCTCTGGTGCTGCTGTGTGGTTACTTGAGGCAAGAGTATTGGTTTGCGGGATAGGGGCACCGTTAAGCGGCCTGTTGAATGCGAAAAGTGCCGTGAACCCCAGCACCGCTGTGCTGTGGCGATAATTGGGATGGCTTTTCAGGGTGCTGCACTGTTGGTTGCTCCATGACCCTGGGTGCAGGGCTGCACATAGCGGTCCCCCATAGCAGACCCCCCTGCCCCCCTCCTGAGTGACGAGTGACGAGTGACACATAGAACCAGTGACAGAAAAAAAAGCTTCACAGACAGGTACCGCACAGTGTCCAAGCATGTCCTTTTAATCACAGTCACTGTCATCTGAGGAGCAACTCACATTGCTGCTACTACTGGAGATAGTGACAAGCGAATTTTCCATGACATGCTGTTACGCAGAGCGGTCACAATACGATTCAGCAAACTGATGGACCGCTCTGCGTCACAGGGAGAGCAACAGGCAAGCAGGACAGCAGCAGCAGCACTGGGACCAGCAGCGGAGGAACTTGCAGCACCACTGTCCTGGGTGCCAGGAACAGCCTGCGAAGGGGCATGGTATGCATGGGCAAGTAGCCCAGCACACGTCAAAGCCAGTCCAGCCAATACAGCAGCAGCAGCAGCAGACGCAGTGCATGCGTTCTCTTTGCCCTTTTTTTGTCCCGCGAGCGGCGGGATGTGCAGCTGCTCAGAGTAGGGCACGGAGGATTGTGCCCAAACTCTGTGGTGCAGCGCACTTGCCAAATGCCCTTCACAGGCATTGTGAAATTTTTTTTAAAAAAAAGGAGGTCTGCAGCAGGAAAGCATGCGCTGCAGCATGCGAAAATGTGCAACCAACTGTCACTGTCAATGCTATCTGTCACTCTCCATCTGTCACTGAGTGACAGATAGCCAACCCCCCCGCCCTCCCCCCCACCCCCACCAAAAATTCTTATGTGCAGCCCTGCCTGGGTGTTGCAGGCGGTCTTACGGACTCAACTTTGGCCCTGCCAGTACTGTCAACTGCCCGTCAGCACGGTAGTCAGTAGATTGACAGTCGGTCAGGTAAGTTGTAGCCAGTCCGTTAACCGGCGGTGGGAAGACGGGAAGAATGGAAGGCAAAGGATAAGGCAAAGGGAAAGGATCTGGGGGACATGCCGAATTCTCAGGCCAAACACTTGTGAAGGCAGAAATGGGCAGGGCAGACGTGTTAGGCCGCAGCCCAGCAAGGAAGAAGTGGGCAGGGCAGATGCCGTAGCCCAGGGCCCGAAGCGTGATGCAAAGTGCCCGGCAGGGCACATGTATGAGCCCAGACCCTTGGCTGGTGTAGTGGGGGCGATGTGTTCGTGTAGGTGCTACGCATGCCAGTGGTCAAGCTTGGGTCACGGATGGTCTGTCACAACTGCCGTAGAAAAGTGGACCCGCCTCTCTGATGACCGCCCTGCGGGTCAGCGGGGGATGACCACGGTGAGGGCCGGCCTCTGCGGACGCGCTTGTGGCCCGTCTGACGCGACCCGTGCCGGCCCCGCATCGCCCTCGAGCGTGCGGTCCGACGCAGTCCGAGACCCAGCGGACGACGGACTGGGCGTGCTCGCCGATGACGGCGTGCGCATGGGGCCCTGCGACGCCGACAGGGACGCTTTGGACGAGGAGGGGGACGAGGCGCCGGGGGTACTTCGCAGCTTCCGCTTCCGGGGCTGGGCGCCGGCGTTGGCGAACAGGGACCGGTCGGCGGACCGGTGGGAGCTGCAGTGCAGCTGAGGCGGGTCGGAGATGTGCGGCGCTGGGCCCAAGTCACCGGCTTGCGGCGGGGGCTCTGAGGTACGGGTGGCCGAGGCTGCGCCAGAGGCGCTGGGGGCGACCCCAGCGGTGCTCGGGGGCACAACGGGCATGGCACGCTCTGCTGCACGCGCGACCCCTGCGGTGCTCCAGGGCATGAGGGGCATGGCAGGCTCTGCTTCAGAAATTACTGCCGGAGAGGGCGCCGGAATGTCGGGGCTGGTCACTGCAAGCGCATTTGGGACTATGAAGCTCAGTCCCCTGAGGCTAATGGCGGTCCCGGTGGTGGAGCTGCTGCCGCTGCCGCTGCTACCAGCGCTATTCGGGCGACGGCCCCCGGCCACCGTCTGTACGGGGGGGCTGTCGGCGCTGCTGCTGGAGCTGACCACACTTGCGGGGGGGCTGAAGCCAGGGCTCCTCGGCGCCATCGGCTGCCGCAGCGGTTGCGAGGCCATCTGCATGGGCGAGGGTCGCTTGGGGGGTGGGTCGTGCTGGGCCGGGGCCGGTCGCGGCTTCAAGGGGTCGTCGGTGTCGGCGCCGGGCATACGGTAAAACCCGGCGACGGGCCTGCGGTGGGCGGGGTCTGCCAGCATTGGGGAATCATGTGGCAGAATGTCCTGGTGGGAAATGCCTGGGGAGTCTCTGGGGGAGGCGTGCATACCAACGCCCAGGGCCTCCGCTGCTGGGTCTTCGAGGGCGCTGGGCTGCACCATCACGTCAACGCCCGTCCTGTCCGGCGGCGCGGCGCGGGGCGGGGGCGGCGGCGGCGTTGAGAGGGTCTGGGCGTGCAGCGGCGCTCCAGCACCGGGCGTGCCCGGGGTGATCAGCACGAAGGGCGCCTTGCTCGCGCGGGCGGGGCGAGGGGGGGTGCGGGGCTGGGGCGTCTCCACACAAGGGGGCACGGGAGCGGGCACGCGCGTGCGCTCCGGCGGCGGCGGCGCCGCAGCGGACGGGAGAGCGCCCTGCGCAACCGCCACCGCGGCACCGCCGAGGTACTCCCCGGGCACACCGGCGGTGACGCGCGTGGGAGCGCCAGCGGCGACATCCACGTCACACGTGACGTAGTCGTCGGTATCGGACCTTTCGGGGGCGGAGACGTTCTGGACGTTGGGCGGCTGCAGGAACACGCCCGGGGCCAGCAGCTCCGGCTCCGGCCTCGGAGGCGCAGGACCGGCGGCCGCGGCGGCCGACTCTCCCGCCGGGCGCGGCGCCGGGGTCGCCGCGCCCGGCGGCGGCGGCGGTGCCGGGTCCGTGAGCTCGACGAAGGCCCCGGCCGGCGCCGCGGCGTGCGGCGCGGCCTGCAGCGACAGAAACCCACCCTCAGCGGGGATGTGGGGCACGCGGCGGATCACCAGGTCGCCGCCGGGCAGCTGCGGATGGCCCACGACGGCCAGAGAGCCGTTGGGGGCCACGACGAGCTGCACGGTCGGCGTGTCGGGCTCCTGCGGGCCGGGGCCGTCCGGCATGGCGGGCTTGTGGGGGTGCTCGGCAAACATGACGTCAGGCGCCGGACGCGTGCTGTTCTTCGGGGTGGGGCCGCAGATCGTGATGGGCGGGGGCGCCATGAGCGAGGCCGATCGCGGGGAAGGCTCAACTCCCTCGGCATCGCTGTGCGAGAGGAGCGGACACTTGGAACAAGGTGCCGCCGTGCGCGGACATGGCGCACCACGGAAAGTTGGGATGACGTGCAAGGGCGCAGGGCTGGGAATTGAACCGGTCTTTGCAACCCCCCTTCAAGGGCACGAGGGGGTGAGAAGCCAATGGGCGCCGCCACCGATGGAGGGAAAGGGTCCGAGGAGAGGACAAGGGTAAATGGCGAGGGGCCCATAGACACCGCCAGCTTCAGAAAACAATCCACGGAGGCCTCATGCCAACGCAAACCAACAGAGCGCAGGCCGGATGTATTGGGGGATAGGGGGGGGGCTCATTAAGGTGAGCTAAGCGAACGTGCAGTGGAAGCTTCGGGAGGCTTACCCTGTTCAACACAGCCACGTCCCAAGAGCTATTGGATTGCAACCACTCAAAGGCGGGGCGGGGACGCCTTTAGCTAGAGCTAGGCCGAGGACTCGCACGACGCCCAGCGGTCAGGGCTTCCGATCGAGCTTGGGCTAAGGCTGGGCTGTAGGCTCGAGCCCCAGCTCAGGCTCCGAAGCTGATGAGGCCTGGGAACAGGGCTTTTGCAGGGCTGTGGCCGCCACCGGGGCTGGGGCTGGGGCCTACCCAATGGTCGTGCCCTTTCGCACAGCGGGTTCTCTGCCGAGGGAGGCGCCGTACCAGTGCACTAGTGTACTAGTGCACTACCAGTGAAAGCAGTACCCCCAGCGCAGCGGTGCCACCACCGACGGCTCGCGGTTTTGTGTTTCTACAGCGGCTCACTCGCAATCTTTAAGGACAACATGCGGTCGATTCCAGGCACCTAGAGTGGGTTTGCCGCCCAGCCCAACGCAAACCCTGGTGTCCCCTGCCATATACCCACATGGTGCAAAAATGGCCCTTGGCTGCCCAACTGGCCGGAACTGATTTCGCGGCGCGATGCACGAAAATGTTTCCGTTTTCGCCGGGAAGAAAATTGGGTGCATTCGGCTTGGTTAAAACGGGGAACAAAAGAGGTTTGAATTCATGGATCAAGCCGGAAATATTCAGAGGACGTCTCAGCAGAGACCGGGCACTTAGGAGCCGAAGGGAGGATTTCGCAGTGGTCGCCAAAGCGGTCACTGGCGGCTGGGGAAGCAATTGGGGGGCGGGGTCTGGCGGTAACAAAATGGCTGGTGTACCACTGGGGGCGTACGGAGGCGGTTGGAGCTTGACAAAGTGTCGCCCCGGTGACCCCGTTCCCCTGTCAACCGCAGGTCTGAGGACAGGGGCATACTCTTTGGCCCGGATGGAGGCCGTCAATTCGTCCAACAGCACATCCACCTTCTCAAACTCCAGCGGGTCCTCCATTGCCTCACGCATGATGCGCTCCACGCTGCTGGGGCGCCTGCGCCGGTGCGCAGGGGTGGTCAGAGGGGACACTTCCTGTGAGACAGACCCGTGTGGGGGCACAGGCGCGGAAGGGGCTGGGGAGAGCAGCGATGGGAGGAGTGTGTGCCCTGCCCTTGCTCTGTCTTCTTGGGCTGCAGCTGGTGCTGCGGGGGCCGTCCTCCATTGCTTTCCTTCCGGGGCCCTGGACAGCCAACCGGTCTTCCCTCCGCAAGCTGCCTCTGGTCGTCGCTGCCCGCTCGGCCACCCCCTTCAAAGGATAAAGTCCGGGACCAGGGTGCGGCGGGGGGGGGATGCCATAAAGGCTGAAAGAGTAGTGGGAGGGAGGGGATGAATGTGGGTATGGATGAGACCTTTCGGCCACTGCCTACAGTCCACTGCCTGGTGTGGCCGGTCCGGTGGTGGCCCGTGCGGGCCTGTGAGGCCTCAGAGGGCTGCCAAAGCGTCCTTCACGATTGAGGGGTGAAACGGTGATGACGGTCTGACCGCCCCAGCCCCCACCCCCTTTGTTCGATTGTTGTCCTTTCACACGGTGGCTTTGGCAGGCCCTCAGAGTGGGACGGGAACAGCACTGGCAGCCCACTCCCTTGCGTGTTTTTGGTAATGGTGTGGTGCTGGTGTTGTGTGTGTAGTAGAGTGATGTGGTCTTGGTGTCGTGTAGTGACATGGTTCTATGTTGTGTAAGGGATGCAGTGCTGGTATCATGTATTGGTGTGGTGCTAACGTTGTGGAGTGGTGTGGTGCTGGTGTTGTGCTGGTAGGTATGGCACTCCTATGTGTTGTGTTGTGTTATGTTGTGTTGTGCCGAAGGCGCTGTTACCAAAAGGCAAAGGCCGGGATGTCTACCCACGGGTAAAGGTAAACGGGCTGGGCTGTGTGTGTTGTGTGCGCGCTGTGTGTAAGTGTGTTGTGGCATAGCCGGACCAGTGCACTCTCGCACTTGGCCGACGCTGCCCTGCCGACGCCTGCGCGCAGTCACACAGGGTCTCATTTGCCCACTGCACCCTGCGTGCCGCGCTGCACCACCAGAGCTTTCTGCGTGGTGCCGCACTGCTTGGTGCTCTGCAACACACTGCACTGTGTGTGCCCTGCTGCACTGTTGTTGTGGGCAGGGGGCAGTGGGCAGTGGAACTCCTGCAATGCACTGCCGCACTGCCTGGGGGCTGTGGGCAGTGGACCTCCTGCAATGCACTGCCCCACTGCCTGGGGGCAGTGGGCAGTGCAATTCCTGCAATGCACTGCTTCACTGCCCGGGGGCAGTGGGCAGTGCAACTCCTGCAATACACTGCCCCACTGCCTTGGGGCAGTGGGCAGTGGACTTCCTTCAATACACCGCCTCACTGCCTGGGGGCAGTGGGCAGTGGACCTCCTGCAATACACTGCCGCACTGCCTGGGGGCAGTGGGCAGTGGACCTCCTTCAATGCACTGCTCCACTGCCTGGGGGCAGTGGGCAGTGGACCTCCCGCAACACACTGCCTCACTGCCTGGGGGCAGTGGGCAGTGGACTTCCTTCAATGCACTGCCCCACTGCCTGGGGGCAGTGGGCAGTGCAACTCCTGCAATACACGGCCGCATTGCCTGGGGGCAGTGGGCAGTGCAACTCCTGCAATGCATTGCCTCACTGCCCTCGGGCAGTAGGCAGTGGAACTCCTGCAATGCACTGCCTCACTGCCTGGGGGCAGTGGGTAGTGCAACTCCTGCAATGCACTACCTCACTGCCCTGGGGCAGTGGGCAGTGGAACTCCTGCAACACACTGCCGCACCGCCTGGGGGCAGCGGGCAGTGGAACTCCTGCAATGCACTGCCTCACTGCCTGGGGGCAGTGGGCAGTGGACCTCCTGCAATGCACTGCCTCACTGTCTGGGGCAGTGGGCAGTGCAACTCCTGCAATACGCTCCGCACTGCCCGGGGGGCGGTGGGCAGTGCAACTCCTGCAATGCACTGCCTCGCTGCCTGGGGGCAGTGGGCATTGCAACTTCTGCAATGCAGTGCCTCACTGCATGGGGGCAGTGGGCGGTGCAACTCTTGCAACGCACTGCCTCACTGCCCTGGGGCAGTGGGCAGTGCAACTCCTGCAATGCACTGCCTCACTGCCTGGGGGCAGTGGGCAGTGCAACTCCTGCAATGCACTGCCTCGCCGCCTGGGGGCAGTGGGCAGCGGAACGCCTGCAACGCACTGCCTCACTGCCTGGGGGCAGTGGGCAGTGGAACTCCTGCAACGCACTGCCCCACTGCCTGGGGGCAGCGGGCAGTGCAACTCTTGCAATGCACTGCCTCACTGCCCTGGGGCAGTGGGCAGTGGACCTCCTGCAATACACTGCCGCACTGCCTGGGGGCAGTGGGCAGTGGAACTCCTGCAATAACCGGGCGCACCGGCCTGGGGGGGACGGGGAGCCCAGCCCAGGGGGTGGTCGGAACCTCCTGCAAGGCCCATGGGGAGCCATCATCTTCCAATAACCGGGCGCACCGGCCTGGGGGGGACGGGGAGTCCAGCCCAGGGGGTGGTCGGAGCCTCCTGCCAGGGCCAATGGGGGGCCATCTTCTTCAGAGAACCAGGCGCACCGGCCCGGGGGGGACGGGGAGTCCTGCCCAGGGGGTGTTCGGAGTCTCCTGCCAGGCCAATGGGGGGCCATCTTCTTCGGAGAACCGGGCGCACCGGCCCGGGGGGGACGGGGAGTCCTGCCCAGGGGGTGTTCGGAGTCTCCTGCCAGGCCAATGGGGGGCCATCTTCTTCAGAGAACCGGGCGCACCGGCCCGGGGGGGACGGGGAGTCCTGCCCAGGGGGTGTTCGGAGTCTCCTGCCAGGGCAATGGGGGGCCATCTTCTTTAGAGAACCGGGCGCACCGGCCTGGGGGGGACGGGGAGTCCTGCCCAGGGGGTGTTCGGAGTCTCCTGCAAGGCCAGTGGGGGGCCATCTTCTTCAGAGAACCGGGCGCACCGGCCCGGGGGGGACGGGGAGTCCTGCCCAGGGGGTGTTCGGAGTCTCCTGCCAGGCCAATGGGGGGCCATCTTCTTCAGAGAACCGGGCGCACCGGCCCGGGGGGGACGGGGAGTCCTACCCAGGGGGTGTTCGGAGTCTCCTGCCAGGCCAATGGGGGGCCATCTTCTTCAGAGAACCGGGCGCACCGGCCCGGGGGGGACGGGGAGTCCTGCCCAGGGGGTGTTCGGAGTCTCCTGCCAGGGCAATGGGGGGCCATCTTCTTCAGAGAACCGGGCGCACCGGCCTGGGGGGGACGGGGAGTCCTGCCCAGGGGGTGTTCGGAGTCTCCTGCAAGGCCAGTGGGGGGCCATCTTCTTCAGAGAACCGGGCGCACCGGCCCGGGGGGGACGGGGAGTCCTGCCCAGGGGGTGTTCGGAGTCTCCTGCAAGGCCAGTGGGGGGCCATCTTCTTCAGTGGGCAGTGGAACTCCTGCAATGCACTGCCCCACTGCTTGGGGGCAGTGGACAGTGCAACTCATGCAATGTACTGCCTCACTGTCCCAGAGCAGTGGGCAGTGGAACTCCTGCAATGCACTATCTCACTGCCCTGGGGCAGTGGGCAGTGGAACTCTTGCAATGCACTGCCTCACTGCCTGGGGGCAGCGGACAGTGCAACCTCTGCAATGCACTGCCTCACTGCCCTGGGTCAGTGGGCAGTGCAACTCCTGCAATACACTGCCGCACTGCCTGGGGGCAGTGGGCAGTGCAACTCCTGCAATGCAATGCCTCACTGCCTGGGGGCAGTGGGCAGTGCAACTCCAACTCCTGCCACGCACTGCCTCACTGCCTGGGGGCAGTGGGCGGTGCAACTTCTACAATGCACGGCCTCACTGCCTGGGGGCAGTGGGCAGTGCAACTCCTGCAATGCACTGCCTCAGTGCCCTGGGGGCAGTGGGAAGTGGAAGTCCTGCAATGCACTGCCTCACTGCCTGGGGGCAGTGGGCAGTGCAACTCCTGCAATGCACTGCCTCACTGCCTGGGGGCAGTGGGCAGTGGAACTCCTGCAATGCACCGCCTCAACGCCTGATGTGTTGTGTTGTGTTGTGTTGTGTTGTGTTGTGTTGTGTTGTGTTGTGTTGTGTTGTGTTGTGTTGTGTTGTGTTGTGTTGTGTTGTGCTGTGCTGTGTTGTGTTGTGTTGTGTTGTGTTGTGTTGTGTTGTGTTGTGTTGTGTTGTGTTGTGTTGTGTTGTGTTGTGTTGTGTTGTGTTGTGTTGTGTTGTGTTGTGTTCTGCTGTGTTGTGTTGTGTTGTGTTATGTTGTGTTGTGTTGTGTTGTGTTGTGCCGAAGGCGCTGTTACCAGAAGGCAATGGCCGGGATGTCTACCCACGGGTACAGGTAAACGGGAGGGCTGTCTGTGTAGCGCGCGCGCAGTGTGTAAGTTTGTGGTTATCGGCGGAAAGAGGGGGAGTCGGGGAAACCTGGATGTCACCCGCCTGGCAACAGTCGTCATCCCAGAAGTTCCCGCTGTATTCCCTCTCTCTCCGCCTGCTGGTGCAGGCGTAGCTCCTGCAACACCCACGCCATCGTGCTGCCGGGGCCCAGGCGGGCTTTTAGCCACGTGGCATGCGCCTTGGCGTGGGCGTATCAGACCCTAATGGACTCCTCGATCACGTGACGTAGGAACTCCGTCCCCAGCGTGTGGGGCCCTAAGCACTCCATGTGGGCTCGCAGCATGGAGGGGGTCCGCAAGGCTACTGCCCACTGCTCCAGTACAGCCAGCTCCCACAGCTGGTGGCGCACCGGGGCCGCTCGTTTCCCCACCTTCTGATCGAGCCATTCCGCGAGCCGCCGGCGAGCTGACTCCCACTCATGGGACTGGGCCGAGCAGGCCCAGAGGTGGGTGCCGTTTCGGGGTGCACCCCACAAAGGAGACACGTGGTGTCAAGTACCGTGTCTCGGTGGGAGGACCGGTGTGCTAGGACAGTCATCGTAGGGATGTTGTCCATGCGGTGCGCCGTTATGTGGCGCTGCTAGTCACTATCGAACCAGTCGAGGGGGAGTCCACTCCCCGACGCGTAGTTCTCTCCCCATCGGGCCTCATAGCCAGCCCGTGCCGGTATGGAGGCCCGATCCTGCAACCAGTCGCTCATCGCCGTTGGGGACAGCTGGCACTGGTCCCGGTAGGTCAGCGGGGCGAGGAAGGACAAAGGGCGCCGGAGGAGCCACGTTAGGTCGACCTCCGGCGGCTCCTGTGTCGCTGCATCAACTCGGATGTTCAGGTCCGTTATCCAGTGCGACAGCGTGGTTACCACGTTGATGGCCGAGGTCGGGGAGAGGCGCTGGCCCCCCACGACAGTGGCGTAGAGGTGGTGTATGCCATCTCCACAATGGCCTCCCTCCTGGTACGTACGGAGGGCCCCCACCGCCGCCTCGGAGTCCGGCACCAGCCAGAATACCCCCGGCTGTTGCGCCAGCCTGCGGACGTACGAGAGGAGTATCATGGCCTCCCCCTCCTGGCAAGTGCCCACCCCGGAGGCCACGTGGGTCCGGTAGGCCTCGGGCCCGCTCTGGGCGACTCCCGCCATAGCCATGCCCGCTTGCGTGGTCCCAGCATCCACTGCGGCTACGGTGCCGCAAAGAGTGGCCAGAGCCGGCAAGTCATGGAACCAAATGCCCAGCTTGACCTCGGGGGCTAGCACCTGCGGGGGGTCGGTGCCAGGCCGTGCGGCGCCAGGAGGGCCAGGTCCCCATGGTGCTCACGCAGGTGGGTTCACAGGGCAGGGCCGAGCTCTGCCGGTACTGTTCCCGCCGTACCAAGCGAGTAGTAGAGGGGCCCTTTGTTTGGGTGTCCTGGGCACCTGTGCGCTACACACTCCGCGGGGTACTTGAACTGTGCCACTGCAGCCGGGGCTATGGCTATCCATGGCCACGGTGGCAGTGCCGTGGTGACGGTGACTAGGGGGGCCGGCGACGCCTGGGCCCATTGCCAGTAAGCGTCTGCCGGAGGCGCAGACATCCACACGATGGTGGGCGCCCACACCCCCGCGCTCCGCAGATGGTCCAGGGGCACATGGTGATGGTCGTCCCACAGTTGGGCATGCAGGGGCGCGTTGACCTGCACTTGGACGCCCAGGAGGGCCACCAGGAGGCGGTGTAGTCTGGTGTCGCTGGGCAGTGCGTCTGGGGGCTGGCAGCACACCCGGAGTTCCGGCGCCCGGTCTTTGGCCTCCATAGTATCCTTCATGGTAGTCGTCACCTTGATTGGATAGCCTCCGTGGTACACGGTTTCCATCCGAGTGGTCTTGGCAACCCGGCCTCCGATGACCACGTCCGCCGGGTATGCGGGCGCGGCGCCCGGGATCCAGTCCTTGGGCGCTGCCTACCACCGCGGCGGGGGCACCCTCAGCAGGGGCGCCAGGACGGCACCACGGAGGGGTAGCCATGCCCTAAGGCCAGGGATACCCTTGCGGGCTGGCGCCCGCACCTTTAGGGAGCGCTCACTTTTGACGCGGTGGTCCTCTGTGTATAGGTCTCCCAGGTGGTGGTATCCCAGGGCCTGCACCGTTTTGTGTTGTGTTGTGTTGTGTTGTGTTGTGTTGCGTTGTGTTGTGTTGTGTTGTGTTGTGTTGTGTTGTGTTGTGTTGTGTTGTGTTGTGTTGTGTTGTGTTGTGTTGTGTTGTGTTGTGTTGTGTTGTGGTGTGGTGTGGTGTGGTGTGGTGTGTTGTGTTGTGTTGTGTTGTGTTGTGTTGTGTTGTGTTGTGTTGTGTTGTGTTGTGTTGTGTTGTGTTGTGTTGTGTTGTGTTGTGTTGTGTTGTGTTGTGTTGTGTTGTGTCGTGACTGTGACTGTGGCTGTGGCTGTGGCTGTGACTGTGGCCGTGGCTGTGGCTGTGGCTGTGGCTGTGGCTGTGGCTGTGGCTGTGGCTGTGGCTTGGTGTAGTGTGGTGTGGTGTGGTGTGGTGTGGTGTGGTGTGGTGTGGTGTGGTGTGGTGTGTTGTGGTGTGGTGTGGTGTGGCTTGGTGTGGTGGTATGAGAGGCAGACCACTGCAGTCGTTCCGGATCTGATTGTGGCCACGCTATCTTCCGGATGGAAGCGGATCATACTGCCGGCTGAGTGGAACGAGACGTTGCGTTGCATTGCACATCGACTCACTGCCGACCGCGCCGAATCTGAGAGGACACAATGAGCGGCAGTTGCGGCGATTCGGGGCCAGACAAGCGAGAGCTACACGCAGGGACTACTTCGACAGGGAAATCTTGGCGACCGTTGGAAATTCGCAATGCGTCGAGTGTCACATCCGGCTCCTCGCTCGGTTGGCGCACCCACAATGGGTCGCAGAGTGTCGGCCTGCATACGAAAACGATCACTGTGTCGTGGAGACCGGGTCCCTTTCTCCAGGAACTATGGGTCTCCAAACAATCCTCTTCCGTCGGCTGCGGCAGCCTTGGGGGTTGTGACTCGCGGTGACCCGTCACGCGACCCGCTGCAACCTGCGCACCAAAAGGGAAGGGGGGGGGGGACCACTTAGTCTGAGACACAACTCCTACGGCAGTAGAAGTGGGCCAAGGGGGGGGGGGGGTGTACCAACATACGTGCCTCAAAATGATCAGCACATGGTGCTGGTCATGCACCGCCCCGCCTCTACCGCGCTGGTCTGCCGCGCCTGCACTGCCCCCGTACACCGCCCCTACCGCGTGCCACAATACCATCGGCGCACAACCCTCGGGAGGGATGGCGGGGGCTTGTAGGGCCAGGGAAAGGGGGCAAGGGGCACGCGTGGCGGGGGAAGGACGGCACCAGATGCCACAGGGCTGCCCCGCACTTTTCTGGTGCCGGCGGAGGGGCCGGACGCGTCCTGCGGGAAAGGGCCGCTCGACAGAGGCAAGGAGACCACGGAGCTGCGCAGGGAGCCCAGGCTGCTGATGTCGTCGTCGTCGTCGTCGGAGAGCGACAGCCGCGGGACACTGAGGACGCGGGGAGCGGTGAGGGACAGGGCCTGAGCCGAATCCATGACCCCATACCCAAAGACGACAGGTGAAGGCAATGCCCCTCCCCCCTCCCGCGCGCTGGAGGATGCAGATGTTGAATGCTCCCCCTTACCACAGAGGCACAAGGCTGCACAGGAGCCGTCAGAACAAAAAGATCAGTGACAGTGACATTGCCACCCCCGGGGTCCCAACGCCAGCGAGCAGGCCTGAGGCATGGGGCGAGCTGCAGCATGGCCTGAGGTTTGGGTTGTCGGTCAAAATAACGGTAATTGATGGCGGACAGGTTATTGCTTAAGGAGAAAAACCCCCACCCCGAGCATGGGGGGGGGGGCTGGGTGGGTGGGTCAGAGGCCCAAAAAAAGTGTACTTAAAATCGGCTTCAAATTTCCGGCCCCTCTGATAAATTTCATTTTTTGCCGGAGGAAAATTTTTCTGATGTGGGTGGGTGGGTGGGTGGGTGGGTGGGTCGGCCGGGGCTGGCCAGGGCCCCAGACCCCCCCAGCTATGAGAAACAGATGCGTGTGCACGACTCTGCGCTGGCGAGCAAAGAAGGGTGTTACACGACAAAAGCAAAGAAAGAGGAGATCTTCAGTGACATGTCACAGGCGCCTTTCACTGTAGCGAAAGAGACAACGAGCAAACGAGTCCAGTCCACTACACTGACGGTCCTACGACTATATTCTGGTCGGCGCCAGGCAGCTGGGTGTCCCACCAGGCACCAGGCAAGACTTCAAGCCCCCCCCCCCCCCGTGTGACATTCCGTCTGGTTGTTGCTCCTTTACGGGCCCTGGACAGTCACCCGTTCTTCCCTTCGCATGTTGCGTCGGGTTGCTGCTTTCTGTCGGCCGCTGCGCCGGGGTCCTTAAGCAATAGCCTGATGGTTAACTGACTGCAGTTGTCCGGTAACCGACATCAGTGAGCGTTCGGCCGGGTGCTTGATGGAGGTTCAGGCGTGCGGGAGTCCAGCAGCTGTTTTGGACAGTAACGCTAGCTCTGCTGCAGCGTGTCCAGGATGTGGGGCCACAGCTTGAAGAATGAAGGACTCACGTGGTGTGTCTGACGTTTCGTAGGATAGTTCACGACGTGGGAGTCGAACGCGCCCTCAGATGTGTCTATTTCAGGGTATCTCATGTGTCACAGCGAAAGGTGCCTGTGGTCAGATACGGTCCCGCTGCGAACCACCTCGGGGCTTGGGGGGGTTCGCATACTGGTCGAGTCCTCTTGTCGAAGGCAGTGTCCTGCTCAGGCCTGGCCTTCAGTACTGTGGCATGCGACCGTTGGTGGTCACCCGACGGCGGTTGATGCCCAAACCATTGGCGCCGGGCAGCACCCACATGTATTTGACGAGTCCTGCCTTGTGGACACGGGACGCGAACGCCGCATGTTGGCAAAAGCGAAAGGGTTCATGGCCCATCGGCAGTCATTTCGTCCTTGAGGCAGAACTGTCGTAAAGCGCAGCGTCTTTTGAAAAATACCCGACGCGTCTTCGAGTTGTTTCAACGCGAATGAAGAAACGGGTGGCACATATCCCCATCCCAATGGGAAGGCGTGAGGAGCGAAGGTCGCGTGAGCCCCCGGCCTGTGAGGCCCGAAGGGCCTCCGTAATCAACGTTGTTTTTTTCCATCGAAGACGCATCTTGGGGACTCGAAGAGGCGGGACAATCAAGACCTGCGTCTTCCCACAGTCCTCCAGACAGGCCATGCGTGTCGTGTGTGACAAAGAGAAAAGAAAGATCGGCAGAACGTCTCAGTGAACACTGAGATCACGGCATTTAGAACAGAATTGTGGCCCCAGAGGGTGCTAAGCCTGTGGCACAGCCTTCGGCGCGCAATGTGGGTGATGATCAAGGGACAGGGCACCCGAAAAGTTTATTTGGAGGGGTGGGGGGCACTTGGATCCCCTTTTGCAACCCCCCCCCCCACTTGGAGGGGGGCTCCAAGGGCCGGCTCATGCATATCCCATGACAAAACCGCTGGCACTGCCACAGTCTGTCCCTTTCCCTGTCACTGTCAATGTGTCCCTCCAAAGGGGGGGGGGGGCTCCTCCTCTGGTTGTCAGCCATTCTAATACACCCCTGCCCACCCCCCCATAAACAAGTTGGGGCCACAATTCTCAGGCATTTGCATTCTCAGGCATTTGCATTGAGGAAATACACTTGTGGCCCTTGGAGCCCCTTTCCGCAACCCCCCTTCCCTGCATTTGGGGGGGCTCCAAGGCCCCCCCTCCCCCCCAAAAGCAACCACCAGCGCAGGGGAAATGGTCCCCTTTGTGGACCGTACTTTTGAATGGGGAGTGGTCATCGCAACATTTTTGTCCGTTTTGAGTGTTGTACCTTGCCATTGTGCCTGTTTGACCTACTTCCTTCACCCAAAATTGAGGGAAATCAATGCGGTGCCAAGTACTCTACAGCTAATCACCGGTACCTTGCGCACCTGCGGCGCGCAGTAAGCGCTGCCCCAGTGCACATGCCCATCGCTGCCCTCGGCCTCTCACCCGGGGACACATCGGGACCGCCAGCCCCGGCGTCGAGTCCCATGACTCGTGCAGAGCGCCCTTTGCACGCGCACGTGGGCTCACCTCTGCTCCGGCCAGGGCCCAGAGTTCTTGGTGTGCGTTGGAGCGGTGACGATGAGGCCTGCGGGACACGCGAAGCTGGACTCCGGAGACAGTGGACTGCTGGGCTCCTCCTCCTGCGGAACAACGCATGTAAACATGGGCCTGACGCAGCAGAGGCGACCCCCTGCAGGCCACGGCTTACCGTTACCGGGCGGGGCGGGGGGGGGGGGGGGGATGGCAGCCTGGGCTGCTCCGCCTGATCCACCCACCCACCCAAATCACAAAATTCTCCCTCAAAAAAAAACTGAAATCTATCAAAGGGGCCCGACATTGGAGGTTGATTTTAGGGACACAAACTTTTTTTTTTTGGCCTCTGACCCCTCCCCCCCCCCCCCGGTATATGTCACGGTCGCCACTACCCCGAGGCCTGAACTGGGTATGCTGGAGTTCACAGACCAAGGTTACCCCCTTTCGGCGGACGCCATGTCACAATCTCCTCTCCCTAGCTCAGTTCAGGGACAATATGGTTGGTGCCACAGGCCCCTCCCCCCGAACCCGGGATACCGAAAAAAAGGGGACCAAGTAGTTGCCACTGAACCAGCTTTCTTGGGGCTGTTCCAGCAATTTCAGGTGCACACAAATGTGTTGCTGAAGAAAAAGCACAGTTGTTCAAATTTTCTGCAGAGGGATGCGCTGCTACCCCCCCCCCAACCACAACGAGTGTTTTGAAATAACAGGATATCATTCAGGGACCGTTTACCAATCATATCGCCAGATGCTGTTAGATCCTCCTCTGGCCCAGACACACACACACACATGGCTACGGCTGGTGGCGGTGGGTGTGCCCCATTCGCAGTCTTCGACAGATGCGCGGTCGCACAAAACTGCTCTAACGGTGCGAACACTCGCCTGTGCGTTGGGTGCGGGTCGGGTTGGGTTGGGTTGGGTTGGGCAGGGGCCGTCGTTTCCTACCGACACTCGCCCTGTCGTCCCCACCACCTCTTTGACCCTCCTGGCATCCTCCACAGCCTTCCACGCATCCTCCACGGCCCTCCCTGCCCTCCTTCCCGCATCGTGTGCTCCATCAGGGCTGGTGAGGTGCGCCTCGGTCTCAGACACGACTACCTGAAGATGATCAGCGCATGGTGCTGGTCATGCACATGTGCATGTGGTGCGGTTCAAACTGTGGCAGGAAGAGCCGCGAAGACGAATGGGTGCACAACCGCTGCATTCCATCATCAACGCCCCATGCGATGGACGGGCCCGTGTCATGCAGGTGTTGGGGTGAAGAAGAAAGGTTTGTGCGCGGGGGAGGGTGATGGGGCCCCTTTCTCAGGCCCCCTTCCCCCTCTGCTCTGGTTGCCCCCCTTCCCCGCAACTGGGAGTACTAAGAAGTTCCATGTGCCATGACCGACGGAAGCGCAAACTCCAGCACTTGCCCGGCGCAAGCTCTGGCCTTAACACGTGGAGCTCGATTGCCAGTGAGCCAGCGAGCGCACAGACCGTGGGATGGAGCGGCACACAGCTCCTGCGGTACTGTCCGAAAATCACGAAAATGAGGCGTTGTGCCCGACCGCAACACTCGCCTGCCTTAGGGCTATGCCGAGGGTACGGGGTATTCCGTAGGCTGGCGGGGGCCCGTGTTGTACATGCATTGAGTCGTCGAACGAAGAAGGAAAGAGTGGGCCAGCCCCCGCAAAAGCAAAGAAAGAGCGGCCCCGTGGCCCACGCCACACTGTGGTAGCCCCCTCAGTGTGGACCCCGGCGCGCAGCACGCGTGCACTAAGTCGGGGGTGCACAAAGCGTGTATGCGTGGGGGCAATGAGGGATTTCCAATGCCACCACCAAAGCAACATCCACCAGTCACAACCGCCGCCGCAACCTCAGGCACTCACCATAGCCGCCGCGGCAGCATCACCCAATCCCCATAGCCGCCACCGTCCCCTGTGCACTCAGCCATATCCCTCGCAGAACGCACCTCAGGCTTGGGACCTTTGCCCATTTTTGAATCTTCAACGGGCTTCTCAAGCGGCTTCTTCTGCGAAGAAGAGGGGGGGGGGAGCACAAACACGCCGGTGTGAACTGCGCCCGGGTGTCACCGGCAGGATGCGGCGTCTACACCCGAACGCGCTCCCACTGCTCCCCACAAGTCTCCGAACACTCGTATTCGCTTGCCAAAACACAGCACATCACGACCTCGAGGAGGGTACATCTCAAAGATGGGCAGTGAAATGCCTTGCATTTTGGCAACAGCCTTGGGATCGTGCCAAGGAGGACCCAAAGGCCTATCATTGTCCGAACGATATCCGAAAACGTGCGGGCACCGTCAGGCTTCACATGCGTTTGTGCGGGGCAATGGGGGCGATCACGGCCCAAAGACGGCACCTACCTTTCGGGGCGTGCCGTCCTTGCTGAACGACTTGCGGAAGGTGGACAACCGGCGCATCTGCGATACCACAGCGTTCTGCAGCACCTTCTCGCGTTTTGCCTTCAGCGCCTGAGAAAGAGCGGGCCCGGCGGGGGACCCAGAAGGCTCCATACATCATGCGTGTTGTGCAGATGCCCCGGGACTGTCAGGCCGGCCCCCTGCTTGGCAACGCGGACGGCGGGACACCCGCGGCGCGAAGAGAATTGCTCCAGGGGTGGGGTGTGGGGGGGGACACGGAGGCCCATTTCCCAAACCCCCCCCCCCGCCACCTCCTTGTCCGCCGTGCCGGGAGGGGGGGTTCGGCGCAGGGGGTGCTATACCTGCTGTGCAGGGGGAGGGAGAGGGGCGACCCCACCACGCATGGCTCAAAATGATCCCCATGTCGCGCTGATCATTTTGACTGCACACATGTGTGGGTTGGGGGGGGGGGGGGGGTTGGCACAAGGCCTTGGTGGTTGGCTCTGTTAGCCTGTGGCGGCGCCTATTGGCCTCTCGCCCTTGAACCTTCTGCTATGACAAGCAGGCATCCGTACCACTGCGGGCATCCGCACTGCTGCGGGCATCCCCCTGCCTGGGGGGGAATCCAGAATGCAACTTCTGCCCATGGCGTCCTCCCCTGACGGCCTGATCAGTGCCCGGTATGCGGTCATCACGAAGACCCCAGGCTGGGAGATGCTCACCACAACCAGCAACGTGAATGTCACACTAGGCCATGGGGGGGGGGGGGGGGAGTTTTGGTGGAAAAAAATTTTAGGCCAAATTTTGTGTTCTGGCGCCTTTGGCGCCAACATCCATTGTTACACAGAACAAAGGGCCCGGCACGGAAGCCCATTTCTCCAACCCCCCCCCCTCCTTCGGCGCCCCCCCCCCCCGCCCCCTGAAGCAATTTTCAGGTCGCCCAGTGCCATGTCTGTTGCGGGATCTGCTTTCGTTGATCGCGGTGGTGTGTGGGGGTGGGGCGGGGGGGGGGGGGGGGCATTGGCCCACACAACACCGTTCCAGTCCGCCTCGCCAAACAACGCCGCACAGCACCGCAGCCAACGGACAGCGCCGGGCCAGTCAACCAACGGCCGTTTCCCAGGAACGAACACCGCCCGCCATGACCTCACAACAAGTGTCGGTCGCCTGACACCCGTTGGGAGCAGTCGGCGCGTTCTCTGCCGGCGGTTGGCGGTTGATCACCCGAATGATAATGCCCAATCACAAAAAGACAAGGGCCCTGATGGACGGCCATCCCACAGCCCGCGGAGGGCGTCTAGGGCCTGTGTGTGGCGTAGTCTGGTCAGCATGCCCCATCCCCGGCAAAGCGGTTAGACACATGGCCATGGGAAGTGACAATGGCCGTAGTACGGGAGGCCAGCGAGTAGCCCAATCCGTTCCCTGAGGTTGCGTTCACCAATCCGCCGCGTGCGGCGTCGGCTTCGACAGCGGGCCACCGCAGGCCAATTGGGTCCGTCATCGCAGCACGCCCCAAGAGGTACGTGAGACAACCTGAATTGGGTGCTCGGGCCATGACAATACTCACCGTTGCCCTGAAGCATCGAAGCGCCGCAGGGGACGCCTGGCGGTTAGGGCAGGGGCAGGCACAAGGTTAGGGGCTGGAGCAGGGCAGGGGCAGCGGAGGGGCACCTTTCGTCTTAAGTGCACGGAGAACGCGAGCGAGACAAAGGCTTTGAGTGCCACAAACGCGTATCCGCAGAGGAAGATGCTGTGCACCACCAGAGAAACGACCGCCAGCAGCAAGACCCATGTGTCGGTCAACTGCACAAGGTACAGCGTGAGACGCCGCACCGGAGGGATACCGGCACACCCCGACCCCTTCCTATCCACAACAGCCCCACCTCGGCACACACACACACACACACACATGCCCACCACACACCGGAATGAACACCCCCCACCTTGGAATGACCCAGCTGGTGCATTCGGGCAGCACAATGGGGATTTCCGTCGTTGTGTACTAGGGAAAGGGGCGGGGCGTTCTATACACGTCCCCATGAAAACGCGAGTCATCAAGGCATGTGGCCAGAGAAACGAAGCACAGCCGAGACAAGAGTTGGAGAGGCAGACCTTGTCGGTGAACCACAGGAGGCACGAGTGGAGAGTGATCAGGATGACGAACAGGGCCCCGGTCTCCACACGGTTGAGGGCCCGGCTGAAGTAGGGCTGCATGGCCTGGTGGGCCACCAGGAATGCACTCATTGCCCACATGGCACAGTACACCTTCAGAATCGGGTCGGAGACGAAGGTCATGATCATGATCAGTGTGAACTTGCTGCACCCAAAGAGTAGCGGGTGCCGGGGAGTGTGGGCACCACCAGCAGAGCCAACACGCACACACTCAGTGCAATGCACACATCTGTACATACAAAGGGCACTTGACCGAAAGATATATCGGCAGTGGACAGAGCCTCCGGGACTGGTCCTGTCTAACAGAGTCGTCCACCAGGAGCTTCTGGACCCGACCCACTCGGGGCATAACTCACATCAGTTGCTCCTGTTCGCTTTTGTCTTGTCGGGCTGCTCAAGGCGACAAGACGGATGTGCCGTGCACCGCCGGGTCTCACACCGCGCGATGGTGTCAAAAAAAAAAAAAGAAAAAGCAGTGGACATTTCGGCTGGAAAACGGGGGAGAACGGGGGGACGCAGGGAAGTTCGGGGAAAAGCGGGGGGATGCACTGCTGTCCCAGGCGGCCTTGGGTTCCTTCTCAGGTGTCCCTGGACACTTCCGAAGACCCCGCGGTCGAGACCACGTACCCCGGGGGTGGCAACGCGCTGGGCCGTGCCCGCGTGTTGGCAACGGGTCCCCAGGCGACTGGTCCCCAGAAGTAAGACGTGGGGCCTAGTGTGTTTACCAGTCAACCCAAGGTCTCTCAGAGATGGGGTCTGGTGTGGGGGGGGGGGGGGGCAGCGAGGGAGCTCCACAGCGGCTGGTGTGTTGCTGTGTACTACAACCGGTGCCCAGTCTCAGGTCTTTGTGCTACCTGCTTTTGTCGCTTGAAGTCACTTGTGTCCCAAGAGAATGTGGGGGAGGAAAAGTGCACTTTGATAAATACGATTGGAAAGCGTGTCCCACAGCTCGCAATGCAAGGTTTGGGGACAGGGTCAGGGGGCGGCCAGGGGGCTGGTGAGGGGGTATGGGGATGGGAGGAAAAGGGAGGCTCAGCTCCAATTTGATCGTGGCTGAGGATCGGCGGTGCGTCTTGGTGCACTGGCACACCCTCCGTGGTGGGCATCTGCCGAGCGCCACATGTAGAAGGGGTCCCTCAACCCCGTCCCCGGCCTCTCCCCTTGTGTGGCACTGTTGTCTCATCAATGATTTAACGGGGCCTTGGACCGTCGCCCAGCATATGTGTCTGTCGAGATGGCCCTGTCACTCGTGTTGCTCCTGCTTTCCACTATCACAACCATCGCAAGGCACATACAGGCATCCACAGTAGCCGACACTGCACTCACCAACTCATCAAACCAGGATTTTGGAGTCGAGAAAAACGGGGGGAACGGGGGAGGACGGGGCAAAGCAGGGGAAATGGAAAAAAATGAGGGGGGTATGGGTATGGGTATGGGTTGAACCAGGCCACCCCCATGCGAGGCCACACCGGGCCATGCTACCGCGCATGCTTGGAGGATCCTGGTTGCCTCTTTGGGTCTTTGAGGCCTGTGGGGTAGTGCCACTGCCACCTTCGCGATAGGCGGGCAAAACAACCATACGACTGTGGGCGGAAATTCCGACCATGTTGCTTCACAGTGACTGCCACTGGACTGGTCGGCTGCATGTTACATGACCACCGGGGCTGGATGCCATGGCATGCAGGGTGATGGCAGGGCGGTCCTCATATTGGACCGGTCCCACTGTAGACCCTCACACAGTGAGGCTTGGACCCCGTCCAAGCAGTTCCGAGCTATGGGCTAAGGGTCACAAACCCCCTCTGGGAAGGGTCCGTTGCTACCCCCTTGGAGGAACGACCTGATAGGGTGGGCCGCAAACCACGTTCTCCTCTGGCGGGCATGCACGGGCTGTAGGCCACTTGAGACACTCAAGAGGGTTAACCCGACAGGTCCACAAGACCCCTTGTGACAATGGAAACCCAGACAATCTCAACGGACTGTCCCAGGTCACTGTTTAGTGGACTGAGACACTGGGCGGCTGGCCACTTGTTCTCAGGAATACACCAAACGGAACCCAACATGAGACCTCCACCCTCCTCTGCTTACAGCCAGGCTCACATAGAGACCGTGACTGGCACCCCCTACTGCTTCCGCTGGGTGTGGCAGTGGCGGGAGCTGCCCCATCCGGATAGTGGGTGGTGGTGGGGGCTCATCTGGCCCATCCCAACTCAAGTTCTATGAGGTTGGATTGGGTTGGGTGTGTGTCCACCACCAGTCTTGACGGATCCTGAAGCGCCTTCCCTGCAGGTACTATGGCAGACCTGTCATGTCGTCTCAGGCTCCCCTGCATTGGACCGGGGGCTACAAGGCCACCACAGACCTTGGGCGACCCAGGCGCAGTGAAGCCCAGCACATGACCATGCACATGCACACATGCCTACACAACCGTGTGAATTCATGGTCCTGACCCGGGGCACTGAGGCCCGACGCAAAGCAGTCAGTGGACTATGGGCGCTCACCCGCCAGCAGTGGCAGCCACTGCAGGTCCCACAATGTGCCACGGTGTTGGAGACACATGGGCAGTGGTGCACAGTCCGAGACATGATGCACGAGGTCAGGGCCGAGCCACTGGACCACAAGACCTGGTCTCCCGGTTTTGAGACTGGTAAGGCTTGCCCGAGGAGATCACACTCAACACAGCCCGGGGCTTCTATTTTTTTTTGGGGGGGGGGGGGGCTCCAAACAGCCCAAGGTTCGTGTGGTTGCTTTTCGTAGCTGGTGGCGCTGATCAGCCTCTCGCCACTCCAGAAGTGGTTGTTGCGGACAAATACACATCTTGGCCCTGCGAAGGCCCCCTTCTTTAGAGGTGCGGTAACCGGGGTCTTGGAAGCTGGCTTCATTGGTGGTGGAATCACCGAGCCCCCCACCACCCCCTCTGTAATGGCTGGCCCGCTATTGGGGCGGCTGCGCCACCCTATTGCCCAGTGTTCCCTGTTTCTGTCTCCTGCATTCCGCAGTCCATTCCGCAAGTGCGCCCCCGCCCCTCCAAAAAAAATGGTGGGGGGGGGGGGGATGGGGACTCATCAACAGTGGAAAATGTAGCAACTACTTCCAGAGTGGGAGAAAATATGGGGGGGTTGGCACAAGGCCTCGGTATCAGATTGTTTGCCTTTGGCGGCGCCTATTGGCCTCTCGCCACTGCTCATTCTGACCCTCTGTGGGCCCGAACGAAAGAAAATATGGGGGGGAGGGGGGGGAGACGAAAACAGGACGAAAACGGGACGAAATACCCATTTTTCACAGTCCCATTTTTGCCATTTTTCCTGAGGCCGAATACCTTCCCCAAATTCCCTTTGTAAAAATCAACTCACCGCACTCACCGGCAGAGAAATGGGAAATCTTTCCACTCTCTGACACTCACCGCCACAGCGGCGAAAGCGGATGGTTGCACACACCCACGCCTCTCCCCTGCACACACACCGCATCATGTTCATAACTTCCCAATACCGAGTGTGCTTCTGGTAGCCCATGACCAGGAACGCGAGGGTGGAGTACTCCAACTTCTTGCCACCGATCTTGTTCATAAACGCGCCACAAAGGATCAACAGCGACGGAATCCCAAACCCATAAATCAGGGCGAAGAACAGCACCACATTTGCGGTTCGGCTGTATGCGTCTGCAGCAGTCAGCGGTTGAGGGTTGAGGGGCTATGAAGGGCGAGGGGAACAAGGGGCAATGGCAAGGCGTGGCTGACGGATGCGCGTGTATGGAGACAGTGAGGCAGGTGGAGGGCATCAGAAGCGGCTGGAGGTGGGTCACCAAATAGGTGTCAGGACATACTGGTATCACAATCGATGCTGAGGTCCTTCGCCAGAAGCCTGACGGGATCCGAGCCCTCTTCGAACCGGTATGTGGTGCACTTGGACATCCCCGCCACCTGCAGGACACGCCAGCACATCCAGGCCACTGAGGCTGTCCATTCCTGCCCCTGCCCCTGCCCCTGCCCCTGCCCATGCTCCTGCCCCTGTCCCTACCCCTCTTCGCGTCCGTGTCTCTGCCCCAGCCCCGGCCCCGGCCCCTGTCACGGCCACTGCCACTGGTCCTCCTGGCGTCCGTGTCTCCCCTGCCCCGGCCCCTGCCCCTGCCATTACCACTGCCCTTGCTCCTCGTGGCGTCCGTGTCTCGGCCCCTGCCCCTACCCGTGCCCCTGCCCCTGACCCCGTGCCCCTACTCCACCTCTGTCTCTGTTCCTACCCACGCCCCTGCCCCCGCACGCCTGTGCGTGGCCCAGTCGGAATGGCAGCGCTCGGCATCTCCATCCAAACCCCACGCCACCCGTACACTTTGGTGCTGTTGACGAGAGGAGTGGCAGTCCACTGCGCTCAGGGCTGCCTGTTTTGCACAATCCGCGCACGGCGTGACAGTTCCCACAAAGGCGACCGTCTATGTTCGCCACCCTACCACAACAGCAGACACCTCTGGTCCCACATCCTCGGCACACAACGGACACCCACATCCCGCACAACAGGGCTATGGGCCAATCTGGAGAGGCCCAGATGCCGGAGGACGCGATTGCTAATTTGGAGGCAGAGACGTCAGAGGAGGCGGGCTGTGGTGTGGACGCAAGGAGCAGGAACCCGCAACGCAGGGCGCGGGGCTGTGAAGAAAGGCTGAAAGGGGGCAAGGGGTCTGTGGTGGTCATGTAGGGCCTGACGCTGCGGTGTCGACAACAGCACGTGAGAGGGAGGCTGGCGGCCTGGGGTGTGGGGGGCGTGAGAGCAACATTGAAGGGGACTGTGGTGTGGGGGTGTAAGAAGGAGGCTGGGGAGGACTGTCTTATGGATCACCATAGGGCGTAAGAGAGAGGACAAGCACAATCTGCGCGAGCGCGACCCACACATCACACGGGTGCCACCTGTTGTATAAGCGTCGGGTACAAGAAATACAGCGCCACCGTAAAGCACACGACGCAGATCTGCCCATACCCTCGGCCGCGCGTGAGCGAGAGCTGCCGCCACCGGTACTTCTGGTCTTCACTCATGTATCGCCCTTCGCTACTCCAGCCCTGACAAAGTCGAACGTGAGGTCAAAGCTCCATTCAATCATTGTCGGATACACGTCGGGTACCCCGACCCGCCGTTGGTCGATCTCTGACGGGAGGCTATCCTGAAGGGCTGCCCTCAACGATAACAAAAAACAAAATGCCATGATTCCTTGAGACGGCGTTGCAGTGCATCGGAAGCAGCCGCATGGAAGGCGTGGGACTCGCTTCGACACGAGAACGCCCCGAAAAGATGTCTCGCATGTGAAAAAATCAGGATGAGTTTGTGCAGTGTTTAGTTTGTGCAGTATTGCAAAAGCGTTGTGCACTTGCAGGCTGCTCACACACAATCATTTTATCTTTTTTTGGGGGGGGGGGTTCAAGCCATGATAAGCTGCCGAAGCCACATGGCACTCGAGAACTCTCCCGGAATCAAGGGTCAGAGCCCTCCAATGCCACAATTGGCCCACAAAGGAATATGGTGGCGGACAGAACACGTAGTGAGGATGAGATGAAGCTGATGCCAGGAATTGTAGCAGGAACTGCTCACACACACAATAACTTTCACATGGTCTTGCCAAAGCATGTGCTCGAAGACAGCCTAGGGCGGGGGGAGGGTTGGCATGACACCTGGTTGTGTTGGCCGCCGCCAGCCAGTGTGAGACCCCGAGGGGTGTGCAACCGTTTTGGGGGCTGTAGGGGGGGGGGGGGGGCTCCCCCCCCTGGACAGCAAAAACAGTCAAACGACCCCGGCAACAACCAGCACATCCTCAATACGCCAATTATTGGGCGCCGCTGACACGCAAACGGCACACCATGCCACATTCAGCACAGTCCCAACACGCCAACTACTGGGCTCCGCGAACGCGGAAACGACACCAGCAAGAGCACCGGCCGCAGCGGCCGACAGAAAGTAGCAACCCGACGCAACATGCGAAGGGAAGAACGGGTGACTGTCCAGGGCCCCGTAAAGGAGCAACAACCAGACGGAATGTCACACAGGGGGGGCTCCCCCCCCCTTGGTTGACCCAAACCTTGGGGGTCGGCGGGTCGAGCGGTCAGGGTCGGTGGGTACCCCAACATACATACCTCAAAATGATCCCCATGACGCGCTGATCATTTTGAATATGCACAAGTGGGGTAAAATAATTTTCAAAAAAATTTGCCCATCAACTGAGGCTCCCATCAGCCAAGGTCTGACCCGGAGGTCGGGTCGGGGTCAAAATCCCTATTTGTGCTTTTCATCCATTTTTGAATTCTCCACAAAATTCTGAGTATTTTAAGTGCAGACACATAGGGTCGAACTAAATTTCCCCCTGCCGTATGCCTAAAACAAAATCTCCGGCGCCTCCAGCGCCCACAAAACCCATTGTTCTGTACAACCATTTTGGGGTCTGTAGAGGGGGGGGGGGGGGTAACCCCCCCCCTTTGGGGTCGGGTCCTGACCAGGATCGGCCCCCATGTGCTGTCTGCAGTCTCGCCACTTACCACTGCCGTTCCCTTGAACTCTTTCCCTCCGTGCGCGGGGGCGCCCATCGGCCTCGCACCACCTTGTGTCCTCCCTCTCCCTGCCTGGCCTACCCTTACGTCCCTACACAACCTTCCTTTCCCTAGGTTGTGCCAACCGAGCCCCCCGACTTCCCTGTTTCACTGCTCTGTGCTGGGTCCACACAGAGACGGGCAACTGCCCTCGGCGTTGGTTGGGGGGGAGGGTGAACCCCCATTTTCGCCTGACCCTTCATTCCACGCTAACCGTTTTTGTCTGCCCCAAATCACCCACGAACCATTGTATAACCGCCTGATCTTGACCGTTTTTCTGACCACCCGTGACCGCTTGGCGACCATCTCTGAAACCTACAGTCACTACGGCACCACCACTCTCCTTTCCCAACCCCCTCCTTCGGGAAACCCAAACAACACCCCGCGACCCGCCCACCCACTTCCCTTCTGGGCGTCGTACCGTGCTCCGTTGCCACTCGCCAATCAGTGCTGTCGAAAAGAAGCCAACGATGGGCATGAGCATGGAGACGTAGAACATGGTGTACGTGTTGAGCCACGGGGCGGCGCAGCGCGTGATCGTGCTGGGGAGCTTGAGGGTACTGGCGGCGGAGGCCACGTTGAGGACACTCGTGAGGGTACCAGGCATCTGACTGCCCATGTCCGCCAACAGCGATACGGTTTGGATATAATTCGTGAATATCTTGAACATGATGCCAAAGTCGCGGCCTGGCGACTCCGGATCTTTCTGTTAGGGCATGGACAGAAGGTGGCTTGGCAGACTACTCCCCTAACAGCCAAACCCCCACCCAAAAAAAAAACAAGAAGGAGATGGGGTTACTGATTGCTGATTGAGGGGGGGCTACTGATTTCGGGGTAGTCTGCATGGGAACACCGTCCTGCGGCACCGGTTGTTTTGGCTGGTGTGGCAACATGCAGCACTCAGATTCTGAGTCCGGTATTGAGCTACATGGGGGTAGACCCTGGTCTTGAAAGTCTCTCTAATCAATCTTCCGATGCACCTGGGGATGAAGCGGTTGATGGCCGTCTTGGGGAGAAGATGTTGATGAGATTAGTGGTTGGAGTGGCTTCGGAGAACTGATTTCACTACTGTGCTTGGGACCTTTGGAGTTTTTTTCGGAATTTTTTGGCACCGGACCTTTGGCAACCACCCGTGGCTGGAGCCCCCTTTGGGGGCGGGTTGGGGGCGGGGCGGGAGGGTTACCTCACGTCCATGAACTGGTGGAGCCGGTCCTCCATGTAAAGTCTGTTTCGGCAGCCAGGCGTTCTACCCCCCGCTCCCTCATCCTCCCTCTCGCACGACCTCCCCAGTCCCCTTCCCTTCCTCTGCATCTCATGTCCGCCCCCGCTGCCTCCCCCTCGACCGTCCCCCATGTGCACACCCTGAGAGCCATCAGTGTTGTCACGAGGACCACCAGGAAGAAGGCAATGCCCAGGAGCCCGATCACGGTCCACGCCGTCACTTTATGCGCACACTCCTCGCAGGTCGCCCCGGCGTAACCGTCCTCGCACTGCGAGCACATCACCCCGTGAAAGTGGGGGGCGCAGGTGCCGGTGCTGGTGTTCCCCATGCACGGCTGGGCGGGCGAGGGACACTCCAGGAAGATGTGGCTCTGGTTGTTGATGCGCCAGCGGTTATGGTCTGCGAGGAGTTCCACACCTGCAGTTAGAGGACAAGGAACGCAAAGGGTCGAGGAAATGGGCCCCTGGGACTCGAAGGATCACTCTAATCGGACCATCACCCGAGCCCTGGCTTGGGATCGAACTACAAAACGGACTCTGACCCTGGCCGTACGCCTGGCTCTCACCCCAATTCTGACTCAGACTCAACGTTTAATTGAAACACGAATCAACCGACCGAGCTCGTGGGACAATTGTTGGCATCTGCATTGCACTGCACAGGATGCACACAACACAATGGCAACCTGCACATTGTTGTGTGCACACACACACACACACACACACACACACACACACACACACACACACACACACACACTGCATGCTGTGCACTCTGCACAGTCCACACCCTGCACCCTGCACCGTACCCACTACTCGATCGCCACCATACTTACAACGAACTCTGCACGCTGCAACACACACTCTGCATACTTGCACTCTGCATATTTGACAGCACACTATGTGAGCTGCACGCTGTGCACCCTGCACCGTTTTGCACTCCACACACTGCACTCTGTGCACTTTGCACATTGTTGCACAATCAACACGCTGCACACCATGCACTTTGCACATCATACCACGCACTTTGCGCACTGCATACCATGCGCACAGGCATTTTGAGGTTCTCTCCCTCCCTTCTCCCATCTCCCTTCTCCCTCTGCCTCCCTGGCCCATCCACCCCTCCCTCTGCTCCTCCTGCCTCCTCCGCATCACAACAAGCGTAGGCCCCGGAATTTCACCCCAAAATCCAACCAGAACTTTGCTCACCACCTCACGTACCTCATCCTTTGACTTTGGGCACGAGAACTGCAGTGCACCACAGACGCACCTCCAGAACACAGGGCCCCATTGGGGCAGGGCATGCAATCGATGTCGCCGATGACGTAGAACTCCGACACCCCACAGGGCGTTGCAGTAATGGGGGATGACATGGCGTCCGCAACCTCCTGACACAAATGCACAGGGGGAGTGGGATCGGCGGCAGCAATGGCCTTACGTGTGGGAACTGCACATGCAACGCTGGTCTGGGCTCGTATGAGCCTCTGGCATGAGGGCGGCGGTGGCCGAAGGCGTATCCTGCGCTGAACGTGTTCCCAGGTCAAACCGCCAGACCCCGACCATACACTACAGCCCAGGGTTTGGAACGGTCCAAAAACCCCAACGTCGAGGGCTCGAACCCGCGATGTGATACCGATGGTGGCGGTGGGAGGGGGGGGTTGCTCTCTTTGTCTGTTGCGCTCCCACCCCCCGCCCCCAACCCGTCTCCCTCTCGCCCCTCACACCGCTGCTCTGGGCTGCTTCCCGTTGGAGCCCCCCCCCCCCCCCCCCGGCCCCCGGGCCAGGAGTTACTGGGGCCCTGCTTGCGGCTGGGGCACTGGCAGGTGTTGCAACCAGGCCCTCACCTCGTCGTGAAATGGCTGTGTAAGACCAGCCATCACGGGGTTACCAAATGGGGAGGCATGAAATTTTTTTGGGCTCCACCGATCCCCTGCCCCTTGGAGGGTGAAACCCGGCCGTCCCCAAAATGTAGCTGAAAACCGCAAAAATGAACAAAAATATACCAAACCCTCAAACGCCCAGAATGTACCGAACCGCCCCCAAAAAAATATACTAGGCCCAAATTGTACCAAACAATCCCCAAGAACTCCCAAAACGTACCCTCCCCCCAGAAATGTACCAAAGAAACCCAAATGTAACAGAGAATGCCATAGCGTGTCAACGAGAAATTCTCAGAAATGGACTCGTGCCCTGAGATACCCACCAACCGCTAACCCCCACTGCAAAAGGGTCGAGGAAATGGGCCCCCTGGACTTGAACTACAAACCTAATCGAACCATCACCCGAGCCCTGGCTTGGGCTCGAACTACAAAACGGACTCTGACCCTGGCCGTACCCCTGGCTCTCATTCTAACTCTCACCCCAATTCTGACTCAGACTCTACGTTTAATTCCAACACGAGACCGTCTGAACTGCCACTGTCACTGCATCATCCCCACAAGCGGGCATCCACTCCGTCGACGCCATCAACAGAACAACGGCACAAATCGAACAGGCTCAGAGCGACCCTACCACAAACGCAGACCATCCCCCAGACGGGCGCCGGACGTACCCAGTCCTGCGCATGCTCCAAGTGGAAGCGGATTCGGTACTGAATGCCGCGGCCGGGCGTAATCCGCAGCTTCGTGAACGCAAACTCCCCATTGTCGTTGGCACGCGTGCTCTCCGGCTGCCATGAATGGGGCGTCGGTTCAAACGTTGCGTGCAGAATCGGTTGCCCCACTGGCACATCCGACACGGTGTTGTCGGCAATATCCTGCAGTGCAACAACACAGAACGATATGGACTGGTCCCTCCGAGCCCAACCAAGAGAAACTAGCAATAGATGCTAAAGACAACAGAACAAGCAAGATCGTGCATCAAGATGACCAACGCATGCCGTTGGGCAATGATGTGATGTTGTGTTGCGTTGTGTTGTGTTGCGTTGTGTTGCGTTGTGTTGCGTTGTGTTGTGTTGTGTTGTGTTGTGTTGTGTTGTGTTGTGTTGTGTTGTGTTGTGTCGTGTTGTTTTGTGTTGTGTTGTGTTGTGTTGTGTTGTGTTGTGTTGTGTTGTGTTGTGTTGTGTTGTGTTCTGCTGCGCTGTGCTGTGCTGTGCTGTGCTGTGCTGTATTGTGTCGTGTTGTGTTGTGTCGCGTTGTGTCGTGTCGTGTCGTGTTGTGTTCTGCTGTGCTGTGCTGCGCTGTGTTGTGCTGTGTTGTGCCGAAGGCGCTGTTACCAGAAGGCAATGGCCGGGATGTCTACCCACGGGTACAGGTAAACGGGAGGGCTGTGTGTCTCAGTGCGCGCAGTGTGCTGGTGTGTTGTTGTACAGCCGGGACCAGTGCACAGTTGCACTGGGCTGGTGCTGCTCTGCCGACGCCTGTGCACGGTCACACAGGGTCTAGTGGGCCCACTGCACCGTGTGTGCGGCGCTGCACTATGGGTACTTTGTGTGTGGTGCTGCACTGCTTGGTGCTGTGCACTACACTGTACTGTGTGTGCCCTGCTACACTGCTACACTGCACTTGTGGGCAGTGGGCAATGGAAGCGTCGCAATGCACTGCCATTCTGCCTGTGGGCAGGGGGCAGTAGAACTCTTGGGCAGTGGAACTCCTGCAATGCACCGTCACACTGCCTGGGGGCAGTGGGCCACGCCGCCCTTGCGCGCTCGGTGCAGGATGGCTGTGAACTTTGTTTGCAGGAATAGGAGTGGATTTTGAATGCACTGGAGGTTATATCGAGGTGTTGGAAGTTTTTTATATTTATGCCCAACCCCTGTGGGCACCCGTCCGGTTGGACACCCAGGCAAAGGTAACCAATATCCTTGGAGTATGGGAAAGGTATAGCGCCGGTTGGGTTGTGCTGTGTTGTCTTGTCTTGTGTTCTCACGTGTCGTGTCGTGTTGCTCTGTGCCGTGTCATGCCGTGCCCTGTTGTGTTGTGCTGTGTAGCGGTGCACTGTACTGTGTGGCCTTGTTGTGCACCCCTGAACCCGTGGTACCTGGAGGCCAAGCCTCGGTTGTATGCGGAGCACTTCTTTGCCGTTGGTAGTCTCCGAGGGCTCCACAATGATTGCCAGCTGCGCTGGGGGTCCCTCCGTCACATACACCTGCACACAACAAAGTGAGGCCCGCAGGGAACACACGATAGCGGACACGTTCGCATGTGGAGGCGGAGTGGGAAGCGCGCAGGGGGTGTCTCGTGACGGGCTGGGGTGCAGGAGTTGAACAGGGGCCACCTGCAGCCGCGCGACGTTCAGTCCCTCCACCGCAAAGTCCAGAGTGTAGGCCCCCGTGCGCGGCAGCCGCAGCGACAGTCTGGAGAACACGGCCTGGCCCTGCTGCATCACTGCCACAGTGCCGTTCAGGCCCAAATGAGCGGAGGGCTTCCCGTGCAGGAGCGAACTGACGGCCACGGATCTGGACTCCGGGTCAAACTGGCGGACCTGCACAAAGCGACACGGTGGGCCTGGCGGTGTGCTCTGGCAGTGCGCCCCTTTTGGGGGCTGCCAATGGGAAATGCTTCCGGTGCGCCGCAGGGGAAGGGCAGTTGACTGTGGGGTCATTGGTACCGGATTAATTTTCCGCAATTTTGGGTGAAGTAGGTCAAACGGGCAGAACGGCAAGGCACAACACTCAAAACGGACAAAAATGGTGCAATGACCACTACCCATTCAAAAGTGCGGTCCACAAAGTACGGTCCCCTGTTCCATGACAATTGCGCGCCGCAGGTGCCGCAGGATTAGCATTCCCATTGAACGGCATACGGCAGCCGCATCAATGTAACAGCTTCAGGCATCCAACATCAAAACAGAATGGCAAACAAGGGGAAGTGCGACATGTACCCACATCTACAATTCCCCTGTTCTAAGACATACGCCCCAACTGCGCGCGGCAGGGGCCACCAGAAGAGTGTTCTCAGCAGCACAACGGATGGAGTGTACCACTGGGGCACAGCCATAGGCAGACGAAGTGACGGTCCCAGTACAGTTGGGGGGGGGGGGGGGTAATTGTATGCGGGGATTACGTCGCCGGAGGAAATTTCGGAGAGGGGAAATTTCGCCACCGTTGCACATCCCAAAGCTCGCACTGCCTCACGCGCACACTGCTAACACCCCTGGACTTCGCCAGCGGAAATTTTCGCCATCTTCCTTGAAGACGACATTACGACATTTTCCTGCGAAGTAATCCTTGCCCGAAACCCCCCCCCCCCTGTGAAGAGGGGGGGGGGTGGACCTGGAGTGGGACACGACGCAGGGGAGGTGAGGGTTATGGTTTGGGTGAAGGTCGCGCCAGGCACTGATCGTGACCAGGATGGTGCAGGATACAGGCATTGCCGGGTGGGTCTGCTCCCAGCAGATGGCTAAGCTGTCTGCTATTCTCATGGCTGTGAAGCCGGCAGGGGACATGAAGCTCAAAGCGGTCCACGTTGCACTGTGGTCGAAGATACACATGACAGGGGCGTTGGGACATCCCCGACGACGCCGCATTCTTCTTCGCAATGCGTGGGAGCAGCGTGTCGTCTTAGTGACCCAACAAAACAAAATCGAAACGGGCCCAGCCCTCGGCGAACGGTCAGCCCCAGCCCTCGCCGCAGCCCGCGTTCCACCCGCAGCCAAAGCCCGCACTTGGGCGGGGATGTGCCATACGTCTTGGGAATGGACGTCGATGGAGCGGACCGTAATGTTCTGCAGGAAAGCGGTCGCGGCCGATTGCACGGAGACGGAACTGGGGGCCAGCGATATGCCGACTGCAGGGCCAATGATGGGGTAACTGCATGAGACATAAAATGGACATTAGTGAGGCTCACACTGACGCATGAATAGCCACAGACACGTACATTACATGGCCGGGCCTAGTGGACCATCGTGAAGCTCGTGGTTTCTGTGCCCTGTCCGCGAATGTCGTTGCGTTGAATTTCACGAATGTGGCATCGCCGTCACAGAGAAACACGGCGTCACAGAGCATCGTTGGCTGTTGAGTTGGGTTTCCGCGACTTTTTCTGCAAAGCCTTGTGTGTCAACGGGCTTGGCAGGAGGAGGAGAGGGAGGAGGCGGAGCACGAAAAGAACACGGAATGTTCCCAGGATTGCGTCCCTCTCCGATTTGAGGTGACAGTCTTTCTAGCATTTTCCAAGTCAGCTATTTACTTGCCTTAACAACGAAAGAAGGGCGCATCCAATGTCCAGAAATCGCAAGAACCAAAAAAACTGTGACGACTAAAAGTGCAAACGAGCGGTACAAATCTGCAACGACGCGCCATGGGGTGCAGGAACACGTGACAACATGCGGACCACATTAAGCCTTCCCCCGGGGTATGCGAGAGATCGATCCGTAGAAAATGCATCCAAAACACGTTGAGCAGGAGATGGTTTCGTTCACCTAAGCCCCTTCAATGTGACTGAATATTCCATCCCCCATCTCTTTGGGACAACCCTTTGGGGACTGAATCGGAAACTGTCACTCCCATGGAGCCCCTTGCACGCTACCCTCTGCTCGTCTTCCCCGGGTGCCGTTTGCCCGCGTTCACGTGGTGGATGCCGCGTATGGGGCAGGGAGCGACCCCGCAGGGCAAACAAATGCTGAGGCCCCCTTCCAGTCTGTGAACCGCATGAGGTAGCGCCTCTTTCGTTTCATGTCCTTGCGGCACTATTGAATGTGCGATAACAATGTGCACTGCCAGCCTCTTTCCGGGGGCAGGCCAAGCAGCCACCCACACGTAAACCTTCAGCCACAGCCCTCCCACGAAGGGAAGGGTCGGGCTGGGGACTGGACCGCACCCCTGGGGTGGGCGGGATTTCAACTTTTGGGGGGGGGGGGTCGATACAGCCCTCTGGCTAGACTCCCCCCCCCAAAAAAAAGCTCAACCAACGCCCCCCCCCCCCAAAATCCTACCGAGACCAACCCACGGGCCCCGGAGGTGACCCAGACCCAAAATTCGGCAAAAAATGAAAGTGGGATTTTTGGAATCAGTGCGTTGAGGGGTTTCAGAAAAATCATTATTTGCCATGCATTTGGTGAAAAAAAAAAGTTGACCATTTTCAATGCTCAAAAAAAATATCGGCGCCTTTGGCGCCAGATTTCGGAATAACTGATTAACCGTCCTTTCAATGGAGCCCTTTTCCCGAACCCCCCCCCCTCAGTTTTGGGGGGCTCTATTGACCCCCCCCCAAAGTTGAAAACCCGACTTCCCCCGCAGCCCTGTTGCCTGACGAGCCCCCCTTGATGCAACCGTGGCCGCGCCGCACCACACACCTGATCAGCGTTGTGGAGAAGGCCTGCCCGTCCACCGACACCTCCAACACGCTGGGGGGCGTGAAGGGCACGGGGTGCGTGGGCTGCAGGCACATGATCTCCGTGGCACTCACAAAGGCCACGTCAGGGCCCGTCGCGTAGAGTGTGGCCTCTTGGCTGATGAAGGCGCAGGTCAGCTGCGCGGACGGGATGAACCCGTAGCCCATGACCGTCACCCACTGCGGCTGGTCGTAGTACCCCTTCGCGGGATGCAGGGCGATGATGGCGGGCGTGGATACCCGCCGCAAAGGGACCTGCGTGCGTAAGGGTGCGGCAGTATTGAATTTGAGCCCCCCTCCCGAGGGAAGTATCAAAGGGGGGGGGAGGGGGGGTTTGGGACCCAAAAGGTTGTGTACCAAAAATGGCCCGACAAGATTTTCCCGGTGGTAAATTTCGTTTTTCCCCACGATGGTCACTTTGGTCTGGAGCAGACCTGGCACTAATATCCCGCATACCACATGTCGGCACACGCGAAAGCATGTTGTTGCCGGATGCTGCCGGATGCAAGCCCCCCCCCGCCGGATACGGCGAACAGCTGCCGGATGCGCTTTTTTTTTTGCCATTGGTTGAGTCGGGCACCTCCGAACAGTTGCTGCGGCCCGGGTGCAGCACACCAACGTTCGCACCGCCCCTGACACTGCAGCTTGGTCAGGGTAGCATCGGCTTGAGTATCTCCGGCTTTGGGTACCAGAGACCCCATGGGCCCAGGCCCTAGCCCGCAGCCACGGCAGCAGACGGGCTCACTAGGGGGGGTTTATGCCGGTGAGGTGCAACAAAAGGCACAAAGGGACAAAACATTTACCACATGCTCTGTCTGCCAGATGCTGCCGGATGCAACATCTCTTTGTTGCCGGATGCTGCCGGATATACACCCATTGTCCTGCCAGTTAACGCCACGCGCGCACAACATTTTTGCCGGATACTAGCACCAGGTCTGGTCTGGAGGGGGGTCAAGGGCGGTGTACGGTCATTCCAATACTTCCCGGCCCCTCCTCCCTCATCTGGCCATCAGGGTGTGGCCGAGCAGCACTCTGCCAAATTTGGAAAAAAAACCTTTGCCTCAGGACCCCTGATGCGGCCACTACCGATGTCCAGCAGTCGCCGCAGGGTGGACAGTTGAACACCCACCGCCGGCAGTTAGCAATCGACCGTTGACGGTGAACACAGTGGCACAAAAATGCGACTTCGCTTCCTTCGCGAGTTCGCGAAGGCCTTTTTTGAGAAGAATTTCAGCGCTTTTTGGCGGTTTCCGAGGAGTTGAAATGAGTCAAAATCAGAGGCTGCTAATGAAGATGCAGCGTATCAGCAGATCTGAGAATTTGGCGAAGAGATGCGTTTTACTGGGCCTCATAATCTAATCTGGCCTTTTGGCCATTTAATGCGCCGTGTCTCCCCCCAATTTGAATACCTCTGGGCTCCCCCAAGTTTGCTTGCTCAACAGCGGGCCTGTTGGCCTTCAAGAAAGATATTTTGAACGGGGGGTGGGGGTTGGGGAGACACGTAGTCATGCTTTTTTGTTTGAAGCTTCGATCAAACAACATGAGCGAAACAGAATTTTCTTTCCGGTGCGAAACATCAACAGCCGGCAGTCACCGCTTTGCCGTGCGGTTGACAACACAACACAACACAACACAACACAACACAACACAACACAACACAACACAACACAACACAACACAACACATCACAACACAGCGTCGCAGAACACAGCACAACACACTTGGACCAGAGCGTTGCAACAGCCTCAATTGAAAGCACACGCGTCAGAAAGAAGTACCTGTGACGCAGTGATATGCCTGGTAAGGGACACCTCCACTGCTTCTCCCAAACATGTGGAGGTGCTGTTCACCTCGGGGGCCACACATAGCATCTTTTCACTGCTGATCCATTGCACAGGAGCCTGGATTCCACCGGCAAACACACACGAAAAGGGCGATGACGAAGTATCGGCGAAGCCCTGAGAGAGCAATGCGAAAGCATGTGGGATTTCCAATGACAAACTGGAGGCACACGTCCCAGTGGTGCCCCAGGCAGGATGAAAGAACAAGCATCCAGCGGCAGCACCAGCAAGGACAGCAGCATCAGCACAGGGCAGCAGCAGAGAGCAGCAGAGAGCAGCAGCAGCAGCAGTAAGCGCAGCGGCAGAAGGAGCAGCACTCAGAAAATCTGCAATTTTTGGAATAATACCCGAGCTTTGCGATCGACGACGGCAACAATAACAGAAACAACACCATTTGTAATCGCTGTTTTGTTGCCTTGCATGAGGGCCAATCAGCAATCCTGTGCCTTAAGCGGAGGAGAGTGGAAGGGAGGGTATAACACCCCTCCTCCTTTGCACACGACACCCCCGTTACGCAGCCGCTTTGGACCCCCGACTTGCCACCCCCACCAACGCCTCTCGCCCTTTTGTGCTCTGAAGAAGGGTACGTGTGTGCAGGCGAGGGAGGCCCGGGTCAGCACCACTGTGGGACCGACGGATGCGCGGGGGATTCACAACCTCGCCACGGACTTCGACGACAGTGCCCCCTCGAACGTCTGCAAGCGGTGGGTCCAGCTCCACGACGGCGTACAGCAAAAGCGTAATGATCAATGGGTAGGAATCCACGACCGTCAGCACGAACATCCTCCGAGCCCCTGCATTGGAAGAGAGAGGCAATTTCCCCTCAGAAAGCAAAGGCTCTTAAATCTGGGATTACAATCACGGGGGGCGACTACAACCGGTCCTGATGCGACACCCCCCACAGCTATCTGTTAAAACCTGGGGGGGGGGGGGGGGGGGGGGGGGGGGGCTGGTGGGCAGTTAGGGGGGGGGGGTCGGCTGGAGGGTGTGGGGGGGGGGTTCGACCGTGGGGGGGGGGGGTTCTCAAGGTGGGGGGGCCTACGCGCGACCCACTACTACCACATGCATACCTCCAGGGGGGATGTGTGTCTGGGGTGGGTTTGGGGATGCTCCTGGTGGCTGTTGTGAAGTAGGGGCTGATGGGTAGGTGTGTCCACAGTGGTTGTGGTGATCTTTCACTTTACAACAAACGACGTTTGCATCGTCTTGTTAATTTGGCGCTCAAAACATGGATGGTTTGATGAAGGGGAAGCATGCACAAAAAAACTTCGGCGCCGTTGGCGCCATGGCCCCAACACCACTATCTCTCAAAACGGGGGGGGGTGGGGGGGGGGGCTGGGGGGTGTCGCATACAAGGACCGGGCCCGGCCGCCCCCCCCCCCGTGATTACAACCCGAAGAAGAGACAGAAGAGACATGGTTATCGCTCTCAGGCGTGCATACCCGAGGGTAGCGGACAAGGGAGGATACATCACAGCATACACCATTGACGCCAAAGGCTGTGGCAACGTTTTGTGCTATCATTGCACTCTCTCTGCCACACCACTTCGACGTGAGTGGATTTCCACAAAAGCTGGTAAGCTACGATGTAATACAGCCGGTGCCCAGTGCAATGTCTTGGGAAGTTTGTGCAGTACCGGGGGGGACGCAAATTTGTGCAGTCATCTTGGAGGATCTGCTGGAAGGAGGGGCAGACCTCACAGTGTTCCACGTCCTGGGGATGCCCTGCCCTGAAGAAACGAAAGCGCATCACATGCCCTGTCACAACCCAGGCCCGGGACGCAGCACCTTCGCCCACTTCGAGGCTGTATGCCACTTCGGGGGTTGAGCCGCGGACCAACAACTTGATGACGCCATAAGTGATGAGCGAAGTAGCGTTGATTTTGTAGATGTAACTGGGCTCATCTGTGTTAAAGCGGCGCGGCGCGGTGTGGCGTGGGTGTGGGTGTGGGTGTGGGTGTGGGTGTGGGTGTGGGTGTGGGTGTGGGTGTGGGTGTGGGTGTGAGTGTGGGTGTGGGTGTGGGTGTGGGTGTGGGTGTGGGTGTGGGTGTGGGTGTGGGTGTGGGTGTGGGTGTGGGTCGGACAGTGCAGGGCAGTGCAGTGCAGTGCAGTGCAGTGCAATGCAATGCAGTGCAGTGCAGTGGTGTGGTGTGGGGCGGTGTGGTGCGGTGTGGTTTGGTTCGCTGTGGTGCGGGTGAATGTGGGGTGGTCCGGGCCGTGACGGTGGTCTGGGGTGTAACGTGGTGGCGTGCAACGTGCAATGTGCTATTGAATGGGGGGGAGGGGGGCTTTCATGCGACTCCTGGGGATCAGATTCATGGCGAAAGGCGTCGGGAACAGACTTGGTGAGTTCAAGGCGACGTAAACCGCCCTCGTCAGTGCGTCACTAGCCATGGCGGTCATCGTGGGGCTGATGCCGGCGTGCTCAACAAGCGTGTGCTTGACGACGGTGAACGTCAGCTCCCATGCACGGACACCTGCGGAATAAGCAGTCCTTATGCACTCATTGTCCCTCCTCAGCCCACGTACCCCGGAATGACAAGTCACATCGTGAACCTACACACATTGGACACGTACACGCCCTGTGAGGCTTGCCGACAGCGTTTGGCAACTCAGCCGTGATTCAGCACTGCTGAGTCCTACCAAGCCCTACCTGATGTGGGTGGGGTCTAACCTATCCCCTCACTTTATGACCCCTGGGGCTTAGTAAAATCTTGTATGCAACAGAGTTACTTGGGGGGGGGGGTTCGCTCTCGTATAAAATCAACCCCGCAGCTCCTTGCTTGCAGCCTCTCAGATACTTCAAATTGAGAGGCGTTCTGCTGCACAGCGCCAGTTGGTGCAGGGGTTGCAAACCCAACAACACAATGACGTCATGTTTCGCAAGGCGAACAGTGGTGGACCAACTAATAGCAGTAGCACGAACACCAACAACAGCAGTGCCAGTTGCAGCAGCAGTAGCAGCGCAAGTCGCAAGGGAGCAACCTACCGACCTACAACTACCCCAGCTATTCGGAGTGTTTTCACCTACCGCTAACACGCTCCGTAAACTTCTCTGGGCAACCGAATGCATTGCTTCATGTGACTGCATTGGGATTCCTTGTTGTTTTCAGGCATTTGTTCTGCACTTGGCGTCTTTGTCAGGCTCCTGTGGCAAAGGTTGTGAAGATGCTAAAGGTGACAGCCCCCCCCCTGGAGGTCACTAAGAGATTAAGATATTGGGATGGGCAAAAATTAAATGTCCGTGGGGGGGGGGGGGGGGGAGCCCCTTTTGCAACCCCTTTGGTTGGGGCCAACCAAAGGGGTTGCAAAAGGGGCTCTTTGCGTTGGTACCCACATCGCCCTTTTTTCATCAGTTTGGGCCCAAAAACTTCGAAAAAAATTGCGAACAAACGTTCGCTTTGTGTTAACCTTGGCGGGGATGGGTGCACTTTGGGGTGCTGTCCAGCACTGTTGTGGGGGAGGGGGGCTGCCATATTGGAGGGGTATACCTGTAGTGTGTGCCCTGCACTCTGGGGCGTGATTCTACACTCTAAGGGGACACCGCTTGGCATTCCTGCACCCCTGGAAGGGGGGTGGGGAGTTCTTTCCCCTTGAGAGTAGCCCTCCTAGGACTCACAATATTCATCCACAACCCTCCAAGTAGTTCACAGCAGTTACCCAACCCCTCTGGGAACCAGCAGCAGGGCGTTGATGCGTCCCGATGGCGGCGTGCGGCAGGCGGGAGGGGGGGGGGGGGGGGGGCGACTCAATGTAGGTGGGCGCTGAGCGCAAGCGATGTGGGTGTGTACTACTGAGCTGTGAGAGCCCCCAATTGACGACCAGACCCCATCATAGAGCCGACGGAGGGGCTTCAGCAAATGTCAAATTGTCGAAAATGCCACTGAACAGCCCGAAAATTGCAGCGCTCAAAGCCCCCACCCCCAAGCCAAAACCCCCACAGTGCAGGCTTGGGAAAAACATCGGCTCAAAATCGAAAAATTTCACAAAAAATTGTTGCCTTCGGCAAGTCCACCTCGAATTGCCCCGGGCAATGCACCACCAATTGGTCCCAGAGTTATGCGTATTCATTGTGTTTTTGCAAAGCCCTTCGTCCGAACTGCGGCAGGGCAATCGCCGAGCCCAGTGTTATGGTACGTGAGCTATTGAAGCTCATTGTGAGCTCATTCAAGCACCACCATCCCCGTTTCGCATGACAGGACGGTGTGCCTCTGCGGCTGACATCGACGCCCTGGAAAGCGCCCCGCCCCGCCTCTGCCTATTGAGAGGCCCTTACGTCTGCCTCTGCCCCTGTCACACCCGTGGAATTCTTTGCTTTTTCTCGGAGTTGCACCATCACAAGACCGTCCGCGTGCTCCAGGGCCAACAGCAGCGTGTCCTCCCACGGCACCATGCCCGCCACCGACGAGCAGGGGCTGCCCGCACACAGCGACAGCAGCCCTCTCACATCCTGGGCAGGGAAGATGGCGTTCTGACTGCGGGGCACGCCCTCGTCCACTGGAAGGGCCAGCAGTTGCCACGTCATGTGCCAGTCGCCACCCAAAAGCAAGTACCCGGAGGAGCTGGTGTTCCACACGAGCACGGTCCGCAGTGCGTCGAACTGCAGCGAGGCCATGGGCCACTGCTCCTGTGGACATTGCGTCGCGGGCAGAGGGCAGGAGGACAGGCGGCAGGGACAATCCCAGGGGGAGGGACGGAGGCGGCAGCAGGGAGGCGGGCTTCCAACTGGAGAGGGGGGGGGGGTCGATACAGCCCTCTGGCTAGACTCCCCCCCCCAAAAAAAGCTCAACCGACGGCCCCCTCAAAATGCTACCAAGACTGACCCCCGGGCCCCGGAGGTGACCCGGACCCAAAATTCGGCAAACAATGAAAATGTATTTTTGGAATCAGCGCATCGAGGGGGTTCAGAAGAGTCATCATTTGCCATGCATTTGGTGGGGGAAAAAAAAAGTGACCATTTTCAATGCCAAAAAAATTTTCAGCGCCGGAGTTCATAATAAATGATTGATGGTCCTGTCAAGTGACCCTTTTCCTGAAACCCCCCCCCCCGGTTTTGGGGGGCTCCATTGACCCGCCCCCCAGGGGAAGGAAGGAAGGCGGCAGCAGCGGGCGTCTGCATGGCCTGTCTGTGTACAGCACAGCACCCCTCCTGACCGCCGTGGTCCCTGATCCGAGAACCGCCACTGCGGGTACAATGCGACTCCCTCAAGCTCGGACCTCGCCCCACCCGGGGTCAACACCACACTCATTCTGCCCTCCCACGCTCATATGCGACCCAGTATTACCCGCCCCTGTCACAATCACAACTCAGTAGGAACCAGACGTTTCCAGTGCGGGCGTAGTATGACTTGCGTCGTGCTTGCGCAACGGTCTTCCGCAAGGGCGGGAGGTATGACGCGTGTAGCATACAGCAGAGAGCAGCAAAACAGAATGCAAAAGCAGTCCAACCATGTGCTCCGGCAGGGGTCGAGAACCGACGGTAGGCTGTCGGGATTATCCACACAACGCAGGGTAACCCAAACGCAAAGACAAACGCATAAGAAGGCAACACAGAGTGCAGCGGCACACAAGTGGCATGCCGCACGGTGCGTCACAACAAGCCATAATATTTTACGGGTGTGATGATGCGCTGCCAAAAGTCATCAGCAAAAGATGGATGCCCCCTTCCCTGTGCACCAGCGGGTGACGTTTAGCGCCACTAAACGGATCAACCACCAGAATACGGCTAACAGAGGTAGAATACTGCTCAGGATTCAGCATCTGTGAGTAGATTCTCTGATGAGGACATGAACGGCGCTGTAGCGGACACTCGCTGCTTGGACCACAAAGCCGTTCAACTGGCACCACCTCGATCCCTAACCGCTTTTGTGATGTGCCCCCACCGCTTTTGTGATGTGCCCCAATCGCCACTGCCTTGTTCCGCAACCGTCTCTGCACTGCCCTCCTTCTTCGCAAAGCAAAAGCACGGCACACTGCGGACCTGCGCGAAGACCACAAAATCGTCTGATGTCTCGGTGTAGCTCTTCAGAATCACGTCACCGCCGAGAGCGACAACGTAGTACCAAAAGCCGCGCAAGTACTGCATCCGCGCAAATAGCCCTGTTGGCGGCGCATTCTGCGGCCAGAAGTGCCGGCGGGCAGGGGCGCTGGGGATGAGGGACTGGTTTGCAAAGGTCATCTCAGTAGATCCCATGGGACGGCGCACTCTCGACACTGGCAGGCCACGGTTGATCCAGGCCTCCTGGAGCCCCATCGATGTTCGCACCATAAACCCCACAAAATTGTTGCCCACAACGCCCCACAACACTCGACCGCCAAGATCCAGTAGACCGGCCTGCAACACAGGGGCGCAGCGCTACTGTTGGAGGTAGCGACAAGGGTTTCCACTGTCGATGGAAACAGCAATCGCCTCACCTCACCTCACCTCACCTCACCTCACCTCACCTCACCTCACCTCACCTCACCTCACCTCACCTCACTTCATCTCACCACACCACCACACCACACCACACTATATAACACCACACCACTACCGGGGGAGGGGAAAGTTAGGAACATGCGAAATTTGGAACAGCGAAATTTGGTGCGGAGAAGATTTGGCACCAGTTCTGAAATACCACTGCAAAATTTGGTACAAAATTCCCAGATTGTGGCACAAGGACAAGCTATGACCATGAATGGTGGTCGGTATTTCCTATTGGACTTTGGTCGGTTGCTTTTATTTCTTGGAGGCCTCTGGATGGTTGCTTGGATGGTTGCCCTTATATCCTGGAGGCTGTTGGGCACAATGGAAATGTGCATGCCAAGAGCGCTGAAAGCGACACCTAAGAAGATGGCTTTGGAACCTTCAAAATGCCGTGGCACAATTTGGCACACTTTTGTTGTGCCAAATTTCGCCATTTCAAATTTCACCTGTTCCTAATTTCTAATTCCTGAGTTTCCCCTCCCCGGCACACCATATAACACAATACAACACCTCACCTCAGGTCACCTCACCTCAGGTCACCTCACCTCAGGTCACCTCACAGCAGGTCAAGTCATGTAACGCCACATGACATCACCACACCTCACCTCGCGTTACATCACGCCACTCCACCTCACCTCACCTCAGCTCACGTCACGTCACGTCACCTCCCCTCCTCCTCTCCCTGTCCCCTCACCTCACCTCACCTCACCTCAGGCCGGGTGTGGTGTGGCGTGGTGTGGTGTGGTATGGTGTGGTGTGGTGTGGTGTGGTGTGCCAAAGGCACTGTTACCAAAAGGCAATGGCCAGGATGGTGTTGCACACGGGAAATGCAAGCCGCGTGTGTGTTGTGGTGTGTTGTGCCGAAGGCGCTGTTACCAGAAGGCAATGGCCGGGATGTCTACCCACAGGTACAGGTAAACGGGAGGGCTGTGTGTCTCAGTGCGCGCTGTGTGCTGGTGTGTTGTTGTACAGCCAGGACCAGTGCACAGTTGCACTGGGCCGGTGCTGCTCTGCCGACGCCTGTGCATGGTCACACAGGGTCTATCGGGCCCACTGCACCGTGTGTGCGGCGCTGCACTATGGTTACTTTGTGTGTGGTGCTGCACTGCTTGGTGCTGTGCACTGCACTTGTGGGCAGTGGGCAGTGGAAGCGTTGCAATGCACTGCCATACTGCCTGTGGGCAGGCGGCAGTGGGGGCAGGGGGCAGGCCAGGTGTGGTGTGTTGTGGTATGGTGTGGTGTGGTGTGGTGTGCTAGGCTGTGCTGTGCTGTGCTGTGCTGTGCTGTGCTGTGCTGTGCTGTGCTGTGCTGTGCTGTGCTGTGCTGTGCTGTGCTGTGCTGTGCTGTGCTATGGGTGGTGCAGCACAGTGTGCTATGGGTTGAAATGTCTATGACACACCTGCTGCCCGTCCAAAGTCAGCAACAGCATTGGGTGACAGCCAACATATTGCAGTCCGTGCATCCCATCTACAACCAGAACGTGGCTCATCGGCTCTTGCAGCCCTTGAATAAATCCCGGAACCTCTGAGGACCGCGACACCCGGACGTTGCGCGCGCGACATGCGGGCGCGAGGTATCCTGCGGCGCACTCGGAGCAGTCGGTTGCGGACCAGAACCCGAGTTCGGGAGAGGCGAAGCACGTGCACTCGCCATCGAGCCACCCACACGACCCGTGGCCAGAGCAGCCACAGCTGCGCGTGCAGTCGGTACCCCAATAGCCCAGGGAACACTCGTTGCATACTGCCCCGGCCCAGTGCCCGGCAGTGCTGTCTAAACACTCGCAGACCCCGTCCGGCGAGCACTGCGCGCGGGGCTCTGGGTTGTACACACCGTGCGGGAAGCATTGGGAAGCGTTGCAGGGTATGGCACAGTCCCGACGGTACCTGGAATAAAGCGACATGGTGGACGGGCAAGGACCACACGACAGAGAGTCAGACAACGAACAACAACACAAACACCAAAAAACGCAGCAGACCACAGCACACATAGCTTGCACAATGTATCGCATCGCATTGCAACACATCACGGCACCTGGCACAATGCACGCAACGAAACGCACACAGAAACGCACTAGACGACGGAGCATCAAAGACAAGAATGGAACGCAACACGATATGGCGCAACAAGGCGTGACATCTCACAAGACTGCACGAGCTGCAGGGGTCCTTCGCAGGGCGGAGGCAAAACAGTCGACGCACGGAGCAAGGCGGTGGGTCAGGGGCGCTCTGCGCTGGGCCGTGATGACTCGCATATTCAAGCGACATCGAGCCACTTCGGCGGTGCTGCATTTTCCGGTCCGAAAAAGAGTCGAGATCTCTTGCCCTTGTTTGTGTGCCACAAATTTCTCATTGAGTAGGCGTAGCCAACAAAATGGAAACATTCGCAAACGTGCGGAACGCAGGGTCCCGTTGCTCAACAACTCCTCTGCTCATTAATTCATGGCGGTGACCCGTCATATCTGTTGGCACGAGTCGCTCCGGTCACTCATGCCGCTTTTGCTCTCCTCCATTTTCTTTTCTGGTAAACAGTGCCCGGTAGTTCTCTGGGGTTTTCTGGCACTGGACTGTGGGCGGCAGGCATGCCGTCATGTTGAGTTTGGAATGGGGATTCAGGTTTCCTCGTCCGTGGCCTGAACACACGCTTCCCCGAAGGCAGACCCGCAGCTGCTCAGTCCACCCCCAGTGTTGGTGTTGCCCTGCGACGCACACGCCCAGGAGGGAGGCAGCTTGACTACTGCAAAACACAGTGCACAACACACCAGCCCTCGTCGCACGAGCAACTGCCATCGCCTGCGGCCCCGTCATTGCAGATGCCGTGGCCCGTGCAGTTGCCCTGGCCCGGGCACTGCAGGCTGCAGTTGGCTCCAGCAAACCCCGGATGGCACACGCATGACTGGCCAACCGTGACGCCGGAGTAGCACCGGGACTGGCAAGAGGCGCCCCGCCAGCCCGCGGAGCAGTTCGAACAGTCGGTGCCTGCCCAGTGGCCGGCCGCATCGTCGAGGCACTTGCACAGGGCAGTTTGGCCGTCAAAGTAGCACGCCCCATGGCCTTGGCAGGGGAGGCTGATGGTGCTGGGGTCAAAGCCTGGGCAAAGGGACGTGCACTTGGCATTGGTATAGCCCTGGGTACAGGAGCATGCGCCATCGGCGTCCTGAGAAGAAAGGGGGTACGGGCGGAAGAGGGGGTTGAAGAACGTGAAGGGGGAGGAGGGGGGAGGAGCGTTTGGGTTGGGTTTGGGTTTCGGCTTAGGAGAAAGCCCATCACCGTCGGCGAGGCCATTGGCTGGGCTCTCTGCCCGACTCAGGTGCCCGGTCTATCATCCTTGTGTTCCGCTGGGTTGTGGTCCGGGGCTGGAACTGTCGTTGACCGCCAGACCTAACACCACGACGAAGGTCGCAAAACGGACTCCAGCGATAGCGTCCCTGCCAGCAGCTGGGGCTGCCACCAGTCGTGGCTTCGTTAAGGGGGCCTGAAATTAGCGGTTTGGGATGGGGGCCGCATGCAGGTCAACAAAGCGCTCCACACGTGCATGTCATGGAATGCATGTGGAGCAATGTTCGGCAGTTCTCCACATACTTCCATTCCGCTACCAGCGGGCCTTGGTATGTACAACCGTAAAACTGTCACTTGTCCATCTGGCACTTAGCCGTGTTTTGTCGGCCATAACCTCTACCCTACATGATACTATACTGAGGGTGGGATTGGTCTGTGGGTCAGCAGGTCAAGCTTGCGATATGCTGGCACCCATTCGGCCAACTTGCTGCGCTACCCTCCAGCCAAGGGCAAGGCGGGGGGGCGGGGGGAGCGCAACTTGGGATGTCAAAAAGCGCGACGCAAAAAAGCGCAAAACAAACGCAAAAAAGCGCAACACCCACACGGGGTGCCTGAATGGCTGAATGAGTAGGTGTTTTGTGGGGGGGGGGGGGGCTTGGTGCTTGGCGCCTAAGGCATGTACCCCCCCCCCCTTGTATAAGCTACGCCAATGTACGGAATTATTACGGTCCCTACGCCCACTGTAGCTTGGACAAGGGCGTAGCTTGCGCGAAACACATACAGCTACCGACACAAACGTGCGCGCGCGCATGGTATGGGTGCACCTTGACCTCTGCCCACATTTCCAAGTGTATGCAAACACCACACAGCCTTGGGAACATGAAAATTTCAGGTTCACACCCATGGTGGCACAAGCAATGAAGAATGCGAAGCCTACAAATGTTCGGCTTGGAAACCCTTCTTGCGACCATACACCATGCGGAACAATTGCACATGCTCACCACTTGAAGATGCCTTTGGCTGAGGCTTAGGGGCTGGTTTGGGCTCGGACAACTTCAAATTCTTGGGAATGAGCTTGCCTTGCATGTGGCATGTTGCATGTGTCCATGGCTCCATGTAATTGGCAAATGTGACGACAAACCCATGTCTTATGTGGCTGCACTACATTTCGTACGTAATTAAAATTACGTACACAATTATTATGGTCCCTACGCCTACTGTAGCTTGGACAAGGGCGTAGCTTATACAAGGGGGGGGGGGGGGGTACGTCTGACACCGTCATCAAACCGCTCCCCGAGCCGAGGGAAGAGGTACGCAGGCCGTACGAGTTCTGTCGTACCTCACAAGCCAAAGCCCCATCAAACCTCCCGAAGCTTCCACCTACACCCTCGCTTCGCTCACCTTAATGAGGTCCCCCCCACACCACACCACGCTCTGTTGCTCTACTGCGTCCTGCATCCCTCGGGGGGGGGGGGGGCTGGTTGCCAACCCCCCCACCACCACCTTTGAAAGCGTTCAACACCCGCCTGGGCATTGAAAAGCAGCATGTCCGGGCCCAAGTTCAGGCCTCTTGCAGAGAAGGCGCTTGGGGCTCCACAGAATATCCGAACGCTTGTTGAACATCGAGAGCGCGTCGGCCGCAGGCACTCCGGTGAATTCCGGGGGGTAGGGCCAGGCGTCAAGGGGCTGCGCAGCGCATACCCGACACTGCCCGTGCCCGTAGCACACGGCCGCCCCCTCCCGCACGCCGGGGCACGCCACGTCGCAGGACTCCGTGGCCCAGCCCACGGCACAAGAGCATTTGCTGGTGGAGGCGTCGCACACGCCGTGGCCTGCGCAGGGCAGTGCGGTCCCGCCGGGGCACCCTTGGCTGCAGTCTGCACCCGCGTGACCAATGTCACAAACGCACTTGCCGTCCGCGTACACCTTGTGACAGCGCAGGGGCGTCGCCGGGGGGGAGGGGGGCAGGGCACGGATGGGGCCAGGGCGTGGCAGGGCGTGGCGTATGGGCGCAGAGAAAGGAGCATGTCCAGAACGGGCGTATCGCTGACATTCGTGCGCGGCCCGTACTTCGACATGGGTCGCTTCAACCGCCGTCAGGCAGGGCGCTTCCTTACTCCAAAAAAGAGTCAAGATCTCTTGCCCTTGTTTGTGTGCCACAAATTTCTCATTGAGTAGGCGTAGCCAACAAAATGGAAACATTCGCAAACGTGCGGAACGCAGGGTCCCGTTGCTCAACAACTCCTCTGCTCAGTAATTCATGGCGGTGACCCGTCATATCTGTTGGCGCGAGTCGCTCCCAAACACAAAAAAGGAAACTTTGTTCGTTCATATTCGGGCGGTAACCGACGGCGGTTGAAGAACAGCCGAAGGCGGTTTCAGGGGATTCGATCGGTAACGGACGGCGCTTTTGAACAGTTGTTTGGAGCGCCCCCTGAGGGAGCACTTCAGCGCAAAACAAAAACTAAGGGGGGTCACAAAAGAGCGCCGCGTCACTCTCCGACCGCCCAGGGCCCACCTTCCCACCGCCGTCGGATGCTGTGAAACCGCCGGTCAGCCCCCCACCGCTGGCGGTCACAGTGTTGTGGAGTAGGTCAGTGTGTGGGTGCGATGGTTGCGGCAGCGCATGGCCGAGGTGCGGTGCGACCGTTGGTTGTGGTGGCGGGCGTGTGCGGCGCAGTTTGGCGGTGGTGCCGTTTGCGGGTGATGGAGCGTGAAGGGGTGTGAGAACAACGATTTCGCGTCATGATGACTGTGAGATATGTGTGTCTTCCCATGACCGTCGCCCGTACTATTCATTGCTGTAGGCCAGTGTGCTATGCACCGTATCTGAGATCATGAGACTGCCCTGCGACATCGAGTTCTGGCCGTGTGACCTGGTCCTTCAGTGGCGCTCCTTGAGGGCGCTCCCCAGTGAAATACAGGGGGGGGCTTGGTGCCTGGTCAATTTGCGGGTGGGACATGTGGCGGTGGGAAATGTGTTGGAAGCAAGGGACAAGGAATGAGACATGGTGCGTGCAAAGCACAAGGGGATGGGAGGACAAAGCAGGAAGCCCCTGGATTTGGCGACCAAATTGAAACGCCAAATTTACGGCCCACCAAATCCCCCCTCCCCTGTAACTCTGAGGCTGGCACAGCGTCTACGGCACCGGGGCCAGCTCACAGCCACAGTGGGAATCGTGATCTTGATTGAACCCGGGTGATGTTGTGCATCCAAGAGTAAGTCTCTGCAGCCACAATGAGCCCCCCAGGGGCCACGCAGAGCCACACCGAGCGGTGGTAGAGGCTCGTGGAGGGCGGTGGAGGTTTGTGGGCAGGGATGCAGGATGTGGGCAGGGAAGGGGGGGGAAGTAAACCCCCCCCCCCCCTCCAGGGCGCATGCCCAGGTACGTCTCCCTGGCGGCAAGTGCCAGCCTCAACGGCATTTGCAACCAACAGTAACCGCCCCCAACCGCTTCGGCAACCTCCTCAAACCGCGTGTCTAACCGCTTCTGGGCCGCCTCCGAGGTCCCTTCCCTTCTAATGCATCCCTATTTATGGGGCAATGGATAGGGTCGACGGGGATCGGGCACACACTTTGTTGTCGCACTGGCCGTGGCCGGCGCAGATCCGCCCGCCGGCGACGGGACACACGAAGGCGCAGTCCTTCCCGGCCGTGCCCTCAGGGCACAACAGCCTGTCGCACTGGTACCCGCTGAGCTGGCAGGCCGCGCCGCAGCGGGAGCCGCCGCACAGGCAGTACCCGTCGGCGCAGCGGTCCCCGGAGCACGGGGACCCGTTGGGGCCGATGGGGCACGGCGTTCGGCAGGAGGGCCCCGACCATCCCTGGGGAAGGAGCGGGGACGGGCGGGTGATACGTGCCATGTGCGGTAGTGCCGGTGAAAACGATGCGGTCCGTGGGTGCGGGTCGTGCGGTGTGGGTGGGGGGGGGGGGGGGGATGGGGTCTGGGGGCCAATTTTTTGTGAACCAACAATAGCCCGACCAGATTCCCCCGATTGTACATTTCGCCCTTTCCCGCTGTGGTCACCCTGGCCTTAGATTGACGATGGTCATCACCCTCCACAATCACTCTGGCATCCACAACAGTACTTCTTGTCTCAACACGGCGCCGCCGTGACACACATTGTTCACTTTGGTCTGCTGGGGGGGTCCAGGGAGGGCGTACCCCCCTCCTCCGACGGTGTACGGCCATTCCAATACTTCTCTTTGGGTGTGTCCAACGCCGTTCTTGACAGCACCTGAAGCACCTCCCCACGAAGGTACAACGGCGGACCTGTCGGGGTGTCTCAGGTCCCCCCGCGCTGGACTTAGGGCCCCAAGGCCCACCGCAGACCCGACGCCCGCCACACACTTGTGCAGACTGCCCATCGACCCGGGGGCTGCCGTCAGCGGTGTCCCTTGGTCGAATTGTAGTTGTTGGGGGCGGGGGTACCGTAAAAGCTGTCCCATTGTTGGGGGGGGGGGGGGATGAAGGTGAGCCAGCGAAGCCCACGTGCACTCACGATGCGTCTTTGCTCGCCATTCACAAAGGCGCTTGTGACAGCATGGAGCTGAGCACCGGGGGCACTCGCCATGTTTTAGGGGGTGGGTACGGCAGAAAAAAGTTCAGTGGGACTTGGGTCTGGATCGACGCATAGTGGCCGCAATAGGCCAACCAACTTTTTAACCCCCCCACCCCTGGGCCACCCCAAAAAGCGGCACCCAACCGAGAGGGGGGGGGGGGGGGTGATGGGGTCAACATCGAAAAATTCATTGGGGGATCACTGCATCTCCCAAAAAGATGATTTTACACAGGGGTGAGCGTCCAATTTCACACAGGGGTATGCTCCGCGAGGACCCAGGGGTATCCGGCTGCGCTTGATGCAGCAACTGTTCGAGGTGATTCAAAGGCAGGGGCCAGCCTAACTTCAAGCCCAACCCCAGCTCTTTGGCGCCGCGGCCCCCCCCGCGGTATCTGTCAAACCACGGGTTTGGGTTGGGTTGGGTGTGTGCCCACTTTCCACATTGACGTTCCCTGGAGCGCTCTCCATTACCCAGACCGAGTAGCTGAACTATCGGGGCGTCGCAGACCCTGCGCTGGACTCAGGGATGGCGACTGCTGACCCTGTCCGAGACAGACGCAGTGAAGCCTGTTACGTGCATCCACACGACCATGTCAATTCATGGCCCTGACTGTGGGCACCGGGGGCCCTACACAAAGCGGTCAGCGGAGCGTCAGCACTCCCCCACAAGCAGCGGCGGCCATTGTAGCCCCCGCGCCTGCCCCTGCACCGCATCGGCGAAGAACTCCCAACGCATTGGCAGAACGCTTCGGCGAGCACAGTTTTTGGCCCAAAGGCATGCCCCTGGTCCACGTGCTCGGTCACAGCTCCCAATTGAGTTGTCTCCGCTTCGTGTGTGGGTGAGGCCATTTGCAAACTCATTGTTCGCAGAAATTTTCGGGAAAAAAGACTCGCTCCCGGGGCTCTATGTCACAGCACAGCCGCAGCATGTGAGAGATGGTCCATAGCTCAGTAGTAGATGTGCCCTAGACTCAACACCCTGCAAAAGCAGGGGGCAATCGGCAGAACTCGGCCACCCACACCCCCCGGGGGAGGGGGGCATTGACGTTGGCCAAGGCTGCGGGGGTCCTGATGCAGGGGGTCGGGGCCGAGACGGCAGGACGGTACCAACTTTGTACGTCTTGAGAACGGTGAGGCTTGCCAGAGGTCATCACAATCACCGCCGCTCCTGAGGCATGGGGTGGGGGGAATGCAGATATGTACGTATACGCGCGTATATGCGTATACATGTATTCCATTCCAATCATGCTCAAACTGCGAGGTTCAACATTCCTACATCCTACATCACTGCAATAACCATGAGTTCGCAGTTCATGCATATACATGTATACGCGTATACGTATACGTGTAAACGTATAGTCTGTAGACACTGTGCATAGTCTGTAGACACTGTGCATAGATGTAGCCCTTGGGCATAGTTTGTAGCCCCTGTGCATAGTTTGTAGACACTGTGCACAGTTTGTAGCAGACACGTTTACCCGAGTATAGTCTGTAGACACTGTGCACCACAAGTAGACGCGGCCTACTAATTGTAGGCACTGTCGGCATGGTAGACGCGAAGAGACAATGTTTGGGAAGGGGGCCGAAGGCACCCTTCCCCAAAAAAAGGGTCCGCTCACGGCGTTTACCCGTGCACATGGGGATGTATACGCGTACAACGTACTGTACGAATACACGCATATACGCGTATGCGTACAGCCCTCGGGGAATGGGGGTTCCGCGACCACGGACCGGGCCCGGCGCCCGCCTCCCCCCGTGGCCGCGGGGGGGGGGGGGGGGCGGGGGTTGCTTCCGCGGCAGTACGCACCGATGCAGAGCAGGTGCTGGTGAGCAGAGGGTTAAGGTTGGGTTGGGTGTATGCCCGTCAGCAGTCCTGACGTATCCCGAAGCGCTTCCACTGCCGGGGGCCAGCCTGTCAGGGCGTGCCGGGCCCGGGGCTCTCCGAGCGGGTGGTGAGCGGGGGGGGGGGGGGGGGCACACCTCGGCGCAGACCGCGCAGTCGTCCCCCGCCCAGTGCCCGCCCACCTCCGTCCGCTCGCACATGCACCGCGCAGTGGTGGCGTTGCAGGCCCCGTGGCCCTGGCACGGGGCCACGGGCGTCCCCGGGCACAGGCCCCCGCACGCCGCGCCCCCGTAGCCGTGGTCGCACCGGCAGACGGCAACGTCGGCGGCGGCATCGTGGGCGCAGGTGCCGTGGGAGCCGCAGATGGCGCCGGCGGCGCTGCGGGGGCAGGGGACGTCGCAGAGCGGGCCCGCCCACCCGTCCTCGCACTGCTCGCAGGCCGCGCCGCGCCAGTGCCCCTGCGGCGCGCGGCTGCAGTCGCACGTCAGCGTCCCCGCGGGGCCGTCGTCGCACAGCCCGACGCCGTTGCACGCGATGCCGTTGGCGAAGGGGCAGGAGGTCGCGCAGGCGGGCCCGCCCCACGCCGGGGCGCACGCGCACTGCCCTGTCCCCGCGAGGCCGCAGTCGCACGTCCCGTGCCCCGCACAGGCCTGAGAGAAACAAATCGGAGAGGGCTGGTCAGGGTCACGTACTTAGGGTCAGGGTCGGGGTAGGTCTATTCCTAATTCTACCACTGACCCGAAGGATAACAAGGGTAACCGGGGTCGGTGGCAGGCCTGTACGCACATGCTCTGGGGCGCACCATGCACTCTATTCTGCAACACGCGATGGACACGTGTACATCGGCATCGTGCGCGTTTGTGTGGTAGGCCAGCGTCCACAAATATTTCTTGCGGCGCCTTCGCCCCGCGTCAATGGAATTGACGGGTCCCTGCCCATTGAGCCCTTTTCCCAGAACCGCTCCATCGATCCCCCCCCGAATGAGAATGCTGTGTTGGAGCCCCCCCCCCTGTGTGACATCCCGCCTGGTTGTTGTTTGGAGCCCCCCCCCCCCCCTGTGTGACATCCCGCCTGGTTGTTGTTTGGAGCCCCCCCCCCCCCCCCTGTGTGACATCCCGTCTGGTTGTTGTTTGGAGCCCCCCCCCCCCCCCCCTGTGTGACATCCCGCCTGGTTGTTGTTTGGAGCCCCCCCCCCCTGTGTGACATCCCGTCTGGTTGTTGTTTGGAGCCCCCCCCCCTGTGTGACATCCCGTCTGGTTGTTGTTTGGAGCCCCCCCCCCCCCCTGTGTGACATCCCGCCTGGTTGTTGTTTGGAGCCCCCCCCCCCCTGTGTGACATCCCGTCTGGTTGTTGTTTGGAGCCCCCCCCCCCCCCTGTGTGACATCCCGCCTGGTTGTTGTTTGGAGCCCCCCCCCCCCCCCCCCCCCTGTGTGACATCCCGCCTGGTTGTTGTTTGGAGCCCCCCCCCCCCCCCCCTGTGTGACATCCCGCCTGGTTGTTGTTTGGAGCCCCCCCCCCCCTGTGTGACATCCCGCCTGGTTGTTGTTTGGAGCCCCCCCCCCCTGTGTGACATCCCGCCTGGTTGTTGTTTGGAGCCCCCCCCCCCCCTGTGTGACATCCCGTCTGGTTGTTGTTTGGAGCCCCCCCCCCCCCCTGTGTGACATCCCGCCTGGTTGTTGTTTGGAGCCCCCCCCCCCCCCCCTGTGTGACATCCCGCCTGGTTGTTGTTTGGAGCCCCCCCCCCCGCCTGTGTGACATCCCGCCTGGTTGTTGTTTGGAGCCCCCCCCCCCCCCTGTGTGACATCCCGCCTGGTTGTTGTTTGGAGCCCCCCCCCCCCCCCCCTGTGTGACATCCCGCCTGGTTGTTGTTTGGAGCCCCCCCCCCCCCCCCCCCCCCTGTGTGACATCCCGTCTGGTTGTTGTTTGGAGCCCCCCCCCCCCCCCCCCCCCCCCAGCCCCCACGTCCTGAACATGTCTCCATCACAACAGCATCGGACTCCGCCGATTGGCCTCTAGTAACGTGAGTCATCCTTCAACCGCTGTTGATTACCCTCCCAACACCGTCGACTCCCCGTCGCTTGCCCCTGCCACGTCCGCCGGCGATGGCCCATCTACGCCGAGAGACTCCGGCCGGGCGTGGGGGGTGAACCCGCGGCCTCTGAACTCTCCTGACGACCCCAGAGGTCGTGGGTGGCGGCGAGCGGTCCTCACGAATAGAACACGTGCCTCGAAAAACGCCGTGGGCCTGAGGCAGAAATCGGAAGGACAGAGCAGATGATTTCAGAGCAAAGCCGATGCTCTGGCACACCCCCGAAGTACTTGGGGTTCAATACAGAAACGGTTGTTGCGCGGCACCCGTTTCAACGCTGTCCCCGACCCGTGTTTGTGTTGCGCGGCCACGACATCAAAGCGGTCGCGGCGGTACACGTCAGCAGTTGAGGCACGACACCATCGCAGTTGAGGCGCACCACGAAGCGATTGGGGCAGAACCAACGCACGGCTGGGGCACATCGCAGGCGGTCCGGGCGCGGCACAACAGCAGACCTCATCGTTGCTCATGGGGCAGGGGTTCAGACAGCCGGGGCCCCAGTAGTCGTGTCTGCAATCCGAGCAGTCGTCGGTGCCCCACATGCCCTCGGTCAGGGATTGCGTACAAGAGCAGGCCCCCGTGCCCAGGCGCGCGCTGTCGCAGGTGCCATGGCCCGCGCATACCTCAACGATGGTGACATTGTCGCTGGTGAAGACAGAGGCTGGGCACACCTGCGTGCACTCCTGCAGCGGGAGGAGGCAGGCCGAGGCCGCTGGGGAAAATGGGGCGGGATCGAGCGGGGGCTGGGGAATGACAACAGAAGTGCCCAGCACACCGCTGGAACAGACGTTGTTTGGGGCGACATCGCAGCTCCGGGGGGGGGGGGGCATAAAGGCTCAAGGAGTACGCCGGTTGGTACTTCCTCCGGGTGTACGTACGTGTTTGCCTCTGAGGAGGGAATCCTGCACTCATGGACCGGGGGGTTGGTTGTGCCCCCATTGGGTTGGGGGTAAAGAGGGCGGGTTCCTAAACCTGCGAGAGACAGGCAGCGTGCTGGGCGACCTAATGGCTGGGAAAACGTTATTCTTGACTGCGTGAGAGCGGGACAGTTGTGCTGCTACTCACAAGTGCTGCTGCTGCCCTTGGCGTCCCTCCCTTGCCCAAGACAGTGAGTGAAGTTTGAAGTTTGGAGGCACTGATGTGGGAAATGTAACACAGGGCAGTTCGGAGGGGGGGGGGGTTCCTGATTCGACATCCCGGTCCGGGGGGGGGGGGGGTCTCCTCGTGCTGGACCCCCGCTGAAACTGTGACCCCCTGTACGACGTTCCGTCCACTCCTTGACTTACGGGTTCTTGACAGTCGTCCTTCTTCCCTCTCCCGGTCCACTCCCCCTCGTGATCGCTTCTGTGTCGGTGCTTGTTCCCTCGTGTTTTCGTCCACGGCCCTGACCGCTGTTCCGGGCTGCGTTCCGAAGGACAGCGGCCCGGGGATGGGCATGCGGCCTGCCCGGCAGGCAGGATACCCATCCAGCCCGATGCCCTTTCCACACGGCATGCAGAGCGACGGCGGTACATGAACCACACAGCAATGGAGAATGGAAGAGGGAACCAGCAGGTTTGACCTCCGACTGTGCAACTCCGCTGCTTGTTGGGGCTGTGCACCCGCAGTGCGTGCGAGCGCTTCAGACACACAGTCCACCGTCCCGTGCTTCCCCGTGGCCTTTGAGGATGGCACCCTCGATAATACCCCATTCTAGGGATTACCGATCTGTCAGGTGCTGCTGCCCGATGCCCTCACATTTCATCCGTTACAAACAATTGGCAGTTGTCCGATCGTCTCATGGTTCCTCACACATTGCTGTGACCCGTTGGCAGCAGTACTTGTTGACATCAGAGCAAGCATGTGTTAGAAAAGAGTGGAGGGGGGGGAGGATTCGGAACCCAAAATTTTGTGTACCAAAAATGGTCCAGATCAATTTTTCCTTCAGTAAATTTCATTTTTTGCCACTGTAAAACAAGGCTTTGGCGGAGGGGCTTCTCCTATGGTTGTCAGCCATTCTACTGCATGCCTGCATCAGAGGATGTGTGGCGAAGACAGAGTGTAGCATGTCCATTTCCCTCCCCCGCCCGCGCCACTATTCAAGACGTCGTATGCAGAGCCCCCCCAGAGATCTCGTCAACCAGATGGCGGGCCGGGCGCAGCAATACCTGTGAGTACCAGCCAAACGCGCACTCCTGGCAGGCCCAGCCCTGCCACTGCGCGTCGCACGCGCACAGCCCGGACCCGCTCCGGCCGTCGCTGCACATGCCGTGCCCCGAGCAAGGGCTGCAGGGGCCGCCCGGGCACTCCTGCGCGCAGTTGGGGCCGTGGTACGCCGGCAGGCACTCGGTGCAGTTGCTGCTCTCGTCCCAGTGGCCCTGCTGCGGGGTCGCGACGCACTGGCAGCGCTCCGTCGCGGGACTGCACACGCCGTGGCCCCCGCACAGCACCCCTGCGGGTCTCGGGCACGTGCGGTCGCACCCGGCGCCCACCCATCCGTCCGCGCACACGGCGCACGCGGGGCCGGCCCAGTGCCCGCGGACGGCGCCGGCGTCGCAGACGCACGTCTCGCGGTCGACGCACTGCCCGTGCCCCGCGCAGGGCCACCCCGTCGCCTCCACGCCGGGGCAGGGGACGTCGCACACTCCCGAGAGCCAGCCCGGGTCGCAGGCGCACGTCCCGTTCCCGGCGTCGCCATCGTCGCAGGCCCCGTGGCCGCTGCACGGCCGCCGCCACCCCCCCGGGCACTGCGCGTCGCACGCCGGGCCGTACCAGCCCGACTGGCACAGGCACCGCCGCCCGACGGACACCCCGTTGCCGCAGCGGTGGTCGCACGCCTCCGACCACCAGCCGGGGGCGCACGCGTCGCACGCCGCACCCTCCCAACGCGCGGCGCAGGCGCACGTCCCGTTCAGCACCGAGCACTGCCCGTGCCCGGCACAGGGGGTCGCCGCACCGCCGGGGCACTCCTCGGCGCAAGCCGCGCCGAAGTACCCGGGGTCGCATGCGCAGGATCCGTCGCCTGTCTGGCCGGCGGAGCACGTCCCGTGCCCGGCACACGGCTGCAGCACACCTCCAGCGCAGGCGATGGCGCACTCAGCGCCGGCATACCCGCCGACGCACTGGCAGCCGGGCGCGCGGGCATCGCACGTGCCATGACCGTGACACGCCGGTGCGCCAGGGCACGGCGTCGCACACGAGGGCCCGGACCAGCCCTCGTCGCACGCGCACTCACCGGTCCCGGTTCGGGTGCTCGCACACGTGCCATGGCCGCTGCAGATGGTACCGGCGCCAGACGAGTTGATGCCAGGGCACGGCCGGTCGCATGCGTCCCCCGAGTACCCGTCTGGGCAGCGCGCGGGATCGCACTCGGGCCCAGAGAGCTCGCAGACATCGCCGCAGCGCCCGTCCGCACAAACACAGACGCCGGCGCTGCAGGTTCCGGCAGCCGCGCACACGTCCCCCTGGGGCCCCACGGGGCACGGCATGTCGCAGCCGGGGCCGGACCAGCCCAGCGCGCAGTCCGCGCACACCGCACCGGCCCAGTACCCAGTGCGATTGCCGGCGTTGCACGCGCAGACGCCCGTCACGGGCACGCAACGGCCGTGCCCCGTGCAGGGGCCCGCTGAGCCAAGCCCAGGGCACTGCACGTCACACGCGAAGCCCGCCCAGCCCTCCGCACAGGCGCAGGCCCCGTCCCCTGCGAGACCCTCCGCACAGACCCCGTGGAGGCTGCAGGGCTGCGCCGCGCCCCCGGCGCACTCCCCTTTGCACTCCGGTCCGAAGTAACCAGCAGCACAGACGCCACATGCAGCGCCCGCCCAATGCCCGGTTCCGTTGTCGGCATTGCACACACACCCAGCGACGCCACCGGACTCCCGGACGCACGCGCCCCGGCGGTTGCACACGTGACCCTGCACTAGCGGGCAGGCCGCGTCGCACGCGCTCCCGACGTACCCCGGAGCGCATGCACACCGCCCATCGCCCGCCGTCCCGTCCCGGCACGTCCCATGGCCACTGCACGCCGCCCCGGCCGTGACGCCAGGGCACTCCCCCACACACTGGACGCCATAGAAGCCCGGCTGACAGTCCCCACAGGCAGGCCCAGCCCAGTACCCGCCCGAGGGGCCGCTGTCGCACGTGCACGACCCAGAGCCGTCGCGACCAGTACTGCACCGCCCATGACCGCTGCAGGGGGTTGTGGCGCCTCCCGGACATTCATCAGCGCAGTCGGTGCCCCAGTGCCCCGGGGCACACTCCTGGCAGGCGTTCCCGATGAAGCGCCCGCCAGCGGCGGTGACGGTGCACGCGCAAGTCCCGTTCCCGCTCCATCCGTCGAAGCAGGCGCCGTGGCCACTGCAGGGGGAGCAGGCCCCGCCAGGGCATTCCGCGCGGCAGTCGGGCCCCCAGTACCCGGTCTGGCAGTCCTCGCAAGCCCGGCCGGCCCAGAACCCGGAGGCAGCTGTGCTGGCGCAGGTGCACTTCGCGTGGGTCGTGCACTTGCCATGGCCGTTGCAAGGGCGCCCACCGCTCTGCGGGCACCGCAGGGCGCAGTCAGAGCCAAAGTACGGGGCGCGGCACTCCGCACACAGCGGCCCGGCGTAGTGCCCGGTCTTGGAGTCGTGGCAGGCGCAGGTCGCGTCGGGCAGGCAGGTCCCGTGCCCCGAACATGGGGCGGTGACGCCGCCCGCACACGTGAGTGCACAGTCCGCGCCCGCGTACCCGAAGTCGCACCCGCATAGCCCTGTGCCGTCGCTCCCGTCGTCGCAAGCACCGTGACTGCTGCAGGGGTTGCCTGCTGGACCTGGGCATTGCCCTGCGCAGCCCACCCCGAAGTAGCCCGGGCTGCAGACGCAGTCCTGCTGCACCGTCGTCCCGTGCACGCACAGCTCCGTGCAGTTCGCCCCGAAGCGCGCGGGTGCGCACACGGCGCACGCGGCTCCAGTCCAATATCCTTGCTCTGTGTCACGCGCGCACGCACACGTGCCGTCCGCGGCAGAGCACGCCCCGTGGCCGCTGCACAGTCCCAGCGCGGCGTCCACTGGGCACGCACGGGCACAATCGAGGCCGCCGTAGCCCGCGTCGCACGCGCATACCGCGGCGGAGTCGCACACACCGTGACCGGTGCACGGGTTGGCCGCACCTCCAGGGCACGGGATCGCGCACGCCCCGTCCAGCCCGTGGCGCCATCCCAAGTCACACTCACAGGCCCCGTCCACGGCATTGCACTGTCCGTGCCCTCCGCACGGGTCGTCCGGGGGGCCGGCGCAGCGAATCCCGCAGCGCGGCCCCGCCCAGCCTGCGTCGCACGCACAGGCCCCGGAGCCGTCGACGCCGTCGAAGCACGTGCCGTTGGGGGCGCAGTCGCATATGCCGGCGCAGCCGGGCCCGTAAGTGCCGGGGCTGCAGACGACACAGTCCTGCACGCCGCACGCCGGGCCACAGTAGGGCGCGTCGCACATGCACTCGCCGGTGGTCAGGCACGCGCCGTGGCCCCCACAGACCGCCCCCGTCGCGTTGTCACGGGCGCACGGCTGCAGGCAGTCCGGGCCGTACCACCCGAAGGCGCAGGTGCCACAGGCCGCACCGCCCCAGTACCCCTCCACAAGCGCTGCGGTGCACTCGCACACCGCACTGCCGTTCCCCGAAAGGGCGCATGCACCGTGCCCGGCACAGACGACGCCGCGGGACGCGGGGCACGAGTTCGCGCACGCGACACCCACCCAGCCGGAGTTGCAGGCGCACTCTGCGGCATCCACCGCTGCCACGAGGGCACAGGTGCCATGGCCCGAGCACGGGACGCCCTCGGCACCGGCACCTGCAAGTCCGGGGCACATGACGCGGCAGCCAGGGCCCATCCATCCGGGGGCGCACACAGTGCATGCAGGGCCCGCCCACACGCCCGCGACCGCGTCCGCGGTGCAGTTGCACGCGCCGAGTCCAGAGTGCGCGGTCGGGGCGCAGGCCCCGTGCGCGTTGCACAGCGCACCGCCCGCTACGGGGCAGCGGAGCTCACAGGCCGGGCCAGCGTAGCCCAAGAGGCAGTCGCACACCCCTGCGCCCCCCACGCCGGAGTCGCAGGTCCCGCGGTTCAGGCACACTTGAGGGGGGGCGTTGGCGGGCCATTCGCCCGGGCACTGCGAAGTGCAGCCGACGCCGTAGTAGCCCTCGGCGCACTCGCTGCAGTTCGCGCCGCCCCAGTGCCCGGGCGTCCCCCGGTCACACGCGCACAGGCCCAGACCGTCGAGCCCGTCGTCGCACGCGCCGTGGCCGCTGCAGACGGCCGGCAGCGCGCCGGCCGCGCCGGGGACGAGCCCAGGGCAGCGCGCATCGCACGAGGGGCCCCAGTGGCCAGCCTGGCAGACGTCGCAGTCGGGCCCGGCCCAGACACCCGGTTTGACGGAGCAGGGGTCCACGAACGACACTGTGAGCCCGGCAGCGGCCGCCACCCCCGCGACCCACACACGCACCTCCAGCCCGTAGCCGCCGCCAGCGCCGGCGGCGACCCCAAGGCACTCCGCGTGCGTGCCGTTGGTCGCACGGACGTCCGGGCACCGCAGCCCCCCGGCCCAGATGGCGGTCGCGCCGTAGCCGCGAAGGCCGGCCCCCATGACCGTGAAGCGGGCGCCCTCCAAAGGGCAGTCGACGAGGGTGCGCGCGTCCACCGACCGGCAGTTCGAGGCCGCAAAGCCCGACAGCCGCGGGACTTCCGCGAACAGCAGAGCGCGTGTCAGCCTGTGCACCTGGCCAAAGGCGGTGGTCACGGTCACGGCGGCCCACGCCGCGGCGTCCCCGGGCACAGACGGGCCCAAGGCGGCCGCCGGGACAAGCCCCGTGCACTGCAGCTCCTCGTCGGCTCCCGTTTCGGGCCCGTGGGCCAGGGCGCCACACTCCCACGTGCCGCCGGAGGGGGCGGTGATCGCGAGCGTGGCGCCCGCGGCGCCGAAGTTGCGGCCGAGGACGACCAGGCGGGAGTCGGGCCCCGGACGCGGGCAGTGGAGGGCCGCGGGCGCAACGTCCAGGGGGCAGCCGCCGACCGCGGTGACGCGGGGGACGGGCGTGACGGCGAACGTGGACAGATGCGTGGTCTGACACACCAGCCGCGCGCCCACCTCCGCCACCAGCCACACCCCGTCCGAGGCCCACCCGGTGGGATCCGAGGCCCAACTGTCGGCTACGCCACTGAGCGTCGCGTGCGTGGCACTGTCGCCGCCGGACTCGCTGCCGGGCTCTGCGTTGCCGTTGCCGGGCGTCTCGTACACGCACCGGTACCAGTCCGTGACCGGGGCGTAGCGCAGCGCGTCGCCGGACAGCGGCACCGCGAGTGTCGCCGGCTCCGGCAGACCCTCCACTGCGACGGCGCGCGCGGTCGCGGTGTCGTAGAAATGAAGCGTGACGAGGTCGGTGACGAGCGGCGGCGCCCCGGGCGCCACCTGCAGCACCACGTCCACCAGTCCTCCCGGCACTTGGGCCTCCAGGCGCGCGCGCAACGCCCGCGGCAGCCAGACCGTCGCGTTCTGGAGCGACAGACTCGTGGGGAGCCGGGCCACGGGGGTGCGCAGCAGCTGCACCGCCAGGCGCGGGCTGCTCAGGGCCCGGGACACGAAGGTGCAGTCGGCGGCGTGGGCGCGGAGGAGCCGCGCGTGCAAGAGCTCGAGCAGCCTTTGGAGGGCGAGGACGAGCCCCGGGGGCTGGGCCTGGGCGTGGGCGTTGTGGTGGATTGTGTGGTCGAGGATGTGCAGGAGAGACTGCAGGGCAGCCTGGGAATGCACCTAAGTGGCAGAGAAGGGGGCCGGCAGGCAGAGCTCCACTTACGAGAGAGGGGGCGGTGTTCCATCTGGTCGCGTACTGTGTTACCGCGTTCTATGTCTTTTGCATGACCTGCTTTCGTTAATCGAGGTCACTTGTGGAAAGAGTGGGGGCAAGCGCCGGGGGGGGGGGGGACAAGCGCTGAGATGTCGCTGCTCTCCAGGCAGTTGGCGGCGTCAATCGACTTCTTGCGACTCACAAAGATGGCCCAAGCCGCTGTGTTGACGCACAGTTTCTGCTTCGCCATGTGGTGGTGGGTCGTGGCACCAACACATGGAGGATCCACACAGCAATCTTCAGTGCGGAGTGCAAACACTCTGCCATGGTGGAAAAAAGGGGAGGTAGTGTGGTTTTTGTGGGTCAGCGTGGAATGCATGTTCACCGTGGCGGCACCTTGCCCCAATGGCATCCACTGCCCTAACAACAAGCATGGGGTTGAGGCTGCGTTGGGGGTTGAGGAACGAAAACATGATTTTGGAAAGAATTGGAACCGGTCTGAATGGGGTCTGGGTGCCCTCGTGGGTCAGCACAAGCCTAGACAGAGCATTATCATGTCATCATATCTGTGATGGCAACAAGAGCTCAGTATGAAATGCGGCCCGAATTGGCAACAGCATCCTTCAGACCTGCCCAGTGGCATACTAATCAGCAGGCTGCACATGCTCTCAATCCCAGAACGTGAACCGAGGAGGGTGCTCTCCATCACCGCTGATGCAGGAGGTATACCACGTGTTACAAGGCCAGGAGGTTTGGTGTTCCCGAGGAGGGGGGCCTGAGCCTGAATGGTCATGATCTGGTGTCCGGCTCATCTGCATCCGTGTTTGAAGGCAAAAGCACAGAGGGTTGAATGGGGAAATTGGCCGCGCCGTACATCTCTTTCCTCTAGAATATGCGCAACTGTGGTTTTTTTACATCTGGCGCCATCCTCTCGGGTGACTGCACTCCCGGTTTGAGGGGCTGGGGTCCCCAGTTCAAATCATGGTCAGTCACCAGTCAGTTGGAGGAGAATGATGGGTTCGTCCTAGCGGGGGACTGGGTAGCTGGCGGGGTATCTGGCCTTGGATACCCTGTCCTTGGAGCGCCAAGAGTGATCAGGGTCAAGTGGGTGCTGATGGAGTGTCAATGATGCTCATAAGTCTTCAGAAGCATGAGGTAAGAAATGTGTCTGGGGATCTACACGTGTCTGGGGGCCTGGAGAACGAAAACAAAAAAAATTTTCGGGATTCGAGATGGCCCGAATGGGTTTTGGTGCCTTCAAAGGCCCAAGCAGTTCATTTCTGTTGACATCATTAAGACGCCATTACGAAACATAGCCTAAAATGGGAACACACACACCAACAACCCTGCCATCGGTACACATCACTGACCAACAACAATAACCTCCTCGTTGTTGTTGTCTTTTTCGGTGGGAGCAATGCTCGTTTGTATCGTTTGCATGAATTGTATAGCCAACTGATCATAGCACACACGTCCATCTGAAATGTTATGCAATGCCAGTTAGGATGTTGGACCGAGCTGGGTGGATCTTGGGGTACGGAGTCGCAAACATTAGAGACAATCATGTATATAACGAGACATATCACCACATACATAACCACATATGCAACCGGTTCTGTAACCATATCCATATCATTCTCATGATTTACATACTAGGCATTCAGGCTGTCCTCCATAGTTGTCAAAAAAACGCCTTCACAGATGTGCTGAGGATGTGAAGGGGGCACACCTCCGGTACCACAGCCAACAGGGATTCCAGGGCCTGGACACGTCTGGCACCGTTTGCCGCAGCAGTGTGCTGAGGAGTCTGGCCCTCAAGAATGAGGAGCGCATGGCGCAGCAGGTGTAGATGGCGTGTCACCTGCGAGATAGCGTTGCGGATGGGTGGCAGGACGAAAACTCCAAATGCCGCAGCAGTCGTGGCAAGCCCACCCATTCATAACCCACTGATACCTCTTACACATATGATCTACACCAATGACCCACAATTCCACAACCCACCAACGCCTATTGCCGACCGAAGACCAAGATCCACTCCCGTGTGAACACCGCAAACATCTTTGACACACCGCCATGAACATTCACTCCACCACCAACACCGCAAACCCATCTTCGCCTTTTTGACCCTCCTACACCTCATCACCAACACCTGCCACCCACTACAGCTTTGGCACAGTGTGCCTTAAGGCTTTTCATTGTGCTGAGCCCACTTTTTTTTTCCTCTAAACGTGGGCGATTGTGCTTCGGGTGTTTCGTCTTGCGGAAAAAGGTCGGGTCATGTGCACATAAGACTCGCAGCCACATGCAGGGGCTCTGGCCCGGCACTTGTGCTCGTACAGGGGCAGACAAACGGTGTTGGTGATGGGTATGCAAGCTAATGGCAGAACTCCAACTGATGGCGGTTGGCATGTACATAACTGTTCCCACTTGACCGATAGATCCTGGGTACACGACGCAGGTTGGTGGTTGGCGCATGGGGGTTGTCGCGCAGCCGACGAGGATTGACCTAATCGCAAGCGGCTGGATCAACCGCCGACGCGCTTGCCGGGCAACTGCAGGTGGATCGCCAACCGCCAGCTGGGCGCAAACGTTGTTGGAGACAGGGAGAACAGGCAAACGCTATCCATCAAGACGTGGGTGAGCGGGCTTTCAACTCCGGGGGGGGGGGTCGATACAGCCCTCTGGCTAGGCTCCCCCCCCAAAAAAGGCTCAAGCCGCCCCCCCCCAAAATCCTACCGAGACTGACCCCCGGGCCCCGGAGGTGACCCGGACCCAAAATTCGGCAAAAAATGAAAATGGGATTTTGGAATCAGCGCGTCGAGGGGATTCAGAAAAGTCATCATTTGCCATGCATTTGGTGAATTGAGCATTTTCAGTGCTCAAAAAAAATTTCAGCGCCAAAGTTCATAATAACTCATTGATGGTCCTGTCAATGGAGCCCTTTTCCAAGCCCCAGGCTCTATTGACCCCCCGCTCTTGGAGTTGAAAATCCGACCTCCCCGTGCCGCTCCCTAGACCCTGCATTCACCCCGGAAAAGCGCACACACCTCCTCCACCGGCCACGCCGTGGCATTTACCATGGCCTCCGTGGCCGCGTCCAGCAGCAGCGTCACGACGTCGCCCCCCACAGTCTTCCTGTGCTCCGTGACGCACGCCGCGTAGGCCCCGAACCCCCGCACCGCCAGGCCTTCACACGGCGCTGCCCCGGAGGGCCCGACCACCGTATCCGCGGCCGCCGCAAAGGGCCCAGACGCGGCCCCGTGGGCGTCGCGGACATACACGGCAAAGCGGACGACGGCGGGGGGTGCCAACGAAGGCACGGGTGGCAGAGCGACCGTGACGGTGGAGTGCGGCTGATACCCCAGGGCCTCTTCGAGAGGCCACTCGGCATTCCCAACGACAGCCACAAACCGGAAAGCCACGGGGCGGCGGGAAGTGCCTGCATTGGTCCATGCAGTCATGGGGGTGCTGAGGTTGACAGTGCTACCTGGCGCGGATCCTACGGAGACATTTCCACAGGAGAAGTAGGTGCCGCAGCCACGGGTGGTCGGAGAGGTGGGGGCTTTGCGGGCAAGAGAAATTGGTTGCATGTGGAGAAGGCTGTGGAGGCTGGGCTAGACGCTACCACCAACAGGTAACTCTGGGATGTCGTGCGCTTGGGAAGGGGGTTTGGGCTCTATCCTGACCGATGGTATCCAAAAAATGGGTAAGCATCGTGGGGATGCCGAAATGGCCTGGTTGCCACGTGCGTTGTTGTTTTGCATTGCGGTGCGGTGCGTTGTATTGTGTTGTGCGGTGCGGTGCAGCGTGTTGCATGGCGTGGTGTTTGGTGTTGGTGTTGGTGTTGGTGTTGGTGTTGGTGTTGGTGTTGGTGTTGGTGTTGGTGTTGGTGCTGGTGTTGGTGTTGGTGTTGGTGTTGGTGTTGGTGTTGGTGTTGGTGTTGGTGTTGGTGCTGGTGTTGATGTTGTATGGTGATGTTGTATTGTTGTGCCGGGTCATGCTGGGTCACATTGCGTCACGTGATGTCGTGTTGTGTCGTGTCGTGTTGTGCAATGTGTTGTGTTACGTGTAGTGTTGCGCATATGCAACCAAGAGTAGTGGAGGCACGGGGGGGCCGTCTCCTCGCTTTTGTACGCGACTCCCCCCCCAGTAGAAGTGGGCCGAAGGCCCCTTGAGGGGGGGGGGGGGGGGGGGGGGGCATTGGAGGGGGGGGTTCAGGGAGGGGCGATGGGGGGGGGGGGTCGGGAGGGTCGGTTGGGGGGGGGGGTCCCAGGTGGGGCAATTTGGGGTGGTGGTGGGAGGGGGGGGGCACAGGCTCCCGTTACCTCCCCTTGCCCTCCCTCTGGGGTGAGAGCTAGGGCTACGGTTAGGGCTAGGGTTAGGGCTAGGGTTAGGGTTAGGGCCATGGGTAGGGTTAGGTGTAGGGTTAGGAGCAGGCTGAGGGTTGGGGTGGGTGTTAGAGTCAAGGTTGGGTTCAAGTATAGCGTTGGGGTGCTCCACCGCCTGGGCGGGGAGGGATGCTACGTTGGCAAGGGGAATGAAAAAAAAATTTCGGGCGCCTTCGGCGCCACCATATGTATGGCCGGTAGCTATTGACCCTTGGTAACTAAGTGGGCCCGGAGGGCAGGGGGGGGGGGGGGAGGGGGGGGAGTCGCGTAAACCCCCCCCCCATATTTAGTACCCCCCCCATATCCAGTACCCCCCCATATTTAGTACCCCCCTGGCCCTATTGAGCAGTCTGCCAAAATTAGTACCCCCCTTGAGCCTCCCAAGCAAACGGAACATGAAGAAATCCGGAGCACACTTCTCAGAGCTGCAAATGTCATCAGACAAATCAGCAAGTCCTGGGTCTACCGCCTGCAGCTCAAAATCAGATTCAGAATCTGAATGTTCCATGCAGCCAACAGAAAGTCTCAACAGACAACATCGCAGGCACACAGGGTTTACAACATCGCAGGCACCCAAAATTAGTTCCCACCCCCAAAATTAGTACCCCCCCATATTTAGTACCCCCCGGGCCTTATTGAGCAATCTGCCGAAATTAGTACCCTAGGGTACTAATTATGGGGGGGCGGGTTTACCCAAACCGAGGAGACGGCCCCCCCGTGAGTGGAGGGTTTGGAGGGTCGTGAATTCAAGGACAGATAAGGGTCAGAAGTGCAAGTGCTGAGAGGGAATGTGAGAGTTGTCAAGGGTCGTGCCACATTCTAGAGGGTTGGAGTGGACTGAGGGTTGCATGCACCCTGGACCTCTGGCGCCTATGGTCTGAAGGGGAATTTGTCGCTGCAGTATGCAGCCACATGTGCAACACGGTTGGTCTGGGGAGGGCAGTCTTTTCAGGTGCACCCAGGCCTGCCCATCCAGACAACACAAATCTCTCCTCGAGAACATGCAGAGGCAGGACAGACAAATGCCTTTAGTCAATCGAAGTCAACCCTGGACGGTGCATGTTGCAAAGGGCCTTGTCAAATCCTGATGGAAGTTTCGTTGCCCCAGTCCCTTTTGAGTCTTGAACCCAGAAGTGATGCACTTGAGGCGTGCTCTCGTTGGGACCACTCCTCTTTTCTCTCTTGTTGGTGGTAGCTAGGACCGTGGTACCGGTGGAGGGGCAGTTGCCGGCACCGGCGCTTTGCCAGCTTTGGAAGCATGGCCACCAGGCTTCCAAACATGAGAGCCATCTGGCTGCTTCACATTCTTCCGAAAAACAAGATCGTTCAATGAAGCGCCCTTTGATGACAGCCAAGTGGCATGTGGCATGCAATACAACTTCGCAGGGCTTTCCTGGTTTTGTGCACCAGTGAGCCGCAAATGCACCCTGATGCCTCGAGCAACCGCCCACTGCAAATAGCCTGGCGTGCTCCTGGTAACCCCTCTGTTCCTTCCCTCAGGTTTGTCCTCAGTACCTGACATGTCAACCCACAGACAATGAAGATAAACGTGATGCTGTGGGAGAGAACATTGCACAGAAAAAGCCGCCCAAAAAAACAATGCGATGCATCAGTTCTGGGATCAATGTACCACACACCGCTGGGGCATGCTGTAAAAACTCCACCAACTCCCATTTTCAACTGCTGCAACATGCTGTCACTTGCTGCGGCATGCTGCGGCATACTGCTTACCGTTGGGCCCCTGTGCATCCCAATGCCCCGGCTGGGGCCCAGACCTGTTGCCAGCACCACGAGCACTTCCACAGCATCCGGGCCGATGAACTTGGGAGCGCGGCTTGGAGGCTGCAAAATGGGCACCTCCATGGACGCCTCCCGGACAACGGGGCCCGCAGGGACAGGCCCGGTGTACGTGGCTGTAACAGTGACTTGGTAGGAACCACCCTGGGGATGCGGGCCCGGCACGACAGCGAGCATTGCGGCGTCCCCGACCCCTTCTGGGGCCGACGTGAGGGCCACAGTGGTAACGTTCTGGATTGTGGACGTGTTGGGACCCGGCACGGCAATAACTGCCCACCGGAACTCCCAGTCCGGGTGCAAGAGGTGCGTTGCACTGCAGCCTGCGAGCAGGAGTGAGGTGACAGGGGGCACATCCCCACAGTCGACACGAGGCGAAGGGAAGCGGAATGGGAGTGTGTACTTTTATGGGAGGGAATTTCCAGTTGTGGCAGTACTCACTTTTGCAGCATTCTGCGCGTGGTGTCCTTCTCCTGCCAGTGCCAATAGACGTCACATGAAATCATTCCAATGACTGTGAAGTCTGGAGGGGTCCTGGATTACCCAGCAGGTGCGCTGCACACCAGGGCATTTGAACACAGTCCCTCTGCAGAGGGCGCCTTTGATCGCACTCCTGTCACCTCAATTCTTAGGCTGTCCTTTATGGCAAAAGTATGCGAACAGCTCGTGGGGTTCAGAGAAAACCAAATTCTATTGCCTTCGGCAAGGCACCTCGAAGAGGGATTTTTGTGATGGGTTTGCTCTTGTTGTTGGGACATGCATTGTGAGTCCACCAGCTCCTCCCCCCCGCCGCCCTCCTTGTGGATGCCACATGGCTCCCCATGGGTTCATACGCACTCCCGTTGTCAACAAATGATCACCCAACAACGGCCCAAGGGTCTCCGCGGATTGTTGGAGGTCACCCTGAAATGGCGATTTTCAGCCGGCCTGGAAAGAGCTCAGTCCTCACTGGTGGGGCCCCAGAGGAAAGCCGAAATTGGAAAGTTGGAGATAGACCCCGCCACCCCAGCCATCGGTTCAGGGGTCCATATGGAAGAAAAAGTTCGATAGGACCTGGGTCTGGATTAACACAATGAACCCTCCCCACACCCCCACCCCCCACCCCCCTCCCAAAAATGCGGTACCCACGTACAGGGGGTGGGAGGGGGGTCGAAATCGAAAAATTGATTGTCCCAAAATGATGATTTTACAAGGGTTTTTTTAAACATCCGATATCATACATTGGGGTATGCTACACGAATACCCCCCAAAATGGGGCGTACGTGGCTCTCACGCCTGCGCTTGATCTAACAACCCTCTTCGAGGTGATTGGTCAAGGCTCTGAGCCCCAGGCCCCACAACACTAGTTCTGCTAGACACTGTGCATACACTGCCCCCGCACTATTATGCCCCGCAACATTCTGCCTCAACAACAATGTGCTGCCGGAACGCAATGCACGTAACACCATGCCTCCCCAACATGCACCCGCAACACTGTGCCCCCAGAACATTATGCCGCACAGCAACACGCCCCCAGAACACCACACCCCCAAAGCAACGCGCCCCTGCAACACTGTGCCCCCACAACACTGTGTCGTGTGCAACACTATGCCCCCACGACTCTATGCCCCCAGGACACCCGCTCCCTGCAAAACAATTGGGTCTCCAGCGCCGAGGCACAAATAATGGCGACCTCACCCCTGCCGTTTCGGGGGTTCCAAAGCGGAGAGGCAAACAGGAACTGGAAAGAGGGAAACTAACATTTGGCACTTCGGGCCTGTACGCTCAACGCCCTGCACTTCTGTGTTCGTCCCCTGACCAGTGCGTCAGCAGAAGGGGACCAACCACAACGCACCTTCAAAGGGCTCCGCGGCGCCTCCAAACAGTACCGCCCGCAGCACCAGGGGCTCTGCCTCCTGCACTTCGCTGGCCAGCACCCGCACTCGCGCCAGCCGCTCCGGTGTCACGGTCGCACTGGGCGTCACCGTGCCCGACCGCGTGGCAGTGGGTGTCCCGGTTGCCGTTGCCGTGGGGCTGAGAGTTTGCGCCACTGTGCCAGTCTCGGAGGGTGTCGACGATGCGGTGCCGGTGGCAGTGAGAGGGCCCGTGGCAGTAGTGGAACTGGAACCCGTTGGTGTTCCCGTGAGGGACAGCCACTGCGTCGTTGTGGGCGTGTGGGTCGAGGTCGGCGTGGCGGTTGCGGTTCCGGTCGCCATCGACGTGCAGGAAAGCGACGCGGTTGCAGTCCCGGAGGCGGAGACGGTGGGGGTGACGGACTGTGTGCAAGTGGGGGACGCGGTAGGGGAGTGCGAGGCGGTGGTGGAGAGGGTGGTGCTGGCGGAGCAGGAGCTCGAAGCCGTGTAGGTGAACGTGAGGGTCGGGGTTGGGGTCGGGGTCACTGTCGTGGAGGCCAACGCGGATTGCGTTGCTGTGACGGTAGGCGTTGCGGACTCTGTGGGGGTTTCCGAGGGGACCTGCGTCCCTGAGGCAGAGGACGTGGGCGTGTCCGAAATCGTCGGCGTTGGAGAGGAAGACAGAGTCGGAGAATACGAGGCAGTGCACGTGGGGGACCCGGTGGGGGTCCGCGAGGGCTGGAGGGTAGCAGAGGGCGAAGTGGTGGGCGACGGGCTGGTGGTGTCAGTGGGGGTCGGCGTGGGGGACCGCGTCACGGAGGCAGTACTCGAAAGTGTCAGCGTGGCTGGGGGTGTTGTACTGGGGGAGACTGTGGCAGAGCTGGAGGAGGTTGTGGCCGCGGTCCGCGTGGCTGAGAATGTGGGCGTGGGGCTTGCGGTGTGGGTGGCGGTGGGGCTGGTCTGGGGTGTGGGCGACACTGTGGGGCTTGCGGTCGCGGTGCGTGTGGTGGTGGCGGTTGCAGTGGGGGTTGTGGCGTGTGTCGTCGTCGGGGTCACGGTGTTGGAGGCGCTGCGAGACTGCGAGGAGGTCGGGGAGGAGGTGGCGGTGTGGGCGGAGGAGGGTGTGGAGGAGCCCGTGGGGGTCGCGGAGGCGGTGGAGGTGAGGCGCGGGCTGGGGGTCGGGGTGGCGGAGGGGCTGCAGGTGGCGGTGCGGGTGGGATCGGCGGTTGCAGTGCAGGAGCCGGTCGGCGTGGCGGTGCGCGTGGGGGTGGACGTGCCCGAGGGGGTCGCGGTGAGGGTTGCGGTGGGCGTTGCGGTGGCGGTTGGCGTTGGCTGGGCAGATGGCGATGCCGTCGAGGAGGGCGTACAAGTGGGTGGGGCACTGTGCAACAGCAAAAGGCGATACGACCACACGGGAGGGGGGGGGGGGGGGCAAGGAGAACCCGTCGCGGACCGGCCTGGACCAGCACCACTGCGGGCTGCCGCTGCACTGACCCTCACCAGAGCAGTGTATCCCCCGTCAGGCCACTGCTGAGTGACACCTTTGAGGAGGGGGGGCGGGGGGTTGGGCTGCGGCCAACCCACTCACCCACCCACTAACCCCCTCACCCACCCACGAACCCACACACCCCAATCCACCCAAACAGGCAGGGGGCCTCTGCAGGCTGTCCCTTTGTTCTGTCTGCATTCTGTTTTGGCCCAGACCTGGTTTGATTTGGCCGTGCTCTGCATATCTGTGGTAGCACAGGCTTTGGTTGCTTTGGGTCGTGCTCTGGTCCTCCTCCTGGGAGGGGGGGGGGGGATGAACCGTCGTTTGGAGGTTTGACCGACGCTGCTCTGTCACTCTGTCGGGGAGGGGGTCAACAGCAACATCGGGATAGACACGTGCCACTGAGGCCCCTCGTGTAGCGCTGACGCTGTGCAGGGGGGCCGAGGCAGCGTGGCCGAAACGGTGAGGGGAGTTCCGGTCTGGGAATGACCGAATGTCAAGCCTGCCAGCACAGGCAGGGGGGGGGGGGATGGACGCCACATGCGTAGAATGCTGCAACGGTGCATTCTACCTGACAACCGGCGACCCCCCATTTTCCCAACATCACCCCCGTTTCCCGAGGCCCCCGGCAATACTGCAAGGAGATGCACAGGTGGTGGGGGGGGGGGGTGTAAACTCAGGAGCCAGTTTGAGGTTTTGTGGACATCGGGTCAAAGTGCATTGCCAATGTTGCAGCTCACGGCTGCACCAAACAATGTGGACACCGTGTGGACGGAGCCTGTGGCAGCCTGACCCTGCTGACGCACACGCGCGCGTGTAAAGCGGACAAACAGAGCAACAAAGCGGTTGCCTGGGAGTGTTTGCCTCATCGGGCCGCAGACAACCAAAATATTGCACAAACTAGGCGCCTGTCTGCAACAGTCAGGGCATGGGTGGCGCCGGTTGTGTACAGGGGGGGGGGGGGGGTCGCCAGGGGATAATTTCGGAAGGGAAAATTTGCGCCACCGCCACCTGATTCTTGCTGCTATTTCCTGGTAGGCTCTGGATGGTCCCTCTTATTTCCAATGCATTCCAGTCACACAACCACTGCATGTTGTAAACACACACATCTTTGTCCCTTCCCTCCGCCTGGTACACCGCTGCAAAAGTCTGAATTCACGTTGTTGGTCACACGCCCCAAGACTTTCGCCAGGGGGGGAAATTCGCCACTGTTCTGAACGGCGAATTTTTACCCGCGAAATCCCCCCCCCCCCCTGTACGGAACAGTGCAATCTGTGAAACCTCACCCCCGGCGTAACATCGGGGGGTGGCAGTCAGTCAGTGGCAGCCTTTCCTGCAGTCACTGCGGCGACAGGAGTACAACAGGGTAGAACCAGATGCGCCGGGGTTTGGCTGCTCATCGAGAGCCACCGTCAAGGCCCACCTCTGAACCCGAAGTTGTGTCGTGTGGCTCCACGCGACCACACACACGCGAGCGCGGGCGCGCAGGCCCGTGGTTATGTCCAACAGGCTTGCTCGATTGCTCGCTCTCAGGGGAAGACACGCGGGGGAAGATAAGTGACAGCAAGCGAGAGTAAGCGTTGGGTTGCCGCTCAGGGAAAGAGGGCACGGCTTGAAGGGCAGGAAAGTCGTGACTCCAGTCGGCCTGTGGTGCTCCGTGTGCATGACAGGCGGCCATCTGCCACGAGGCATATGCTGTGTTGTTGTGCCACACTGCGTTTGGGTGACAGCCATGCACATTTCCCGGGCACCCTACAACACACGCGCGCACACACACACACACACGGAAGCTTGTGGAACGTGTCACTTTGTTGGGCTTCAGAGCAAACAGCACGACCAGTGCAAAGCTGTTCGGTCGCGCACGATCAGTACCCTCCTCTGGTCCATGATTCTGCTCAGGGGACACCGTGGCTGTGGCGGTCAGTCTGCTGCCGCCGCTCCCTGGACGTTCAGTGCTTAGCTCGGCAGGGCCCCTCCCGGCGAAAATCGCTGCTGTGTACTTGGGCAGTACGCGAGCGTCGGGTTGGGTACCAGTGCGTACTGGAGGGGTACGCGGGCGCACCACGCTGATGCACCCGTGCTACGCGCACAAACACAAGCAGTGGAACGCACATCAATGTCCCGCAAAATTGTGGTAAATTTCGCACTGAATCGAAATGCAAAGCTTTCATAACGAAACAGACCCGTCGCAAACTCTTTTTGCAACCAGGATTTCCTGCCCTTGTCCGAGCCACGGTAAATGACCAGAAACTGACGGACAAACGCCTCGTGTTGCTTGGACATGGGCGTTGCTCGGACAAAGGGGTGGCGGGGTGCGTCAGCCACACAGACGCATGCACACGCGGCAGGCGCCAAACGGACCACAAAGGCAAACGTGCGTGCGCGCGCACACCTCTTCGTGGCCGACACCGTCGCTGTCAACGTGTGCGTCAGCAGCGCTGACACTGATGACGAACCACTGTGTGTCTCCGATGCCGTCGCAGTCCCCTCCGCAGTTCCTGTCCCTGTCCCTGTCCCTGTCCCCGTCTGCGTCCCCGGCGCCGTCCGTGACCCAGTCCAAGTCCCCGTGCCTGTGCCCACCGCTGTCGATGTCACAGTCAGAGTGTCCGTGCCTCCGCGCGTCGCTGTGCCCGTTGGGCTGCCAGTGCCGGTCGCCATCTCCGAAGGCGTGTCAGTGGCCGTTCCCGTGGCGCTTGCGACACGCGTGGGGGTTCCGGTCCCTGTGCCGGTAACCGTTGCCGTTTTAGACGGAGTCTCAGAGACTGAGGCGGTGGCGCTGCCGGTCGGACTCCCGGATGCCGAGACAGTGGGCGTGCAGGAGCACGTCACCGTCGCACTCTGCGTCGCGGAGCCGGACTGCGAAGGCGTCGGGGTCAGAGAGCACGACTGAGTGGCGGTTGCCGTTGCTGTGACGGTCGCGGGCTCCGAGGCCGACAAGGTCGCGGTGAGTGTCACGGTGCAGGAGGCGGTCGGGGAACCGGTGGTGGCACTGGTGCGAGTGCGTGTGCCGGAGGTGGAGATTGTGGGGGAGAGGGTGTGCCGGGGCGTGTGGGTCCCAGTAGGGGTCAGACTCGTGAGAGCGGTCCTAGTGCCGGTCCGCGTGCTGCTGGCGGTCGGAGGCAGCGTCACGGACGACGAAGCAGAGTCCGTGGCGGTCCGAGGCACGGAAAGGGACGGCGTGAGGCTGAGACTGGGCGTTGCGGTGGGGGTTGGGGTGTCCGTTGCGCTGGCGGTTGGGGTCTGGCTGCAGCTGGGGCTGGCGCTCGGGGTGGGGGAGGGCGTGGGTGGTGCAGATGCGGAGGGGCTGGCGGTGGGGGTGTGCGTCGTGGTGCGGGAGGCGGTGCCACTGGGCGTGGGGGAGGGGCAGCAGGAGCCGGAGAGGGTGGGGGTGCTGCTGCCGGTGCGAGTGGGGGTACCGCTGAGGGTTGGGGTGCGGGAGTGCAGGGCGGTGGGGGTGGGGGTGGGGGTGGGGGTAAGGGTGGAAGTCGTGGATGCGCTGCAGGTGGGCGTGGTAGTGGGGCCGGGGCTGCAGGAGTGCGTGGAGGTTTGAGACGGGGTACCGGTGGGCGTGGGCGTGCCTGATGGACATGGGACGGGGATCGCGGGGCACAGGGGACCACCCCGAAGCCCAGAGCGCCAGGCGGTGCTCCTCAGCAGCAGGGAACAGCACCACATCAGGCCATGCTCATTGAGGTATACCCCACCGTGAACCAGCACCAGACTACGCCATTCGCATCAAACCGGGACCGGGCAAATGGATGTCCAGGGGCGAGGGAAGTCATCAAAAATGTTTCTCCGGCGCCTTCGGCCCCCCATTTTTCTGGTTGTCGGATTGTCGGGTTGGAGGACGGCGGGGGGAGGGGGGGGGGGTAGCGGGGGTGCGAGAGTTTGCGTGTAGAGTTCGTGCGTCCTAAATGTAACTGCCCCCGGTCAAATCCCCCCAAAAAAACATGATGAATCGGACGGACGTCATGTGGGGACTTTACTCTCAGTGCGCAAATAGCGACAGGCCCCGGGGGCTGAGTCTGCATTTTGGGACCGAGCGTGTGGGTTTGTGTTGGCGTTTTGCACACGGCACGTTGTACTGCATCGTGTGCACACAGGGATGTGCTTATCCTGGGGAGGGGGGGGGGGGTCTGGCGGACCCACCCACCAAAGCCAAACCACCCCCCCCCCCACCCAAAACCAAAAAATTTCCCTCCGGGGAAAAATGAAATTTTGATTGGAGAGCAAAAAATGAGAGGCCCATTTTGAAGATGCAAACTTTTGTTTGCCCTCATATCCACCCACCCACCCACCCACCCAAATCCCGCAGGCTCAGCACCACCATAAAGCACAACCCCGGTGCACACCACACACTGTGCACCTGCAAAGTACACACTGCACGCTACACACTCTGCGCACTTTGCATCTGCACACCCACTGTGGTCTCTGCACACTGCACCGTGCAATCAGCACATTCGATGGCGCACTACGTCCACTTTGCGACAAATGACCATTCAGTACTTCTTTGCCTTGCAGCAGCATCTGTGGCATCGAAGTTATCCTTTCGTTTTGCACAGCTATCACTGCCTGGACAACCTGCGACTGGCTGACGGCAGCCGTTGGCTGATGCCTCTTGAGACTTGTGCTTACCGGTCGAAATTTCTTTGCACAGCAAAGACCGCCCCGTCGGTGGGGGTAGAGGTAGAGTGCTTGGGTGCCAACACTTCATCTGGGATAGTCTGGTCGACAAGCCAACCGCTGGCGTGCCCGGCGGAAAAGGAGCGTCTAGGGGGGTCCAGAACTGCGCGTCTTCACTCAGAGGAGACCACGATTCCCTTCCCATGTAATGTACACAAGAACGTTCCCAGGGGGGGGCACCACTCTCCAGGCGCTGCTTTGCTCCCAGTGTACCACATTTCGTCCACCCATACGTGCCCTGGGGTCCTTGAATCGCTCTGCATATTGGTTGACCGACAGCGGTTGGCTGTTAACCGGCTGCAGTTGATGACGGACCGTGTTTGGTGGTTGATTGACGGCAGTTGCCGTCCAATGACAGACGTTGCCCTAGACGTTTGCCCACGGCAATACAATAATGACCGATGGCATCCTCTCGTGCTCTCTTCTGCTTTGCTGCGGCGGACTACATTTTTTTGGTCGATGGCACACAGAAGCTCTCTCAGAGCCCCCTGTGTGACATTCCGTCTGGTTGTTGCTCCTTTACGGGGCCCTGGACAGTCACCCGTTCTTCCCTTCGCATGTTGCGTCGGGTTGCTGCTTTCTGTTGGCCGCTGCGGCCGGTGCTCTTGCTGGTGTCGTTTCCGCGTTCGCGGAGCCCAGTAGTTGGTGTGTTGGGGCTGTGCTGAATGTGGCATGGTGTGCCGTTTGCGCGTCAGCGGCGCCCAATAATTGGCGTATTCAGGATGTGCTGGTTGTTGCCGGGGTCGTTTGACTGTTTTTGCTGTCCACGCGCCTCTTTCCACAGGCCGTCCGTAGCCTGCGTAGCTGTGTTTCTGTGTGCGTGAGGCCCAGGTGCCCTGTTCCTCCACGCACTGTCCCGGCCGTCCACCATATGTCCTTTTCCCCCTCACGGCTGGTCTGCCCCTGATGGGCTCCCGCTCCTGTTGCGCAAACAGCCCCCCCCCCCCCCCCCACGGGGGGTGTTCATTTCAGTTCTGGACGTCAAGGGTCAGGTGTGGACCCGCCACTACGCTCCAGCCGCGCCTGCCTCACGGCCTTCATTGCCTTCTCAGTTCCATTCGTGTTCATGTCGCTGCAGTTTTGCTCCCTCACGCCCCTGAATTGGGTAAGGGCTGGCTGTCGTCTATCGGGTTCGGGGCATTATCCCCTGGACACCTGGTCTGAGTCCGGGGCATAGGGTGCATTTCTTGCTCCACGCTGGTGTGCACCGCCCTACGGGTATGCTTGCTGACGCTGGCCCCGCTCGGCCACATACCTTTCGTACAGCTACTCCCGGGTCCTGGAGGGTGCAGGGAGGTCAAACAACCGAGCTGGCCGCTGCCACCGACCATGGCTTTGGTTTAGGGCCTTAGGATTGAAAACCCCGCAGTGGGTACAGGTTGTGTTGAGGTCAATACAAACAACCATACAATGAGAGGACGTCCAGGTGGGGGGGGGGGGATAAAGGCTGAGTGAGTATGCCGGATGGTACTTCCGGATGTACGTACTTGTTCACTTTTTGAGGAGGGAATCCTCCACGCGTGGATGGGTGGGTTTGGGGGGGGGGGGGTCACGTGTTTCGGGTTTTGGGGCATTTTTGAATTTCGTGTTTCATTCTGAGCAATTTGAATATACACAAGGCCGGGGGGTAAATCTCCTTTTTTACCATTCACCACAAATGGGGGGAAAATAGGGGAGAATGGGGAAAACTGGAGGAATTTTTCTGTGCCCCAGTCCACAGAGGCCAAAAAAAAAAAGTTCCGGGCTCCGCTGCACACGTTCCTCTTTGTTCACCGTTGGTGTGGGTTGGGGGTCCTGAGGGGGGGAGGGGGGGGGGGTGGGGGTCCGGCCTGACACGTACAGCCCCCCCCCCCGTGCCCTCCCCCAGGGGTATGTGCCAGCCCTGCCAGGACGTGCACTGCGCGACTCGCTGACACCCAGTCCCCTGGATGCCGGTGTGATTGCTGTGCATCCGCCTCATGAACGTGATGGTGGGTCGGCATATCATGCCGTACCGGTACCCACCTTCCCCTTTTACCTGCACCGAGTCCCTCCCCCTGGCGCCGGAGTCACACCTGACAGTGTGACAGACGGGGTTGCCGTGCCCGTATGGGACGGGCTGGGACTGGCCGTCGCTGTGGAGGTCTGGGTGCGCGTCGCTGTGCCCGTTTGCGTGTCGGGGGCGGTGGCCGACGGTGTTGCGGTGGCGGAGAACGTGGCCGTGGCGCTTCGCGTCTCCGACCCGGAGCACGAGAATGTGGCCGTGAGTGTGCGGCTGAGGCTGGCAGTGGGGGTGAAGGTGTACGTATGGGAAGCACTCAGCGATTGGGTGTAAGTAAAGCTGCTGGTGCGGCTATACGTAGCGCTGGCAGTAGGAGTAATGGTTCCCGACAGTGTACATGTGGTTGTGGGGCTAGGCGTCGCACTTGGGGTCACCTGCAAAATCGACACCAGCCTACAGACACCACACCACACCACACCATTTTCCGCAAAACGCAACACAACACAACACAACACAACACAACACAACACAACACAACACAACACAACACAACACAACACAACACAACACAACACAACACAACACAACACAACACAACACAACACAACACAACACAACACAACACAACACAACACAACACACCACAACACAAAACATAACACAACACACCACACCACAACACAACATAACACAACAGAATGCCCCCCAGCACCGCGCAGGACGAAAAGGAGGGAGAGACATGAAACACCCCAATGGGTGCAGACCGCCAATCACCCAAGAAGAAATCTTTTGGTCCCTCGTGGCGTGACCGTTAGCGTCACTTGCAGCACAACAGACCAAACCACACCACATGACGCCACCCAATATCCTGGGGGGTCTGAGGATGCAAATCTTGTACCCAGAAGGGCCCGGAAAAATTGCTCCATTCCAAAGTTTTGCTCTTTCTCTGCAGAAATGTTGGAGGGGAGGGAAGAAAGGCGTCTGGCATCCTACAGCTGTTGGGGACCTCGTACTTTTGGGTGTGTGGGCGGGGGGGTGGATCAGTCAGTAGAAAGGATCCAAGAAACAGCACGCCAATCTCTGGTTGGCACCTGGGGTGTCGCGTGCCGTCTGTGTGCTGTCCTGTGTTGCGGGTGCCGCCAGGGTTTTGCTTTATCATTTGGTGTGCGGGGTATGTCCTCGAGACGAATTTGCAAAGTCGATACACACAAGAAACAAATTGTTGTGTGTAGAGAGTAGGCTGCAGCCAAAACTATGCACACCTGGCACAGAGAAAACAGTAGTGCATGTGCAAGGAAGCACGATACACAGGTTTGGCTGGCGGTCTTTCCGTCCCTTCTCTTATCTTGTATATGGCCAAAAAGTGTGTGTGTGTGTGTGTGTGTGTCTGTGTGTGTGTGGCATCGAGCGGTCTATCAAAAAGTGTGTGTGAGACATGAGACATCCAAGGGATCTATCAAAAAGTGTGGGTGGCATAAGAAGATCTACCGAAAAGAACACCAAAAAAGGCGGAAGAAACATCACATTCCTGAGCAACAGCCTTGCCTCACGACCTACAGCATACCGTGCAAGACGGAGTCCTCGTTGGTGTGGGGCTGGGGGTCAGGCTGCAGGTATCCGTGAACGTTGCCGAAAGGGTGCCCGTAGCCGTGATACTCATTGACTCGGTGAGAGAGGGTGTCAGTGTGGGCGGGGGCGTCGCAGTCGGGGAGGTGGAGCCTGTGGTGGTAGACGAAGCGGTGTGTGTGCGCGTGGACGATGGTGAGGGGGTCCAAGTCAGGGTGGGGGTGTAGGTACCAGTGGTGGTAATGGTAGAGGTGAGGGTAGTGGTGTGGCTACCGGATGGGGTGCGCGTAACGGTGGGCGTTGCCGATGCTGTGGGCGTCGACGTAGGACTGGTGGTAGGGGTCGGGGTTGGCGTGGTAGTGGGAGTGGTGGTTGGCGTCTGGGATGGGGATAGACTGAGAGACGGGGTCAGGGTGGGTGTGGCGGAATATGTAAGTGACGGTGTGGGCGTCGGCGTGGGCGACGGCGTGGCTGAGGGCGTTGGAGAAGGTGTTGAGGAAGGGGTGTGCGTTAGTGAATCCGTGGCGGTGGCGCTTCTGGTGAGTGTGGGCGTGTTCGAGGGTGTGCAGGTAGCTGTTGGTGTGGGTGTGATAGTACGTGTGGGCAGGACAGTGGGCGTTTGCGTGCTTGTGGACGTTGCGGTCAGAGACAGTGTCGGGCTGGGAGTGAGGGTGCCTGTCTGTGTGGGGCTGGTGGTGGCTGTCTGGGATGCACTCACAGAGGCCGTGGGGGAAGGAGTCGGCGACATCGTGGGAACGACGGTGTGCGTGTCGGTGACCGATGCAGACAGGGTGGACGTAGTGGTCGGCGTGGGCGTGGGCGTGACTGTGTAACTTGATGTCATCGAGGATGTCAATGTGGGGCTGGTGGAGGGTGTGAGGGTCGGCGTGGCTGTACAGGTAGGCGTGGCAGTCAACGTGGCTGAGGGTGTGAACGTGGGGCTGAGGCTGGAGCTGTGGCTAGGGGTTAGGGTTGGGGTCGATGAGAGCGTTGCTGTGGGTGACGGTGTGGGCGTCGGGCTTGGTGATGCGCTGCTGGTGGGCGTCAATGAAGAGGTTGGTGTCGAGCTTGACGTGGGCGAGGCTGTGAGCGTTGGGGTGGCTGACGCGGTGGGTGTCAGTGTGGGTGTGGGTGTGGGTGTGACGGTTGACGTTGGTGATGGCGTCAGGGTTGGGGTGGGCGACGGAGTCACACTGGGTGTGGGTGTGTCAGTGACCGTGGGCATGGGTGTGCAAGTGCCTGTCGTAGATGGTGTGGGTGAGCCTGTGTGGGTGGAACTCGGGGATGGCGTGCGTGTCATGGAGACTGTCGGCGTCGGCGTCTCAGAGGAGGAAGGTGTCGCCGACAGGGATGGGGTGCCGGTCGCAGTGCCGGAAGTGGTGAGGGAACGGGTCAGTGACGAGGAGCCTGAAGCTGTGGAGGTGCGACTGCCGGTTGTGGAAGCGCTTGACGTAAGGGTTGTAGAACAAGTTGCAGTTGGGGTTCGAGATGGCGTGGGAGAGACAGTAGCAGAGGGCGTAGGCGTCGGCGTTGACGACACGGTCTCGGTCACAGTGGCCGTTGGCGTCGGCGTTGGCGACACTGTTGCGGTGGGGGTTGTGGTGGGAGTTGGGGTGGGCGTCAGGGTTGGGGTGTGTGTGGGCGTCGCGGACGGAGATGGTGTCCGAGTGGGCGACGTGGTATGCGTCCCGGTTGCGGTGGCTGTTGGGGTCGGGGTGGGTGTGTGGCTCGGCGTGCTGGAGCTCGTGGTCGTCGGCGTTGGTGTTGGTGTCAGCGTTGGTGTCAGGGAGGGTGTGGGCGTAGACGTGGCACTGACAGAAAAACTGCAGGCTACGGTCAGGGAGATTGTCTGTGTGAGCGTGCGAGAAATTGAGGGAGTGGGTGTGGGCGTTCCCGTTGGGGTTTCGGTAGGACTTGGGGAAAGCGTTGGTGTCGACGTCGGGGAGGCAGAGGGCGTGGGTGTGGGTGATGTCGTCCCTGTTGGGGAAGGAGATGGTGTGGGCGTTGCTGTTGGGCTGGGTGTGGGTGTCATCGAGGGTGTTGTTGTGGGTGTTGGGGACAGTGTGGGCGACAACGAGGGAGAGGATGTGGGCGATGGTGTGAGCGAAGCAGAAAGCGTCGGCGTTGGTGTTGGAGACAGTGTCTGCGTCGACGTGGGGGTACCCGAGGGTGTTGGAGTGGGCGATGCAGTGCCTGTAGTGGTCGGACTTGGGGTCGGCGTTGCTGTGGGGGTGATTGAGGGTGTCACCGTTGGTGTCGGTGTTGGCGAAGGAGACGGTGTAGGTGTGGGCGTAGCGGAGGCCGTGGGCGATGGCGTCTGTGTTACAGAAGGCGTTGGCGTTGGTGTCGGAGACAGTGATGGTGTTGACGTGGGGGAAGTGGAGGGCGTGGGTGTGAGTGACACGGTGTGTGTTGCCGTTGGAGTCGGTGTGGGCGTCATTGTGGGCGTGTCTGAAGGCGTTGGCGATGGTGAGGGTGATGCGGTCCCGGTTGGGGTCAAGGATGGTGTGGGCGTCAATGTTGGGGTCAGTGTTGGGGTCAACGAGGGTGTTGGTGTCGGCGTTGGGGATGGTGAAGGTGTGGGCGTACTAGAGAGTGTGGGTGATGGCGTGGGCGTCGCAGAAGGTGTTGCTGTCGCCGACAGAGTACATGTCGGTGTTGACGTTGGGGAGGTGGAAGGCGTAGGCGAGGGTGACACACTGCCTGTTGCAGTTGGAGTTGGCGTTGGTGTTATTGTGGGCGTGGCTGAAGGCGTTGTCGAAGAGGTTGGTGTGGGGGTCGGAGACGCTGTGGATGATGGTGTGAGAGAGGTTGTGGGCGATGGCGTGGGCGATGCAGAAAGCGATGGGGTTGGTGATAGAGACACCGTGGGTGTCGACGTGGGGGAAGCCGAGGGTGTTGGAGTGGGTGATGCGGTGTCGCTGTGGGTCGGTGTGAAACTGGGCGTCGCTGTGGGGGTGGTGGAGGGTGTCACCGAAAGTGTCGGTGTTGGCGTCAACGATGGTGTGTGTGTGTGCGTAGCGGAGGCTGTGGGCGATGGCGTGGGTGTTCCTGAAGGCGTTGGCGTGGGGGTATGCGTTGGTGAACGTGTCGCCGTTAGTGAGAGCGTGGCGGTTGCAGTGGGCGACGGAGTCATCGTCCATGTCGGAGTCGGTGTTCGGGTCGGGCTCGGCGTCAACGTGGAAGTTTGTGAGCACGTTGCCGTCGGCGTCGGGGATGCGCTCATGGTGGGGGTCGCGCTACGCGTTGGTGTAGGTGTGGCCGTTAGTGACCTTGAAAGCTCTGGTGTTAGCGTTTGGGTGTGAGGTGACGTCTGCGTGGGCGTTGGCGTCTTTGTCAGTGTGGGTGTCCCAGTGGATGTGGGCGTGGCTGTAAGCGTCGCCGAGGCCGTCAGAGTGGGGACAGGCGTGGCCGTGGTCGAACACGTGGGTGTTAAGGTGGGTATAATGCTGTTGGTGTGCGTGGGCGATAATGTTGACGTGAGTGTGGATGTGCACGTGCTTGTGCCTGAGCTGGTGGACGAGGGTGAGACTGTGGCTGTGTGTGTCCCCGTCGGTGTCTGTGTTAACGTGGGTGTGGGGGAGGCCGTGTGCGTGGGTACTAGCGTTCTTGTTGCCGTGTGTGAGGCTGAGATGCTCTGGGTGTCGGAGCTGGTTTGGGAAGGCGCCACAGTGTCGGACTCCGTGGCGCTTGGGGTGCATGTCTGCGTGGGAGTCTGCAAAAACATTGTGGATGGGGTCAGGACGATTAAACAACATCCGTTATCATGACCCTCCAACACACAACCACTCAACGGTCCGCCATGTTGGGGAGGGGGGCGCGCGGAATGAAAATTTCATGGGAAAGGGTGGAACTGGGTTGGCAAGGGAGGCACGTATGCCCCCTCAAAAAGTTAAGCTGACGGCCCGAGTGCGACAAATGCGGGGGCATAAGCCGCCACAATGAAGGAATGAATGAGGAGTGCACAACATGGCGGAAATGGACCACACATTTTTGATACCACTCCTTGGGAATTGCGTTTGACACAATAGCCGAGAGCACACCATGTTAAACTAAGAGGTTAAGCTGAGAGTCAACATGTTGCTCTTGTGAGTGATAGAGATGAGATATGCTCGTGCTTAGAGGCGGAGCTGTGGCGAGTGCAATTTGAGCTGACCCCGATGCGCTGCACTGGGCATTGGTGCGTCATAGATTATCGTGTCGTGGAATCCACCATGTGGTTCCAGGAGCTTTTAGCTTGCTTGCTTTCATTAGCAATAGCTTTCTCTGGTCCCAACCCAACATGGGCGTTTCTCTTGCCCCTCCGCTAGTGCGTGCACCGATTGCATCGAGCGCATCGCGCACGTCACGACCATTGCTTCGGTGGCTACGGGACAATATTATTGGACGCACTGCGCAACACCATGGGGGCTAGGTTGGAGCATGCATATTTGCTTGTGCGACCGTTGAGATCAACTCGATTATGAAAACCCAAATAGGTAGGCAGACAGCAACGATCGCGAGAATCTGGAGTGCAACACTGAATAGCCTCATCACCCTGTGTTCTTGGCAAGTGATGCCGAAGAAGACCACCACCCTTGCAAAAGGCGAAGGCAACAAGCATAGGACTGACCAATAGGTTCTATTGCCCTATGATGCCCAAACAACATGACCTGTGAACTAGTGAGCGTGGGGAGAGATGTTGTGGTTTGAGAAATAGTCCGAGAAGATGTTGAACTACGCGTAGAAGTTGAAGTCGGAGATGACGATTGAGTCGCGGTGGACGTCACACTCGCAGTAGAAGTCGCTAATACCCCAAATGCCGTCATCTTGTTACCTTGTGCGACGTGGGCAAGAGAAGACTTTTTGCGCAAGCAAGCAACAATTCATCATCACCGGTGAAGCTCGATGGACTATTGGAAAATCGTCATCTAGGCCGATGGACACGCAGCAGACAAACACCGACACCTTTGTACAAAAGAGTAGAGATTCGCAATAGATTGGAAGGACCACACCACATACCAGGTGGATGTGGACCACAAACCCATAGTATGAAAAGAATCAAACCAAATCTTCGGTGCCGCATTTCAAACTGCAAAATCGTACATCTTACACGTCGTTTGCTTGGTGGTGCGCTTGGCACGGCGTGAAATGCGAACACCCAATAAAAACAAAAACCACTACACCATGATCTCTGTGTAGTAGAGCAAATATAGCCACGAATAGATGGCTTCTCCGGTGGCACACACTTGGCAGAAAATGCAATTGGCATTGTGTAGTTCCACAAAATGTATAGTCAAGCACAAGGGCACACAAGGGAGACAACCGAGTGGCGTGAGTGGGCTTTGCGCGCAAAACCTCCATAGCCCCGAGCTACGCTTTTGTGCCGCATTTTGAGGGCCCATGTGCGTACCGTCGAAAGCTCCACACGTGTCTCACCACCACAACACACCGATTTCCTCAATAGGCACGCTTGCAAGAGATATGCTCATGGCTTGCTTGAACAAAGCGTGCAAGAGTGCGGGTATCTTGTGGGGTTACTTTTGTCCCCATCGCACTACAAATTGATTGAACGCCATGTGCTCAAATCTTGCATCAGCGACTCACCCCTTGTGTTCAACCCTCCGCTATTTGCACCCGCCTTTTGGGTGATTGGCTTTCGACATTGTGTCCGCGCAATCGACACTCACTACTATACGGTTGTTTTCCATTGCTCGCACTCTCATTGGCCCACTCACGATCGAAACTGGATCGCGTGTCCATTTTGAAGTAGAAGAGCGGTAACTCATTGTTTTGAGAGGGACGTTCGGGGTTGAGTGGAAACCGAGTGTTGAGAGGGACGTTCGGGGGTCAGAGTCAAGTATGCCTTTGTAGAAACGTCCCCGAGAAAACGATGGCAAATGACACGCACACAAGGCACACACGAGCACCCTCATGGATAACTAAGAGGGTTTGATGACACCTTCGCTTGCCCACTACCGCGTGCGCTGAGGAGTTGAGTACACACATATTGGGGATGCCATTGCAACCAAATGACATGAAAAAAGAGCACGTGACTCCAGGGGCTTTTTGTGTCGCCCCCCCCCCCCACCCACCATTGTTGGGGACATAGGGTTGTTCTTCGCCGCAGACCACTTGAAAACAAGGCATGTCTCGTATTGAAAACGACCAAACGAATGAAAGGGTGTTGCAGGAAAATTCACGTCGTGCATATCAATCTAATCAAAACAACGGGGCTTGCGATCATTTATGGATGCGGGTAATATTGGGTGGATTTCCACAACCGGGGGGCCTGCATGGCCTCCGTTGGTTTTTTCTTCGGTTGGTGTGTGCACATGAGAAGGCAATGGCACGCACGAGCGAGCTAATCTTGTCGCAACATGAGAAGAAATACCATCAACAATGAGGGAGCAATGGTTTGTAAAGTAGCCCGGCCATAGAACGCTTGCAAGCGTCTCATGGGACGTAAACCAAAATGGGCACTCGGTAAGGAGGACATGCACACACACGCTCTAACTGGGTCGGAGTGAGAACGTGGTTGAGTACGTCTGATCACTTGCGTTGTCTCGACCTCATGACCCCGAAAAGAGGTAGAGGCGCCTTCCACTGGAACCGTTTGGTGGTAAATCGTTAACGTGGGGCGAGATTGTGGAACGAGAATCGTCCGCTCAATCTCGCGGAAGAGCTAACAATTATCGTTGTGAAATTAGGTTGTCTAGTGGAACGATGGTCATGAAACCAAAATTGGTAAACTCCGAATTTACTTTGGTTGACAAGCATTCGGGCGTTTCCCACAACGGAACTGTGTGAGTGCGAGAGTATTATCGGACAATGTAATACAGCACCTGAGTTCTATGTGTAAGATACAAAATGCACGTTCCCTGTTCGCCAGCTGAAGGGTCAGTCGAGTCACTTAGCACCATTGGAGTTCGGTGTTGCCTCGTGCCTCTCCTTCCCCTTCACTGCGTCCAAGGTTGGGTTCCCGACTCGGACTACATGACGGACACAAATGTTACCATTTAATTTAATTGTGCAACATTTTGGGCACTCCTGCTTACAAATTGTGCTCATACAGTTATGGTCACCTATGGTTGGTTGAATCACGAATGCGTGTTTTTGAGCACAACCGGCAAATCCACTTGTTCCTAACATTTCAGCAGTTCAAATCTATTGTCCAAGTAATTGTTTTTGGATTGAGCTCTGTTAATTTCATCATCTCAGTCTGCATGAGGTACAATTGAAGTTGTGCAACAACGATCTAGCTTGAAGTGCTAAGGAGAGCCGTAGCCATGTAGCACTAGCTACGCCTTCCTAGCGGTGCTTATTGGACCCGAGGCCCCTGCAAAAATTAGTTGGCGGATCGCCGCCACGACGACTGCCACGATGCGTGGAGGGAAACGCTAAGTAGAAATACTAGTTGTGCAAAAGTGCACACAATCCCACCACCCTTATGTTGGGAGTGACGCTATGTGCTTGTGTGGGCAGTTGCTTCCTTTTCCTAGGGATACCCATGGAGGTTCCAAAAAACCTTTGTGCCCACACAAGTGTGCAACGTGTGGCCGGGAAAATTTTCTTCTCTAAAATTTCCTGCTAAAGTTCTATGTGTCCCAAATAAGGTAGGCCCTAATCCATGCTCTTGACATAGCTTTTTGGCCTCTCGGATGCCTTTTTGATCTGACAATTTTTCGACTTCTTGATACTTGGCACTTTCGGCGTCTGTCAAGGCACATGCCAAACCCCAATTCGTGGTACCACACATAACACAGTGGTATTAATAGTACTGGAATGGGGGTAGCGACATCCCATGCCCTTACTGTGAAACATGAGTTTAATTTGAAACAATTAAGAAAACTAGTGAAATTGTTCAAGACTTCGAAATCATAAGTCTTGGGACATTATCAAGACCATTTGGGACATTACGAGACTTTTTTCTGGGACATTATTGGACAACCGGCCACCGCTTCCGCGACCGCGGTGGTGTTCGCGGCTAGATTTCGCAAACTTCCGGTCATGCCACGTCGTCGAGACAAACTGCAATTAAGAAGAACTTGATGCAGGGCAGAAATTTCCATGATGTTTTCAGGAAATTTTAGAGAAGAAAATTTTCCCGGCCACACGTTGCACACTTGTGTGGGCACAAAGGTTTTTTGGAACCTCCATGGGTATCCCTAGGAAAAGGAAGCAACTGCCCACACAAGCACATAGCGTCACTCCCAACATAAGGGTGGTGGGATTGTGTGCACTTTTGCACAACTAGTATTTCTACTTAGCGTTTCCCTCCACGCATCGTGGCAGTCGTCGTGGCGGCGATCCGCCAACTAATTTTTGCAGGGGCCTCGGGTCCAATAAGCACCGCTAGGAAGGCGTAGCTAGTGCTACATGGCTACGGCTCTCCTTAGCACTTCAAGCTAGATCGTTGTTGCACAACTTCAATTGTACCTCATGCAGACTGAGATGATGAAATTAACAGAGCTCAATCCAAAAACAATTACTTGGACAATAGATTTGAACTGCTGAAATGTTAGGAACAAGTGGATTTGCCGGTTGTGCTCAAAAACACGCATTCGTGATTCAACCAACCATAGGTGACCTTGCAAGCGTTCTATGGCCGGGCTACTTGACAAACTATTGCTCCCTCATTGTTGATGGTATTTCTTCTCATGTTGCGACAAGATTAGCTCGCTCGTGCGTGCCATTCTCGTGTGCACACACCAACTGAAGAAAAAACCAACGGAGGCCATGCAGGCCCCCCGGTTGTGGAAATCCACCCAATATTACCCGCATCCATAAATGATCGCAAGCCCCGTTGTTTTGATTAGATTGATATGCACGACGTGAATTTTCCTGCAACACCCTTTCATTCGTCGGGGTGTGACCAAATGTAGTGGCATCACTTGTGCAAAGGAATCCCTTGATGGTACTGAATCGCCAAATTTCCACACCTTTTGTTCATGAAACGGCACGAGGAGGAGGAGCTCGTTCCTCCGAAAAGGCAAAAGCAAAATGGAGCAAACGACTTGACCTTGCTTGTCAACCATGGTTTGGATCGATTGGTTGTTCGGTGGTTGGTGTCGGTTGTTCGGTGGTTGGTGGTGGTTTTTCCTTGGTTTGCCGGTGGTTGTTCGGTGGTTGGAAGTGGTTGTTAGGTGGTCGCCGACGGTTGGTGGTGGTTGGTGGTGGTTGTTCGGTGGTTGGCGGTGGTTGTTCGGTGGATGCCGGTGGTTGTTTGGTGGATGCCGGTGGTGTTCCGTGGTTGGTGGTGGTAATTCGGTGGTTGGCGGTGGTTGTTCGGTGGTTGGCGGTGGTTGTTCCGTGGTTTGCAGTGGTTGTTAGGTGGTTGCCGGTTGTTGTTCGGTGGTTGGTGGTGGTTTTTCCTTGGTTTGCCGGTGGTTGTTCGGTGGTTGGAAGTGGTTGTTAGGTGGTTGCCGACGGTTGGTGGTGGTTGGTGGTGGTTGTTCGGTGGTTGGCGGTGGTTGTTCGGTGGATGCCGGTGGTTGTTTGGTGGATGCCGGTGGTGTTCCGTGGTTGGTGGTGGTAATTCGGTGGTTGGCGGTGGTTGTTCGGTGGTTGGCGGTGGTTGTTCCGTGGTTTGCAGTAGTTGTTAGGTGGTTGCCGGTTGTTGTTCGGTGGTTGGTGGTGGTTGTTCGGTGGTTGGCGGTGGTTGTTCCGTGGTTGGTGGTGGTTGTTCGGTGGTTGGTTGTGGTTGTTCGGTGGTTGCCAATGGTCACAATAGGATTACGCATTGGAGGAGTAGTGGGGCTTGTCATTGGCAAAGGGAGCAAACCTCACCGCGTCGGGGCATAACCAAATGTAGTGGCATCACTTGTGCAAAGGAATCCCTTGATGGTACTGAAGCGCTAAATTTCCACACGTTTTGTTATGGCTGCGCATTTCCGGTTGTGAATGAAACGGCACGAGGAGGAGGAGCTCGTTCCTCCGAAAAGGCAAAAGCAAAATGGAGCCAACAACTTGACCTTGCTTGTCAACCATGTTTTGGATCGATTGAAAACTCGTGGCCACATGGATACCAAGGTTATTGATGAATTGAAAGAGGAGTTCATGCGCAAAATATCCGACGTGGCTTATCACCAATCCTCAAAGATTTTGCACTCCAAATTGGAGCCCTATTTCATGGACATCCCCGAAAGTTGCAGGTGTGGAATTCCCCATGTCCACGAGTTTCTCAAATGAAGGGCCAAAATGAAGGTTTCTCGCGGTGTTGCTGATAGATTTGTGAAGAACACAAAACTCGGCAACGGCCAACCGTAACGACAAGGACATGGGAAGTTCGTTTCATCACCTTGCTTTTTGTTTGGATTCCCACAACTTTCTACGTTAGTTGTTGGTGTTTCGTGTAGGTACCTGGAATCGCCATCATGGAAAGTATCCTCACGAAGCGCCTCCAATTGGTCAATCACGGACTAGTGGCCTCGGATCCTCGCCCACGGCGACACATAGGACAAACGGAAGTACCTCGTCCCTTACAAGATGCTATCAGCGGTCCGCACAAGGAGCCACAAGTGTTGATAGTAGGTGCTGCAGCCGCCGGGCTCTCGACTGCGGCTTGCCTTTCGCGGATTGGAGCAAGATGAAACAATCGGGGGTGTTTGGGAGAAGCGGTACGATCCCCTTCACCTGCATTACATCCTCGATAATTGTCACCTGCCGTTCATGCCCATGCCGTACAGTTATCCGGTGTATCCGTCACGAATGTCAACTACCTCCAATCTTACCAAAGGATGGGTTGGAGGTGCAATTGCGCTATACTGTCGTGCATGCGTTCCAACCATGCGAAGGGGTGTGGGAGGTGCACGCACAGGATTTGGCAAACGGGAGCGCAAAGACCTTTAGGTATGCCCTCCTTTGAGCTACTACTACTGTCTCGCGAGTTGCAATCCGGGATAAAGTGGTGGACGAGGAACGTACGTCCCGACCCCACATTAAACTTTGTGCTAACTTTTTTCGAAATGTTACTCGGTACGTATACCATTCCACACGGGCCACTGGTAGACGAGAGCGCAAGATTGGTGTGTGCGCTAAGTTTGCTTTGCTGCTCGAAGGAGTTTAGCATGTGGAGACCCGACCATTTCTCCCAAAATGCGTCCACAACCATTCAGTCCAGCACGCATCCCGGCCATTTAACACCATCTTATGAGGTGAATGTCCTTTCGAGCATTGAACATGCAAGAATGGTTTTTATACGCCCAACGGGTTGATGAAGGGGCTTGAGTGGCCCCTTGGTTGGTTGCTTGGACAATTAAGCGCCTGATTGGGGCGGGTGCGCAAATGCCACAGGCAAGATAATAGAATCGTTCTCTTACTTCGGCAAAAGCGTGGTGGAAGTGCATTTTGGAACTTGGTGGTAGCCCTTGTTTCGAGATTTCCACTACGGTTGACACATGGCAAAACTAGAAAAATTTGCGAGCGACGACGAAGTACACACTAATGCTCACCGAACCGAATGCTTGGACGATTTCTTGTCCACCCCCTCCACCTTACCCCGTAGTCACGTCATGGCAACTGATGGGGGCCCTATGTGCCGTTGCATGTGCAACGGGGGTTGCTTCTCCCCCCAAACCAACGGTCGACTCCGTTGTGATGCGCGGCTTTGAATGTCTCGTTCATGTGCATAGGAAAGTCCTACCGAAGGGGCCCAAGGGAGGCTCACCCTTTGTAACGCCTCGGGTGCTGGTGGTCGCTAACGGCATGTTTACGAAGAAATTCATGCCGAGTTCAAGTGGCCACGAGGCGTTCAAGGACCACATATTGATTGCACTCCTCGGAGTATCGGACCGGTGCTATTTTCAGGAACAAGAGTGTATTGGTGGTTTCGGGGCCAAGCTCACATGCGATTTATGGGAGCAAAGTGTAGTCATTTCCCATGGTCATGTGTCCACCAATGGACCACCCCCACCCCACACCAGATGATGTAGAGGAATGAGGTCGCGCCCCAATAACAATGAGGAACGAAAAATGCAGCAACAGCCAACCGCCCCGTCAATGCATGCCGAAAAGCCATGAGCGGACACCACAACAACCAATCTCAAAGCAACCGTTCCCGCACAAACACTGTGACAAAGCCATGTGTGGGGGGTGCATTTTGTGGGGCCTTAATAGTTCCAGTTGCACTGTTTTCCCTGCGGTGTTACCAGGCACATGTAAATTGTTTGCGGGAATGTGCTACATAGGGTGACTCTATATCGTCCAACACAGCCAAACGTGGGCCATTACCGGTGCTGCCGTCGCCACAATCAGTGCCGGTGTTGCTGCTTCTGCCGCTACTATCGCTCAGCTCGTGCTGGTTTACTGCAGCGGTGCTGTTATCACTGCAACCGGTCTTAGCATGGCTTCACCGATTTACTTCTTCACTGAGCGCGCGCACCTAGTGTGAGCCAACGGAGGGCCGAGGAGCCTCCTTAGGAGGCTCGTGCCCCCCCCGGTTGTGCCTCGGGAGACCTCGAAAAGGGTACCACCCTATGCCTGAATCAAGACTGCATTAGGTATTGCTACCTGTACACCAGTTTCAGAGCAACTCCGAAAGCACCACTCAAGGACCCCATTGAAGAACCTCCCCTAAGGACCCCCTGAAGGACCCCCCTGTCCATTGCTCGGGCCCTGTATCTTGAGGGCTCACACGGAGGAGAGGTGTTGTCGTGAGGAAGCAATCAAGTCCAACGGGACGAGAACTGCAACGGGACCGGTACGCCGTTGAGGCACAGGACAGCACTAGACCCGTCTTGTGGCTCCTTCCCTTGTCTCGTCTGCTTAGGGTGTCAGCCCGCATGTTGGTATTGAGGCCACGGGGCAATGCATTTTGCACAATGATTGCACTGATCCCCATGTTGCAACGGCACAGATATGGTTGACATAACGCATTTTGTGCACTTAGGAGGGCGTCAACAAGGGAGTATCATCGGCGATTTCAACAAAGCACCACCGTGGAAGCGGAGGCGGAAGGACTTGTTGATCTCGGAGGACGACCTACTCGTCTCCTTTTCCGCGGAAGAGTGTTACGGCAAATACGTGGACCTACATGATATTTATCAAGAGTACAACAACTTGAAGTTCAATTTTGATAATACTACGGTGAACACCACAGAGGCGAATCAAGGGGCCAACCCACTTGCGCTTGTGGCAGCGCGTCATCAATCCATTGATTATACCACCTTTTTGCAGGTCTCAATTTGCCCGTTGCCAGTTGCCCGTTTGCGTGGATCCTCCAGGGAAGGATGCAAAAGGTGGGTGCATTGGGAAGGTTGAACACAGTGCTCCACGAGCAAGGAGCTTGTTTGAGACCAAACCCATGTCCGGAGCCGTTCCCAAGTCAAAACCAACACAAGAATCAATTTCGAAAGGTGATGTTGAAGACGCCAACTTTTTGGTCGCGCCCCCGAACACAACCAACACATACGTGGTGGAAACTTGAAAATTGATCGTAGATGGACACAGTTTCCTCATTGATGCTCCCGCATCAGTGGTGAGTAATTGAACCCTGAGTTTGCTCGGGGATTTGTCATTGGGTCGCGCATGCTGCGGGTGCTGAGCAGCAAGGAATTCGGTGGCCATCTGGATGGTATGTAAGTGCGTGGCACCTCGCATGGTGGCGTTCTAATCACCGCAGGAGTGGGCAAAACTAGCAGGCCTTAGTATGCGTTGATTGGCAATTTTAGAATCAACACATGATGGCCATCATGTCGCATGTGCTGCACGTACAATGCTTTGTCTTTTTCTCCATAACACTTCACAAAGTGCTCTGGGAAGCTAGCAAAGATTCTCTGATCTTTTTGGGAAGGTTTTTGCAGTAGATGTTCCAGTTTGGCGTTATGGGGCTGATGGGGATATGGGTGTTGAGATGACAGGGTGTTGCTGTTGAGATGACAATGCTTTGTCTTTTTCTCCATGACATTTCACATAGTGCTCATGGAAGCTAACAAAGCAAGATGTTTCGCAGCATTGCATCAAACAGCATGTGCACAAGCGTTACTTGAACTCGTTTTACTTTAATTAGTGTTCTTTTGCCCTGCAGAGAACCAGGGAAGCAAGTTCGATCCGTATGTGTGGAGGTTGGCAGCTGAACGCCATGGCTGGAAGAGAGTGGCAGTCAGAGGTGCGCCTCAAGCCTTTACAATTTCTCTCCATCGTTCATCTGGGACAAGAGTTACTCTCCCGACGCGAAAGTTTTCGCCACTCAAACTGCCAATTTTATGAAGGATTCAGTCGTTCCACGGGTATCTACGGTTGATTTGACCTAGCCGCAGGCAGAAGGTGAGCTGCACCGTTTCTTGGCGGCTGAAGGAGATCAGGCTCGCGGGGACCATTTATTTACGGAAACCAACCTTGAGCGCTTGCTCGCCCATTCATTGGATTATGCGGCCCCCGAGGCAAGTTGGCTCGACGGAATCCACAAGGCGCGTGGTGTTGTTGGACAGCTCTGATTGAATCGTGGAATCAAAGGACTGAAGACGGAGGATTTGATCCGCTGCACCACATGGCGAACATCATTGTCACCAGAAGGCTGTGGGGACGGGATTCGAAGCTCAGCTGTACGATAATTTGTTTGCCAGGCAGTCGACTATCCTCGCGGAGAGTACGGAGAAGCACTTTTAGTTTGAGGTCCAAAACGCTAATCGCTGGAACAGAGATCAATTAGGAGGACGTGCGGAATCATGTCCGCAACTGTTTTTGGGCTCAGAGGGTTCGATAGCACAGGTATGTGCCCCTCTGGCGAGAACAACGCCGTTGCTTTTCGTACAGCGTAGGCCCAAAGGCACGGCAATCTGCCGTTCCTCAGCATTTTGCGCCGGGGCAGTGGCCCCGGGCTATTTTTTTTTTATACTGTATACTTCCCTTGCTGCTAAGAGAAATCTACAGCAACCAATTCAATTCTCCGGATTTCTCCAAGCTGTACCCCAGTGGTCAATGACCTCGGTTGCAATAGGCACACACGTAAGATACATTCCCACTGATTTTACGGTTGCTTCTTATTTTGTGGGAGCAGCCATCGCTGTGGTAAAGAGAGCTATCGTGCGACAAAGGGTCATGGGTCGCCGATAAGGATGGCGACAGCATGGTACCGTGGTGCATCAGGACACGTTTGCATAGATGGAAGGGGTCGATGAAAGAGAATATGCGAGACCAATGCGAGTCACATTGTTGCTTCTGCACGTTGATCCTTAGAGTAGTCCTACTATTCCCGCAGAAATCTACGACAAAGCATTGGGCGGGGTGATCCAAAAGAGACCGACCCCGCCAAACCCTACCTTGTCGCGGATGCTTAGGTGAGGTGCCCACAGGGTGCCCACAAGCACACAAAGCGCCTTCCCAAAGTTCCACAGAACCCTTTGCACAAGACCCCTCCCTGTCTTGACGCTTGTCAATTGTCATGACCCATGATAGATGACAGCCTGCTACTTTTGATGATCAAGGATCAGTGCCATGATGCAGCAAATTGTTGCGGTGTATCTGGGTCTTATGCGCAATTACAAAATGCAGACATGCCCATGGGAAACGGCATTGGAAGCATTGGCATGCAGAGAATGTGAGTGTGAGTTGGACGAACCGTCACACTCAGGGTGGGGTGGGGGGTGGGATGATCCGGCGACGCCGTGGGCTGCATAAGAACATCCCCTGTGTGCATATGTAAGAACGTAGGCAGATTAAGTACTCACAGAAGCACACAAGATGCTCGCTTACATTTCCCAGGTCATGGCCATTTGAGGACATTGCTTTCGTCTTGTGCTCTCGTCAGTCGTCGTACCTATTTACATATGGAAACACACATACAGAGTTCGCCTAAAAGAAGAGGGCCTCAGAATACAGGGTACCGATTGACCTGATTTTTTTGGTTTTAAAAAAATGCAAGTTCCAAAAGTCCACAATCATCACGGCTTGGACGTGATCCATCGATCCTGGGCTCTGAGCCACTTCCTGTTGAACATGTTTGTGTTGCACTCCCTCCGTTGCTCCTGTTTCTGTGCCACAACAGTTGTATCCTTGAATCGCCACTCGCTTTCATGCTGCTGCATTGGTTGCAATGAAGATCAACCACCTTAGACCTGTGTGTGGGTAGAGGGTGGGGCAGGGCTGACAAATGGACAGGATTTCAGAGAACACCGTGGCTCTTGGAAATCAGTTGAAAAGCTAGACAAATAGTCATCGTTTGCTCTGTGCCGAAGATTCTTCATTGAGAAATTGTGCTATCCACAGCGGATATACTGTGCACTCGGGTCCACGGGCTCAAAGTCCCCCGGTATGCCGCACAAGAGGGGGCCGGTGGGGTTTAAAAGTCACCGTGCCGTGCCATGGCATGACTACCCACCAAATAATGACCTTTCCAATGAATTACATTTGAGTTTGAATCAACGTGTTTGTAATTTTGCCTCATTGAATGTTCTTGCAATTGCAAGGTGCATTATGGGATACACACACTTTTTTCACGACCTCTGCCTCCTTGTATGCAAGTACTTTTATCTGTCGTCATTTTCCATTTGAAATTTGAAGCCTAAGATAGTGGGTCATTGCGAGATGTTTGATTGAGGGCGCTTTTGTCTACCTTGGATTCTGAATAAGCAATGTCATTGCAATGTTATGTGGCCCAAGACGGAGGGCCATCAAAGCAAATGAAGGAAGGACACCCTGCCTCCATTGCCTTTGATGGCGTGTCAGCAGTTTTCAGTTGAGTTGGGCTGGGGGGCAATTTTCAGCATTTCAACAGTTACCACTCCCAGGGGTAGGTGTGTGTGTGTGTGTGTGTGTGTGTGCGTGTGTGTCAGGGGGTTCATAGACCCCCATGTTGTACACAATTTTTTTGGGGGGGTCCAAGACCTGTGTGCCAAGCCATTTTTTGGAACACTTGGTGCACACTGTAGAACAGCAATAACCACATGATTACTGAATGGTGCTGAGATATTTAATAGAAAAAGGAAAGTAAGCAGATGGTCCTGGCGGGCACAAACCCACTCACACCAACACATATTCTGAGCACTGGTTGAACGAAAGTAACAGGCAACCCATAGTGAGGTTGTATGTGGCCCGGTGTCTTAAGGCCTTCCATGGTTTCAAGAGATCCGTGTTGTACATGCGTTCCATGTGGCCCCAGGTGTTTCCGGATGCATGCACAAACGGGCATAACTGTTCAGCGCCTAAATGTGGGAATCCTCATGATGAGAGAAACCGAAGGTTGGGTTGCGAAGAGGAAAAATATGAGGAGCGCCCACACACTCCAGGTGTCTTGCAGCGGTGTCATTACACGTTGTGGCTGCAAGTGCATTGATGTAATGAGGTAAATAGGAGTGAATGGAGACAGTCTCCGCCACTTTATGCATGCAATCCATGGTCCTCAAACACTAGATGCTGATGTACAGCCACAAACACCTCTGCCATTTGTCCCGTCACCTCTACAAGGAGCACGTTGTGCAATGGTACACAGAGGTGTGCTTGGCCATACGTGCGCCGCCATGGTTGCTGCACCTGCGGCACCTGCACCTCCGAAGTTGGCGTGTCTCCATACTTCCCCTTACCAAGGGCTTGAGGGCAAGTAAACTGGTCGTCGCAAGCCATTCATGGATGCAAGTTCACCAACAAATGTCCACCACACTCCGGTGTTAGGAAAGACAAGGGTGCCACCACCTGCCTGCAATGCACGCGGCAGCCGCCAAGACAGTGACAAGGAACGCTATCTCCTCCGAACATCTGGGGAATGTACGCTACATTGTGCCACATACACCTAAACAATCTAGGGCAACGGAGGCCATGCCAATACCTACAACACAAGGTAGCAGTGGTAACGGTGGTGGAAGTCCCCGAAGATATGCGGGACACGGATACAGATTTGCATGTTCTTGCAAGATACCAGGATGGAACATGTTAATTATCCATATCCACCTAAGTCTGGTACATGGTGCTCAGTCACCAAAGAAAACCATGGTGTGCCAGCTTTCCCAGTTGAAAACCTCAATCGTGGTTGTCACTCCACCGATGTGGCCTTGGGAATCTCCCTGTGATGTTGCAGTGTGTCATGAAGCTGTGACAACAGCCAGTGGTGGGTTGTTGGTGGGTGCAACCCGAGAATGGAGCTGACCTCTTTTGCCCACTGTTGAACAAATGATTCAGTGGAATGAGCCTGTCCAATGAGCATATTTTGCTACCCATCTCCTTTCCTTTCACTTTGCGGGCAGCCCAAAGTACAAGCCTTAGGGTTGTTTTGTCCAATGACAGTTGCATTCATTTTCTTGTCAATGTCCTAATGCTACAGTCACCAAAGCTCATGGTTGAGTGGATATGCTTGAATTAAGAAACACTCATGTAAAGTATAATATGCTGTTTGTGGTACCGCATACAAAAGACCCACTGTGGTATCCAACAAAGGGTGCAGGCTGCCCCCAACGTTAAACTTCACCCAAGAACTCCCAAAGACAAATCTCTCATTGGCAGAGGGGCAGCATAAAGCCCCCCAAAATGGCTTTGGCATCTGAGTGCAGCTACCGCTGGACCTTGGAAGCCCCATCCCATTCCATTTTGCAAATCCGTCTTTTGGTCGGTCCATGCCTGATGTTGATGGTCCGACTTTCCTGCACATTCGTGCCACGACCAGTCATGAATAGTCACGCATCAGCATGACTGTTGCCGATTTCCAATGTCATGACTCACAAATGGTCCCGAGTAGCCATGAACGCAAAGTGATAGAAAACGATCTGCAACGATTCAGACTCAGTGCCAATCCCAAACAGGTGAGGAATGTAGCATCAACGTCAGTGAGTCCAATTGGGTCCCATGAACATGATGTTTCGTTCCATGTACCACAAATTGGCCTTTGCATGTCAATTATTATTCAGACCACACCATGTCTGAAGAACCCCTTGCGTACCTCGCTAATTTGGAGAACGCCCTGGATTCCGAGGTACAGGAGACACAGCAGCTGCAGCAGCACTCTCTCCGTGGAGGATCCAGCCCTGGGAGTGGGTCAGAGTGTTCTTCGACAAGCTCGAGCCCTCGGAGTGGGGCAGAGGAGAGTCCTGGGGCAAGTTCATCTGAGGTAATCCCTTTTGCACATTTAGTGGGGTGAGGTGTGACTTGCTGCTTCCCAGGATCAGATGCAAATATAGAGGGCAGGGTTGTTGGGTAGTATGTGTTTTTCCTGCATGCACAAAAGCAGTAGCAGACCGACTGCAGACCTCTTGTCTGCTGGAATCCAGAGAGGATCTCAATTCTCAACCAGCCAGCGAATATGTGACTTTTGAGCCACACACAGCACCTGCCGACCAGCATAATTTGTGCCAACTGCACAGCAACGGCCAAGCAACATGCTTTTTACCAGCCATTTCCTACAATTTTGAGGGGCAGTTGTGTGCTTGCAATGATATGGTGGCAGGCAGGAACAGAGGCCCGAATCTGAGAGGCCAAGGATAAGTGGAGCATGGGTGTTGGGTCCATGCGCCCCATCACAGTTTCTATGTCAGCCTCTCTTGGAAGTGTCAAACGGGCATAGTTTGGAACGCAATGGATAAGAATTGGGGCTGCATTCATGTGTGTTTGTTTTGTGTGCGCTCTGTGCCATTGCGGTGCTGGGCGCAAGCGTCCACTTAGTATAGGCAGTGTGGTGCAATAAATTTCACCTAAGTACCTTGCCAAATCCTAAGTATTTGCGAAAATAATTATTTCTCGGTGCAAGGTGTTGTTTTACTGCAAACCAAAGGAAAGCAAAAGCATTAATTTTCAGCTGCATACCCTTCACAACATTGGGTTCTGCAAAAACAAAAAATCGAAAAAAATTAATTTTTGCCCCCGCCCTCCCTTTGCGAGAGCCGCGTCCATGTCAGAACTGCAGGAGGATGTTGCTTTTTGCCCCACTACTTGTTGCCCACCCCCACACCCCCCCCTCTGTGTGTGTATCATGCCCCATTTCGCACCTTGCTTCACTTCCAGAGAATGTCATTTTGGGTAAGTGGGTCTCTGTAGCTCTGTAGCTTTCCACCACCAGACTGACCAACCTTCATGTGGCCACCCTACATCAGCCACCCACACACAGACATATGGCAGGAGCGTCAACAACGAGGCAACAGGGCAACCTGCACACAATGTGTAGGTTAATTGGACTGGACGGGTCCAGGACAACATAAGGCAAACGCAAAAAAAAAACTCTTTTGACCCAGTGTGCCAAAAACAGCCCCACAAAACTGAGTTCTGCAGGAAAAAGTAGCGAAAATGAAATACTTTTTTCCCTATTTTGGGTGCTGTCGCAAAATTTGCAGAAATAAAACCCAATACACCCAACACAAAACTTAGGATTCCTGTCGCGAAATTTGCATAAATAAAACCCAAAACACCCAACGCCAAACTTAGGATTCCGCAAGACTTTAGGATTGGCACGGTATCAAGCTTTCCCCCTCCTAATTTCAACCCACCCGCAAAACGCCCTCTCAGCCTACCCCCCCCCCCCCATGTGCTTTGCGCAGCTAGTCCCAAATGGCAAAAATAAAATCTTTTGTGTGCCAAAAACAGCCCCACAAAACTGAGTTCTGCAGAAAAAAGTGGCAAAAATGAAATAATTTTTCCCTATTTTGGGTGCTGTCGCGAAATCACCTCGAAGAGGGTTGTTAGATCAAGCGCAGGCGCGGACGCCATATACCCCCCCTTTTTGGGGTCATTCGCGTAGGATACCCCAAGGTATGGTACTGGATGTCCAACCCCTTGTAAAATCATCATTTTAGGAGAAAAAATGATCCCCGAATGAATTTTTCAATTTTGACTCCCCACCCCCCCCGTACCCGGGTACCCCTTTTTTGGGGTGGGGGGGCTGGGGGGGGGGGTGGGGGTCGGGGGTCGGGGGGGGGGGTTTCAAAACTTCTTTGCGTATTGCGGCCGCTGTGTGTGGATTCAGACCTAGGTCCTGAAGAACTTTTTTCTTGTATATGGACCCCCTAACCCATGGCGGGGGTCCCGGGTCCCAACTCCGGGTACCCCCAGTCGCCCCCCCCCCCCCCCACATGGCCCCTTGCCAGTGAGGACTTAGCCGTTTTCACGCTGGTTAGGCTGTTTAGTGTCACCTGACAATTTTCTGAAAATTCGATTTTTTCCGAAACCTGTCCGTCGCCCCTGGGATGGGTTTGGGTTATCATTTGGTGACAATACGGGTACTTGAGCACCCATGGGGACCCACGTAGTAGCCGCCAGGCCCATGTAGCGTGCGCCATGGCCCCCTGGAAAGCACCAAAATCACCTCGCAGAGGTTGTTAGATCAAAGCCAGGTAGGCGTATATAGGGGAAAACGCCACATACCCCCCCATTTTGGCCTTTTTGGGCCTATTCGCGTACCCTACCCCAAGGGGTTGAATTTTTAGTTTAACCCCATGTAAAATCATTATTTTGTCCAATAAACGCATCCCCCAATGAGTTTTTGGTCCGGACCCCCCCAAACCCCCCACACTTGAAACCCACTTTTTCGAGCTTTCAAGGGAGGGGGGGGGTGGGGGGGGGTCAAAAAATGACCCCCCCTTTTTTGGGTCCAAAAACATGAATCTTTTGGTTTTTTTTTCGATTTTGAGCCGAAAAAGTGTTTCCGGGTCCCGACTCCATAGGGTTTGTATGGGGCGGAGTGGGACGAGCGCTAATGCAGTTAATGCACTTTCAGCCATTTTTGCTATGTTGGCGGTTTTGGCGACCTCGGTGACCCCGTGGTACCCACTCTGAGGGGTGTGAGTGGGGATGTTGCAGCAGTATATGCCTACTAGGATACGAAAGCACGTTTTTTGCAGTCTCTAGCCTTGCTGAGAGCCGGTCACAACCTGTGCCAAAGACGCGAAATGACTCTTTCCACCAATAATGGCCTAGTGAATGGGCCGGTACACAACCTGCTGATGCAGTTTTTCACCGTGGGCAGCTCAAAAATCAAAGTTTTCGAAACCTGTTTTTTTGAGATTGTGACCACCTAAAATGACCATCCAAGGTATGTAAAGCATGTTTTAGGCCGTATTTACGTGTATTTCATCCTATTTGGGTATTAGGTCTGCGGGGGGGGGGGGGGGGGGGGCTCCCAAGGGATTGGTACACAACCTGCTTATGCAGCTTTTCACCCCGGGCAGCTCAAAAATCGAAGTTTTCGAAACTTGTTTTTTTGATATTGTGACCACCTAAAATGACCATCCAAGGTATGTAAAGCATGTTTTAGGCCGTATTTACGTGTTTTTCACCCCATTTGGGTATTAGGTCCAGAGGGGGGGGGGGGGGGGCTCCCAAGGGATTGGTACACAACCTGCTTATGCAGCTTTTCACCCTGGGCAGCTCGAAAATCGAAGTTTTCGAAACTTGTTATTTTGATGTTGTGACCACCCAAAATGACCATCCAACGTATGTAAAGCATGTTTTAGGCTGTATTTGCGTGTTTTAATCCTATTTGGGTATTAGGTCTGCCGGGGGGGGGGGGGGGGGGGCTCCCAAGGGATTGGTGCACAACCTGCTTATGCAGTTTTTCACCCTGGCCAGCTCAAAAATGGAAGTATTCGAAACCTGTTTTTTTGCTATTGTGACCACCCAAAATGACCATCCAACGTATGTAAAGCATGTTTTAGGCTGTATTTACGTGTTTTTCACCCTATTTGGGTATTAGGTCCGGGGGGGGGGTCTCCCAAGGGATTGGTACACAACCTGCTTATGCTTGTTTTTTTTGATATTGTGACCAACTAAAATGACCATCCGAGGTATGTAAAGCATGTTTTAGGCCGTATTTACGTGGTTTCCATCCTATTTTGGGTGTGTGTTGCTCGGGGTAGATTCTCTGCGAGGTCGACTTGCCGAAGGCAATAGAATCACCTCGCAGAGGTTGTTAGATCAAAGCCAGGCAGGCGTATATAGGGGAAAATGCCACATACCCCCCCATTTTTGGCCTTTTTGGGCCTATTCGCGTACCCTACCCCAAGGGGTTGAATTTTTAGTTTAACCCCTTGTAAAATCATTATTTTGTCCAATAAACGCATCCCCCAATGAGTTTTTGGTCCGGACCCCCCCAACCCCCCCCCCCCACTTGAAACCCACTTTTTCGAGCTTTCAAGGGAGGGGGGGGGTGGGGGTGGGTCAAAAAATGACCCCCCCTTTTTTTGGGTCCAAAAACATGAATCTTTTGGTTTTTTTTCGATTTTGAGCCGAAAAAGTGTTTCCGGGTCCCGACTCCATAGGGTTTGTATGGGGCGGAGTGGAACGAGCGCTAATGCAGTTTATGCACTTTTCAGCCATTTTTGCTATGTTGGCGGTTTTGGCGACCTCGGTGACCCCGTGGTACCCACTCTGAGGGGTGTGAGTGGGGATGTTGTGGCAGTATATGCCTACTAGGATACGAAAGCACGTTTTTTGCAGTCTCTAGCCTTGCTGAGAGCCGGTCACAACCTGTGCCAAAGATGCGAAATGACTCTTTCCACCAATAATGGCCTAGTGAATGGGCCGGTACACAACCTGCTTATGCAGTTTTTCACCGTGGGCAGCTCAAAATCAAAGTTTTCGAAACTTGTTTTTTTGATGTTGTGACCACCTAAAATGACCATCCAAGGTATGCAAAGCATGTTTTAGGCCGTATTTACGTGTTTTTCACCCTATTTGGGTATTAGGTCTGCGGGGGGGGGGGGGGGGGGGGCTCCCAAGGGATTGGTACACAACCTGCTTGTGCAGCTTTTCACCCCGGGCAGCTCAAAAATCGAAGTTTTCGAAACTTGTTTTTTTGATATTGTGACCACCTAAAATGACCATCCAAGGTATGTAAAGCATGTTTTAGGCCGTATTTTCGTGTTTTTCACCCCGTTTGGGTATTAGGTCCCGGGGGGGGGGGGGGGGCTCCCAAGGGATGGGTACACAACCTGCTTATGGAATTTTTCACCCTGGGCAGCTCAAAAATGGAAGTTTTCGAAACTTTTTTTTTGGTATTCTGACCACTCAAAATGACCATCCAACGTATGTAAAGCATATTTTAGGCCCTATTTACATGTTTTTCACCCTATTTGGGTATTAGGTCCGGGGGGGGGGGGGGGGGGGGGCTCCCAAGGGATTGGTACACAACCTGCTTTTCACCCCGGACAGCTCAAAAATGGAAGTTTTCGAAACTTGTTTTTTTGATGTTGTGACCACCCAAAATGACCATCCAAGGTATGTGAAGCATGTTTTAGGCCGCATTTGCGTGTTTTTCATCCTATTTGGGTATTAGGTCGGGGGGGGGGGGGGGGGGGCTCCCAAGGGATTGGTACACAACCTGCTTATGCAGCTTTTCACCCTGGGTAGCTCAAAAATCGAACTTTTCGAAACTTGTTATTTTGATGTTGTGACCACCCAAAATGACCATCCAACGTATGTAAAGCATGTTTTAGGCTGTATTTACGTGTTTTTCACCCTATTTGGGTATTAGGTCTGCCGGGGGGGGGGTCTCCCAAGGGATTGGTACACAACCTGCTTATGCTTGTTTTTTTGATATTGTGACCAACTAAAATGACCATCCGAGGTATGTAAAGCATGTTTTAGGCCACATTTACGTGGTTTCCATCCTATTTTGGGTGTGTGTTGCTCGGGGTAGATTCTCTGCGAGGTGGACTTGCCGAAGGCAATAGAATCACCTCGCAGAGGTTGTTAGATCAAAGCCAGGCAGGCGTATATAGGGGAAAATGCCACATACCCCCCCATTTTTGGCCTTTTTGGGCCTATTCGCGTACCCTACCCCAAGGGGTTGAATTTTTAGTTTAACCCCTTGTAAAATCATTATTTTGTCCAATAAACGCATCCCCCAATGAGTTTTTGGTCCGGACCCCCCCAACCCCCCCCCCCCACTTGAAACCCACTTTTTCGAGCTTTCAAGGGGAGGGGGGGGGTGGGGTGGGGTCAAAAAATGACCCCTCCTTTTTTTTGGGTCCAAAAACATAAATCTTTTGGTTTTTTTTCGATTTTGAGCCGAAAAAGTGTTTCCGGGTCCCGACTCCATAGGGTTTGTATCGGGCGGAGTGGGACGAGCGCTATTGGGAGTTTTTGCACTTTTCAGCCATTTTTGCTATGTTGGCGGTTTTGGCGACCTCGGTGACCCCGTGGTACCCACTCTGAGGGGTGTGAGTGGGGATATTGTGGCAGTATATGCCTACTAGGATACGAAAGCACGTTTTTTGCAGTCTCTAGCCTTGCTGAGAGCCGGTCACAACCTGTGCCAAAGACGCGAAATGACTCTTTCCACCAATAATGGCCTAGTGAATGGGCCGGTACACAACCTGCTTATGCAGTTTTTCACCGTGGGCAGCTCAAAAATCAAAGTTTTCGAAACCTGTTTTTTTGAGATTGTGACCACCTAAAATGACCATCCAAGGTATGTAAAGCATGTTTTAGGCCGCATTTACGTGTTTTTCATCCTATTTGGGTATTAGGTCCGGGGCGGGGGGGGGGGGGGGGGCTCCCAAGGGATTGGTACACAACCTGCTTGTGCAGCTTTTCACCCCGGGCAGCTCAAAAATCGAAGTTTTCGAAACTTGTTTTTTTGATGTTGTGACCACCTAAAATGACCATCCAAGGTATGTAAAGCATGTTTTAGGCCGTATTTACGTGTTTTTCACCCCATTTGGGTATTAGGTGAGGGGGGGGGGGTCCCCCGGACCTAATACCCAAATAGGGTGAAAAACACGTGAATACGGCTTAAAATATGCTTTACATACGTTGGATGGTCATTTTGAGTGGTCACATTACCAAAAAAAAAGTTTCAAAAAGTTCCATTTTTGAGCTGCCCGGGGTGAAAAATTCCATAAGCAGGTTGTGTACCCATCCTTTGGGAGGGGGGGGCTCCCAAGGGATTGGTACACAACGTGCTTTTCACCCCGGACAGCTCAAAAATTGAAGTTTTCGAAACTTGTTTTTTTTGATGTTTTGACCACCCAAAATGACCATCCAAGGTATGTAAAGCATGTTGTAGGCCGTATTTACGTGTTTTTCACGTGGACAGCGGCCCGGGTGTCGGGTCACGGCATGCGCGCCAACGCTGCGTGCCCGCACTGCGGCGCGGCGCACGAGGACGAGGCCCACGTCCTGTGGGACTGCCCGGAATGGGACGGCGCCAGGGAGACGTGGCTCCCCTGGCTGCACGACGCGGCGCGGGCCATCCCCGGCCTGGGCCCGCCGGACCGTTGGCCCTCCTGCCTGCGCAAGGCGGGGACTTTCCCCCTCCGGCTGGCGCGGGGGGTGGATCGGTACCTCCTCGATGAGTTTCTGTACCGCCTGTACTGCATGTATCTGGCGGTCCTCGCGGCCCGGATGGCGGCCGGCGCGGGGATCAGCCGGGCCACTGCGACTCCCTCTTCCCGCAGCAGCCGCGTCCGCGGCCCCGCAATCCCTTTCCCTGGGA